>VWZN01021049.1:407425-429905 GCA_013396955.1 Regulus satrapa | reverse complement strand
ATTCTCTTATATTTCATTGAATTAGTGCATTGTAACCTGTATGGAATTTTCTGCAGTATTTGAATTCCAGAAGCTTTTTATGTGTCGGTTGGTTTTGGGTTTTAGTTTTGGGGTTTTTTTCAACAAGTAAATGAATATAAGTATCAATTTCAGGCAATACCTATCCAAGATGACCTTGAAGATCTTAAACTGTAGGTGGAAAATACTGTGCAATGCCCAGTTTAAATTCTTTTAATGACTTTCAGGGTACTGAAGCCATTAAAACTTAGCCTCAGCTTTAACTATTCTTTTACTTATATTGCTATTCTAGTGTATACAGGCTAAAAATAAATTACACATTATAGCTTCTAAAGTATTCTGTAATGGAATATTTAAATCATTATTTAATATAACCTTAAAAAGCGTATAATTTGAAGAGTACAGTGGCCTTCAGGTTCAGATCATCTGACTCCCATTCTTCTGTTGCAAGAAGACCAACATTGACACACATATATATTTTACTACCTCCTGAAAAGAGATATGTATGTTACTGTCTATAAATCAGTATTCAAACAATGAGCAAGTCATAGCAGTTCCATTACTACATTTTATATTCTTCCTTTTTATGCACCAGATATAAACAAAGCAAGTACTTAGGTCAAAGAAATTAAAACTATGTATATATACTCACACATTTCTTGAATGAGAATTATTTTAAGACAGTCTGCTCCCCATGGGATTCTTGGTACAGTAAGTGGCCTTCTTGAGAAATCTGAGGTCTGTGCATTGACCAACATGGCCTGTTTTTCAGCCTCAGGGGACTGAATATATGGAGTAGAAATCAACAGAAAAGCCTAATACAACAGAGACCACACCACATTCTGCCCTTGGACTGGGGAGTTTCACCCTTTACAACAATAAAATTATACTGTCTTTTTCTTAGAGTTCATAGGAGATAAATCTAAAGATTCTTTATCATCTCATTTCTATCCTATTAGTCCATTCCCTCCTGTCCCACACTATTGTTCAGATATCTGAGGATCAGTATATATACCTGAGGAGCTAATGATGGAATCCTACCAAAGGAAAGTCTAGCTTCACTAAAAGTGAAGACTTTCAGGGTTATGCAGTCTTCCATTGTTGCCTGGCACACATGCCCTACGGCAAGGTTTTGACCTACTTGAGAACAGGCATTATGCCATCCAAACAGATGGGCAAAAGCGTAGACAGTCAGGAGACCATGTTTGTACATCAAGCATGGATGATGAGGGCATGATTCTCAGCTGAGAACATTTAAATAATTGTTCATTCAGAGCTTATGCTCCTGTCACAGAAAGTAAAGTGTCACCATTAATCAAGCTTGGAGTTTAGTGCCCTTTAGGAAAGGCATTGCAATGTAAGGTGGATAATTTCACCTACATAGGATTTTGGGACTGATAAGTCTGGAGCACAATTATGAAAACGTTTGACTTCCAGTCCCACCTCTGTTACTAACTTCGTACATGACCTTGAGCAAAATCAGCTACACTCTTTGCAGGTGCTTCTTTTGTTTTACCAACATCAATTTACATACTGTAAGAGCAATATTATGTGAGCAAATCACCATGTGCAAAACAGGTACAGCAGAAATGAATTTACACTCCTACAGCTGCTTTATCATGTGACCTCCTTATGTGAAATTTTGCTAAAACAGGTACAATTCTCCATTTGTTGACATGAAAAATTTCTCATGGCTAGACTCATATTGTTGGTTTCAGTATCATGTGGACTTTATTTTCTGAAGATTAAAACAGTTAATTTGAAGCAGGAGTGGACAGAATTGCAAATGCTTCCCCTTTGTCATTTGCAATTTCACATGCTTCACTGATTTTCAACATGATCAGTATGTGAAATAAAGATGAGTGGGTATAACAAATTATTCCAGACTAATGCCAACATTAATAATAGTCACTATTTACATATTAATTTGTGCTAGAACTGTTTCAGATGACCAAATAGAAAAGACATATGTTATGCACATATTTTTGCAAACTAAACACATATTAAGCAGGATATTTAAAAAAAAAATAGGTACTATACAGAAACAACTAAATGTAATAAACTTGCCCATGGCAAATGTCAACTTTTAGAAATAATATCTGGGTTGTTATTAGGATATAAAGTCCAAATTTATTTAATAGTGCTTGTAGACAAGCAATTCATAAGTCAAGGCTATCTACAGATGAGTAAGATCTAAGCCTGAAGCTCAAAAAGTATCTAATGATACAGGACTGAGAACCTTTTCCTATGTGACTTTGATAAGGTAGTTTGTTAGCAATGTGAAAGTTAAATCTACTTAGTTCATGAGTCTTCTTAGCTTGAATGGGACTATTTACATTACAGAGTTTTTTAGATGTTTTAGCACACTTGCAAGCAATCAATTTTTTGAAGACCTGCTCATATACTATGATCCTTTTTTCCTGCCAATTAGATGCTGATTCAATGGATATTATCCAAATCTACTGCAAGTCATTCTACATTTAAAATTTACTGGGATAAAGTCAATTCCCAAAATGATTTATCAGAAAAAACTACAATGTCTTAAATTAGTTGTCGCAGTAATTAATTACCTGTTCAAATAAACTGTCCATTAGCAGTTAAGTTTCTAGTGAATATACAGTCTTAGTTTTACTATAAGTGCTGTAGGATATTTTAAAAGAAATGTCCAGTACACTCTAAGACCAATTCTAAGAAATCAGCTTATTTGCCAACTGATAGCTTTGTAGCATTTTCAACACTTAGTCAAGCTTAACTCATTTCAGGGAAAGGAGTCATCCTTCAAATATATGGCATGTATTTATTATCCAATTCACAAAGGTCCCAGTGCAACAAAGCAGCAATGAGCCTTTATGATGATTAAAATGTCAAAAGAAAATCTAATCAGTCATACTGTGAATTTCCCCCATATAACAAACACCGCTGTAGTACTCTTATATTTCACTGTTGATGACAGAGCAGGTCCAATATGGAGGGCATGCCATGATCTTTTCTGTGTAATATATGGTCAGGAGTCATTCTCAGGACATCATTAAAAGCCAGGTACACAGGGAGAGACAGAGCTGCAACAATTGGAGCTCTCAGATCACTCAGTTTTAGCACAAATAGGAATGTAGCCTCCCAAGCAATGCAAGCCATTAAGGCAGCAAAGTATTCCTATCCCATATCACCTTCATCAGTGGATGATATCTTTCTTAGAGTATTGCTGTAAGCATCCTATTGAATGAGTGGTTCTTTTTGTCTTTCCCTCCCTGAGGCACAAAATGCCCCTCTACATTTCTTTGAGGTCTGTGCTCCTTGCTGTTTGGGTCTGTCTTACAGGCACAGCCTTGCTTTATCTTTATACTTACGTGCAATTCAGCAGTATGAATGCAAATATAACTGAATTCTCCTGAGAGGATCAGTTACAAAAATGGGATTTTGTATCTAGAAAGTAGTACAGTAATAATGTGAGTCCTTTGCAAGAAGAAAAGCAAGAGCCATGAGTAAAAATGTCTCAAAATTTCCTTGAGTTGGGAATATTTTATCTTTTTATTATTGTTTCTAACATTGAAACATTGCCTTATTATGTAGTTAAGTACTGCAATTACTTTAATAATGACAGGCAGCTTCAAGCTGTTCCTAAACTTCATAAATAATATTAAATGTTTTTTAATAAATTATGTGCCTCTGTGAGTACTGTATAAACTTCCCTTATAAGTATGTACTTATAAACATATTCAGATTCAGGAAGATCATACATAAGTAGGAATATTTTTCATTTCTGTTCAAAGAGAAATACATACCCAGCTCCCATTGGGAAGTGGGATAACTGGAAAAGTAGAGATTACTGAGACTGTTTTCATGCATACCATATAAAGTATTTACATTTCTTTCTAAATATACATTAATTTTTTTTTTTCAAGAAAAATGTCAGTCAAATCACTAGCTTGAAGCAAGCATGCCACTTTTATCAGGCATTGTTAACACCCTCATAGGGAGCACAGTTTTGGCTCATCATGTTTGAGAAAACAACCCTCTCTCTAAGAAATTAAATAAAACCATAATAATAAAGTCGTAATTATATTTTAATAATTCAGAATCATAGCTGAAGAACATTAAGTCACCCTTCCATGTTCACCGAAGAAGGCATGAAGTTCCAGCACACCCCAAAAAGCTGCAAAGGGTTCTCCTCCCTTATCATCTTCTCTGGGGCCAGTATGCTACACTGCCTTAGAGATTTTCTAAAACTGCCAACACATGGCTGCTGCTGACAGGAGCTGACATCCCAGACTCACTGCAGAAATCATTACAGTCTATGTCCTTAGAGGATCTCCCACAATTAATATCTCACACTGCCCTCTTGCATTCACTTCAGGACTGTACTGTTTCGCTGTGTTTCACTGAGAAAGCACAGTGCCCTAATATATGGAATATTTAATTCCAGGCAGTTTAATACCTTAAATATTTCCACTCCCAATACTGTGCACGACTTAGCTGAAATGCCATGGTGCATGTTGTTGGCCTGGGATGATTACAGAAAAGGATTATGAATTATAGAAGGATTCCAAATATGGAGAGCCGTTGCAAACCTCAAGGTCTTTGTAACTGTTAAAGTTTCCTATGTGAGAGGCTAAACCTGGCTGTTAATTTTACATTTTTGTATGAATACATTCACTATCTTAATCTTAACTACTCTGTGATTCAATACAAAAATCCTATAACTTTTTGGTGCCATTATTTGTTTTAATTATTTTAAGATGAAAGCTTTATGCAATATAATTGACAAACTACTTTCCGTTTAGTGACATGACAACTTCTGGTGTTAAACTTTTAAATAAAATAAACTCTCACTTTTTGTTAGTACACAAAATTGTATCTTCATTGAAGATTCCGTAAAATGAACATCTATTTCTCCTCTATCATATCTAAATAACGTGTCCTAAGAAAGAGCAAGATATGTAATTGTTTAAATAAGTTCTTTTTGGAATTGAACTACTTCACTACAGAACAAGATTCAAAATTCAAAAGATGGGGTGCAGGCTTAATTTTTTGCTGGAGTTTACGGGACTAACACTTGGTGATCCTTAAATGTCTTCTCTGCTATCTACATATGGATTCATCTAAGAGGTGAAAAAGTTTGTTACATATGGTGAAAATTTTACAGAATGAAATTTTAGAAATACAGGATAGGAGAAAGAGCCTACTTACAAATCCAGTTTCTGCTTGGACTCTATCAACATGAAAGAAAGGTGCAATATGCGCAATAATTTTCTATGTATTGCTAATGCCTTCAAAAGGCATCTCATCTTTCATTTGATTTCTGCTGTGCTCAAAGTTTTGAAACACTGGTTGCATCACCTATCCTGGAAATCTGGAAACATTCAAGGACAGATTTGCTGGGGGTCTGACCAATCTAATCCAGTTAAAGATATCTCCTCTCACTAGGAGCTAGACTAGGTGATCTTTAAAGGTCCTTTCCAACCCAAACTGTTATGATTCTATGATTATTATGAATAGTGTACACACCAGAATAATTTAGCTGTATGGTTATGGCCAAATATAGTACTGTACAGCATTTAAATCTTCAAAGAATCACAGAACAATCAAATCAGAAAGGCAGGGCTCAGTGATTCCCCTTGCAAATTGACCTTAAAGAGCTATAGTGATGAGGCAGTCTGGACAATCTGTTCCAGTGTCTTACCATCCTCACCATAAAAAACTTCTTTCATCTATTCAATCAAAATCTACCCTCTTTCTGTTTGAAACCACTGTCCCTTGTCCTGACACTACAGGCCAGGTAAAAAGTCTGCGCCTTCCTTATAATCCCTACTCATATATTGAAACACTGCAGTAGGATCTCCCTGGAGCCTTCTTCAGGGCTCAAGAACCCCAGTCCTCTCGGTAATCTATGAGGTTATTCAGTTTTTTTGGCCCTCTTCAGTTTTCATACATATCATACATCCCTCTCTTTGGGCTTTTTGGATACTACTGGAGAGAGGAACATAAAAATCCATACTTCAGCTTCCTCTTTGTGCTTTGCTCTCCTCAATGTTAAGTTCCAACACAGTGAATTTCTGTGTGCTTTTAAGATGTATATTGCCTACAGGTTTAATTTCGTAATTCATGTTGCTTACCTTTGACTGATAAGAGGACTTGTATAAACCTGAACAAAATTCAACCTCTTTGTATGCTACTTTCAAAAGGACAGGTCACTCACCTGTTATTTGCATAAAGTCCCCTGGGAGTGACACAACTAGGATAACATTTCCATCCTCTTGACATTTTATCCAGAAAAGAATTTTTCCAGTACATTCTCTCTCTCACTCACCTCCTTTTATTTGTCTCCGTCCTATTTACCTTTCCCTTCTGCTGATATGAAAGCATTCAGCTGTAAATGGACCTCCTAAAATTGTAACATGTATTTCTGTATTGAAGCCATACCCTGTCTCCATAAAAATAACAATATAAAAAACCCATGAGGGGGAAATTAATCTGCAACAGAATGTCAGATGATTGAATCAGTGGTGCAAGGATAATCAGGAAAAATGGGAGAATTTGACAAGGCAGAAATTACTATTATCCCTTTGGACATGGGTTCACATAAGGGAATAGACTGATGAGCCCAGAGCAGCTCATCAGCTTCTTGTGTTACTATCATAGTGAAAAATCCCTTGTTCCCCTTTGGCTGCAGATTGTTTTCATTGCATACCCTCCTCTAGCTGGCTAGTCAGAGATACATCCTAATCCTTTTCCAGACTCCTCTTAGTGTAAGCTTCATCCAGCAGTTATACTCTCTACATCTCTGAGGGAAACTCCAGGTAGTGGTAACAGCAGCACTACCCATAGAATTTAAAATAACCTTATTAGCTCCTTTAACTTGCAGCAGATTTAGTTGGTAACTCATGAACTTCATGTTCTTTCAGAATGCTGTGATTATTTGGGAGAGATTATTTCATATTTGGACCATAAAAGAGAGATATACTAATATATCTCTACTAATCTTTGCCCTTCAACAAATGCCGAAGTTAATTTTTATTTGTGTATCAAAAGATGGCTGTGATTCCTAGGAAGGTTAGTTTATAGGGAGCTCTACCACTCACAATGCACAGAGTGGGCACAGATGGTTCCAAGAGAAAAGACTTTTCTATCCCATCACAATGCACATNTTTTAAAAACAAACAAACAAAAACTTTCAAAACTTTCAAAAATAACATTGATTTTCTAAATTGAACTTTAAGCAGAAATGTCACACAAGAACTTACTGTTTAAATGGCCCACTAATATTCTTTCCAACTAAACATTTTGGATTTCTGCAATAAAATTGAAATATACATTAAATAAAAATTGTGATAATTTTAAATACAAATTGAACTTTTCACTTGACCAACATTGAAATGCTTCTGTAAGTGAAAGACTTTCAAGGAAGATTAAAACATTGGTCCCTATTTATTTCACAAGTATGCTGAAATCAGAAACCTTTCTTTTTATCAGCGATGCTTTACTTCCTGCACAAGCCTACTCTTCAGGGTAAAGGTGTGTTTAAGGGAACTACAAATTTCTATTATGAACTCAGGAAATGTAAAAAACAACCCGTTTTATTTCTATGTAATTCGACTTCTTTAAAACAATATCAGAGATCTTTCTGGAAGCAGTAGAATGTTCAAGGCTACAATGACAAAAATTCTGCTCGGAATCACTTTAGTATTCCCTACCTATTATAATCGTATGTAGATGCATGAGCTACGCACATTCATACACATTATAGCAGTAAGTAATTTTTTTTTTTCAGACCACTCTGCCTAAATTTGACATTGGTATTTTCATTTTTAATGAGAGGAAGAAACTTGATGAAGACCTTAGAAGTTGCAAAGCTAAACCAAGTGTGTTGCATTACTTGTCAACACAGAAGGAATAATTGATTTATCTTTATGCACTATAGCAAATTTAAAGATGGCATACTTACTTCTATGCTTCTTACAGCACAAATTCAAGTAAGGTTTCAGGCTTGTGGGGGAACACATGGTTTGATCATTCTTGTATGTCCAATTAAGTTAGCACTTGCTTTTCATCCATCCTTACACTGACTACAAATACTGTATTAGATGATAGATATAATTGAGGCAATGGACAAGTAGCTAACTACTAGTGGATTTTAAAACTTGCTATAGTTGGCATAAGATAGCTCTTCTTAACTCATTGCTTGCATTTCATCACTGCTTCTTAATTATAGACACAAAAGAGGAGGGAGAGAGGACAAAATTTTCTCTGACAGTCTTTGTTACTGAATGCTTAAATCATACAATATTTTGAGATAAAGACATCACTTGTTTCCACTTGTGCCTGTCACATTATATTTGCAGCTTCCACAGAAACACTGATTTCTCAGACTGTCTTTATGAAAAGGGCTAAAATATTAAATATAAGTATAGTTAAAATTAACAATACATCCCAAAGTTGGCAGGCACTCCCCCATGCATGCCAGTAGGATGACAACCTCTTGGAGCTGCCATGGGTTTGGAAGTTTCAAATCCAGTAGCCCTGTTCACACTTTTCAGGTTTCACAAGTAGACTTGAGCTACCAGCCAAACATAAACCCTGACTTCACCACCCTTGTAAATCTATCCTTAACTGGATTTTGTAGGAGTGAATTTGAATTACCTGAATGTCTCTTGAATCAATGGTATGAAAGAAAGACCTGAGCTTTTGTGACCATCTACAAATAGCAGCTCATCTCCATCAGGTTACCAGGTAGGAAGTATCTGTTTTTCCTAGTATTTATTCATTTGGTATCTGTACTGGTATTTATAAATTATTTTTAATGTTTTACTTTTACTTTTCAAGTGTTTTGAATAAAGTACTGTTTCTCACTTACTAGATCCTAATTTTGTTGTATTTTGGAAACAGATGGCTTTCAAGCAGAGGATCATAAATTCAGTTTCAGTAGAAGATGCTTAACAGCACTTTCATCAAAACTACTTCAGAAAACCCGATAAATGTGTATGATTAGCTCTAACTATGCCATAAACTATGAGATACATTTCTGTGCCCAAAAAAATGCCCAGATTTTTTTATTTACCTGAATAATACATTTCAGAGGGTCAAATCAAATCCCAGCTGTGAAGAGACCATGTAATATTTAGATATCAAGTCAAAAAAAGAAAGAATACCTCTTTTTTTTTCCAAAATAAATTATGTCAGAAAGCATGGATACAAATTTCTACTTAAAATTATGCTTAAAAGCCTTTCAGTGCACAGAAGTGGTTTTCTGGGGTTTAATTTATGTATTAATTGGAATGTTTGTAAAATTCTATTATTTTACATTAGCAATTTCCTCTATGGCTAGTCACTAGCTGCAGTTAAGTCTAGACTAAGACCTTTTTTTCAAATACAGAAAAGTTCATTGGACAGAAACCCAGAATCTTGAACTGACAAAGATATTGTCAAAAAATTAGACACTCAATTTCTTCCTACATAATTGTCTGAAAAATTATGTTTCCCTCCTGAGGATAAGTAACATACTATCATCATAACTTCATCATTTTTAAGATTCCACTTTGGTAGCTTTTGCGCAGAAGCTTATTTGTTTACAACAAAATAAACTCTTTGCCCTCTGACAATTTCAGTAAAATTAATTCTTCAAATAAATGCCAAATAGTTCAGATGGAAGGATGTGTTTGTTCAGATATACAAAATGTGTGGGTTTTTGCTCACAATCTCCAGGACATCACTTTTTTTAAGGAATTAAGCACTAAATTTGTAAAAATAGAGTAAAAGTCCCTATTTTCATAACTTAAACTGGAGCATATTACTCATTTCTTCATAATTTATGGTACACACTGGAAAAAAGTGAGAGATAAATACTGCTTCCTATTATCATCTTCTAAACTGAAAAAAAATCTGAGTAACAGACTGAGAAAGTATTCCCTGCAATTTTAAGCAGAAAAATTTAACATCTGAAGTAATTTACTCTGTATTCACACTAACTGTGATTTTTAAAGAAAAAGGGCCTTCATTAACACATTAGAATAAATTTTGACACAGCTTACAGAATTCATACTCAGGTGCAAAGATAAGTGAACATGATTAAGGAAAATCTGAGACACAGCAAAAAGAGCTCTATCACCAGTATAAAAGAAGAAATAAAATGCAGCCTTCAGCCGCACTAGGTTTGCTGGATATTTCTCAAAAGAGGATGGCAAAGTTAGAAATATTCTTTCTGGTTTCCCTTAGAAACCAGAAACTGCTTGAAAAAGGATGTTATGAAATATCTGAAATTAATACTCTTAACATCAGCTCCAAGCCTATTTAGTACATTAATTCATAGTATTTCGCTCCTTTCTGAATCTTAAAGTAATTAGTGCATTTATCACCTAAAGAATGGGACCTGCATTGACCAAAGAGTAGTTTCAGAAGCTTGTCCTACTTCCTATATAACAATGTGCTCAAGAGGACACAAGTTTTCCATATGATTGTGATGCCAAGAAGAATGATTTCTGATGAGGTAATAATTGTAACACTTCTATAAAAGAGAAAAATGCTTACAGATAGGTAACAAAATCAATCACCTTTGTGTCACAATAAGCATGTAAACATCACCTGCTACACCAGGCACAAGTATTTTCTTTAAAAGGTTTGCCTTGTGTGTATAATACACATAACTTTTACACCTGATTCAAAATATTTCAAACCAGTGGTGACTTTGTAAAAAAGACTTTACTTATTATTTAAGACTTTACTTAAATGTGTTTACTTAGGGAGGGCACATTTCAAACCCTATTACATATTTAGACAGATTCACAGAGATTATGGATGGCAATAAAAATAGGTATGGTTCTGATGGAAATATTCATTTATGACATACATATGTCAAATACATAAATTATTTATTTAATTTGGCTAAACAAACAAAAAAACCCAACCAAACCCATTGGGGATTTGCTTTTTGGGGCAAAAGATTATGTTCTTTGCAAGAATGTGTCTATGGTGGAAAACACAGTTTCATGCACCTTTCTCCCATGAAAGGTTACACCAGTTAAAAGCAGTAAATTCCTCAATTTCCCTCTTATAATATTAAAATTTATAAACCTTGTCAATTAAAAGGCCTAAAGATATTAGCAGTACTTTTGTGAAATAAGTTCCAAACAATGGCCACACTACCATAGTTCAGATTTCTGTAAGAAAGCCTAATGTACCCATTTTTGGGCTGTAATCACAACCATCACACTTCATAAGATACTGACTTCTTTTTGCACACCTTTGATAAAGCCAGAAGTTTGGGATGACAGTAGCAATTTCAATAAAGGCACAGCACAATCAGAATTACGACTGCCTTTTTTTTCCCTCTATAATCACAGTCACTTTAATTCTTCCTTAGATGCAATACTTTTATTTTCCTTTGTCTCCACTGCTTCTTTGATATTTGGGCTTCAGATTTTCAACAGGAAAAAAAAAAGAGGCAGTATAACAATGAGACAAAAGATTTTATTCTGTGTTTTGATTGCTATTCAACACTGAACAATTCAACATGCTCGCTGCAACATCTACAGAATTGAATATTCTCTTTTATATCTAAATTATAGCTTTAATTTTCAGGAATGTTGTTGCTCCAATCCCACCTCCTAGTACCAGTAAAGACAAATGCTAACCAAACTCTGTGCAGCTTCATCCCCCAAACCCCCATCCACCCCACTGCACTCTTAATACTCTTAGAATTACTAAGAGGTGCAAGAGACCTTATTTCATTAATTACCCTTTTTAACTGCTATGAACAGCTGCTAATTTATTTGACATTTTGCAATATCAGACTTTCTACATCAAGGGCGGGATGGGTGGGTGAGACAAGCTTTAAAAAAACTTAATTCTTACTCCATTTTTCAACATACCATCATACTGCTCCAACCCATTTACATCATATCTATGGCATTATGGTCTATTAAAAACCCGTCTTTCCCATTTCTCATTCAAATTAAAACATGCATATGTTTTCTCACATTAGCAAGAGAGTGTGCTGAGAGACTTTACTTAGTACTTGCCCTTTTAACCTTTTTAAGTATCTCCAAGTCTTGCCAAAAGTAAACAACAGAGATTTGAAATGCAACAATTTTGGTAATTTGCTCCCACATTAAAACTAGAAAATGAAGAGGAAAAATAGGGAAAACATCAATTTTTACATCATCTTAATTTTGTCCTTTTAAGAAGTAATTTTCTACTACTAGAATTGTATTTTTATAGTAGAATTGTAGTTGTATTAATGACTTAAAAATTTAGCAAGCTATTCCCTTGAATATACAGTGGGAAAATTGATAACCTATGTCTTACTAGTGTGCACTATGTTGATACCATGGATCACATAAAGAATTGCAGTATTTTAAAGTCTTTATGTGAATATAATACTCTATTCTCAAAAAGGATAAGCCATGCTGTGAAATAAATTGAATTCTCAATAACATAAATGGCACTTGGTGGGTTTGAGAGAACAGGATGAGGAAATGCCTTATAGTTGCCTTGTTTTATTTGTCTGCCTTGAAAGCTGTAATGGACATTAGAATGAACTTGCTGGTTCACATGCCCCGTAGTACTTTTCCCCTTGACTTGTACTATTTCCTTCCCGTGTTCCTTGACTTAGTTTTAAATGATGAGGCAACAATCCATATGAATATGGCTATGGGAGGGTCGGTCAATTCGAAGGGAGAGACGGCATTCACCACTGTGAGGAGATCTGTGGCTGGACACTGTTCATCTCACTGGCTCTAAGTGTACTGTGACAGAAACATTATCTGCTTCCAAGCTGTTCCCTCCCCTAGCTGCTCATACAAGTAGGATTCAAGAAGGGATAAAGGACTGCTCCGCCTCAAGCGAGGTGTCAGTTCCAAGGTTCACCAAACTGACACTGGATTTCCAAACCATCCTCTGGGACAGGTTGTGCCTCCTACTCCCTGTACAGGGCTCTCGCTTGTGCTCACTGACTTCTGCAACTCGGTGTCTTGATGCAGGCACTAGGATAATCCTTTCTTCCAAAGGACAATGACATCCAGGGTAGAGGCTTACAGTTCCATTCCTTTGCCTGGGATCACAGGACACGAACTCTCTACCAGCTGGGATTTTTCCACCTCACACAGGATGAGCAGGCCCAAAACTCAGAAGGTCTCAGCTCCGGAAGCCTTAAATCCTTTCCTTCACTTTCACCCAGAAAAACAGTCTATGATGAAAACTCATGATCCTAAAGTATAATAATTATGAAAAATTTTTAAAGGAAGAAGCAATAAGAACAGCAGTGTGACTTTTTCTAGTCCTCAACTTCAGCCTAATGTTTGGGATTATTTTGTGAAACATATCAGGTTTTTTACTGTACACTAGAGAAGACCACTACCTCCTGCCATCTCAATTGAAAGCATTTGTGAGATGAAAGGAAATGCATTTTTGTGACCATGTTTGCTTTCACCATGAAAATAAGAGTCTTACTTTCACAATTAATTTTTGAATTTAAAATTTAACTTAAGCGCTACAAAGGTGTTACTGGCTTTCCTTCCAGTTTAATTTTTGTAAATTGTTCCTTGGGTTCCATTGTCTCATTTCAGAAATCAAGCTATAATCAATAATAACTGAGCTATTCCCCTATTCTTTATGTGGATTAACAGGACAATAGCAAGGATATTGATGAAAATAAAAAATGATCCTTTAAATGAAACAGATCTCACGTTTCTGATACAATGCAAAATATTCCAGCCTACACCTCAGACCTTGTAAAACCCCAGGAATATTACCTAAATATTCAGAGATGAACTTCCTTATACCTCTTCTAAACTAACTAATATATTTTTTTACTGGAAAACAGCAGTGTCTACCAACTTCAGTTCTGCCTCTCAAGTGTGTGTATAGTGTGCTGATGTCATCTTCATAATGGAGCACAATAAAAAATGCAGCATAGCAAGAGTTACTACTACCAAAGTACCTTCAGTGTAAATAAAGGTCTATTTACTCTCTACAGGTCAAGATTCCACAAATATTCAGATACAACCTGCATTTGAAGCATTATACATTGTTCATCTACCAGAATTCCTGAAAAGAGCTGCTACAGAGAGGAATGCACTACTTAGAGTAGGCAGTAAAACTTCTGATTAAAACAAATTGCTCCTAATTAAGGTAAATTAGCAGCTTAAACCTCATCTTGTGCTTTCATTCCTGCTAAAACAATCCACACTTGCCCTACACTGAAGCAGCTTTATCTTACGCTGGTGTGAGGGGAGCTCCAGGTGTACTTGTCCAGGGTAATGAGCACGAATCAGAGCAGACAAGCTAGTCGTGTTAGTTTCATTTAGACCACGTGAGAAGCTTTTAAATGAGCTCCTCTAAAATACCAACTATAGTTTGTGCCCCAATTTGATATCATAACTCTAGAAGCATTAATTAGCATTATCACAAATTTGCATTCTAAGGAGGTATGGTGAGTACATGTTTTTCAAAATGGCAACATAGCAAAATTGAAGTTGGACTCACAGATAACATTTTTTCTTGTATGTATGCTCATTAAATAAAGGACAGAAATAGTAATTCTTTAAAAATTCTCCCAATTTCTAATAAGCATTAACCCCAAATAGTCTTAAATAGATTTTTTTCTTTTCTGAAACAGGCTTCTTTTTTGGATCAAGTATCAAAATTTGAATTTTTGGATGAAAATTCTTTCTGTTTAGTTTCAAAATAGTCTGAATCAAACATCTTCTCATCCATGATTTCACTGTGTAGAAATAAAATGGAAATTCAACATTTCATGAGCTCTAGTGGATGATGCCTTACAATTTATGTATTGATGTATTAGACACATGAAATGCAGGAACATCACATACCTTCTCGCTTTCACATAAAAACAATTTATCAGGTCCCTGATGGATTCCAACTTTTCTTTTCTTTTTTTTTTCTTTTTTTTTTTTTTTTCTAACAGTACTAGAAAGCATTTTTGTATTAATTAAAATATTCAGACTCACAAATGCTGAAATTAGTGCAAATGAAAGGCTGGCATATGGGAATTTTAATTCTTAATTTTTTTTATATAATTTCTTACAAAAAAGTACAAATCCTTACTGAAAAATATTTTTCAGTACCTCCCAAAACTTCTCTCATGTGTAGCTATATCAATCACAAAAAAAGCCCCAAAAGCAAGAAGTTGATGAAAATTGTCCTACATTAGATTTTTGTGTTATAAGAATGAACTCTGTTTTTCAGATTAGCCATTTACACATGCATTTTTAATACTAAAAATGTGTATTGGGACTAGTGTCTTATTACAATACTTGAAAATTGATTATTGCAATACTTGAAAATTGATTTCTCAAAATTACAAGGTAAGATTTCACATACCACAGGAATGGATAACTGAGAAGAGTTGTAGGGATGCTAAAACTTTTTGGAGGGGAAAAAGGAAAAAACTATTTTCTAAGCACAAGGCAAAAAAGAGCTTTTCTGAATAGCAAAACTCTCAAAGCTATCTCAATGTTTTTACACTAAACAAACAAGGAATGCTGTGAAAACAAAACACAAGGGAAGGCCATTAGCAATATCAGTTTGCTGTGACACATTCACAGGAAATCACAAAAGAAACTACAGAAAAAAAAAAAAAAACTATTTAAAAAAAAAAACCCAAACCAACCTGTTTTAATAAATCTTCAAATTCAGCCATTATAGCACCATGCCATAGCAGCTTCTTCAAAAGACAAAAGAAACATGGCTACAGCTATAGTTCGTGTAAATATGCATGATTTAGTAAGGTCTTAAATATTAATGGTTTTCAGAGTAGCCTAAATATTACATGATAATATACAAAAAACCACTGGAAGCAGAACTTTAAACAGAAATTCATCTCAGTCTGGAAACAAGACCAAAACATTGCCCACAATGAAGTCCTACCCTTGAGCATACTGTCTTGGCAAGCCCTTGATTAAGAGAAAGCAATCCTGTTTTGGCACAATTACACTTCACTTAACCTGCTAGGAAGAAAAAATGATCTTTAGAAGGAACCTCTTTCACCGACACTACAAGAATTGTGTCCTTCCACTCCATGGTGGTAGATCTGAAGGAAAGGTGCAGTTCACTGCCAGCAGGTCCTGCCTAATAATTTGTGATGGAAACCCAGCAATCCTGCTCTGGGTATCCCTAGGCAGTGACTCACCACATTGCAGGAACAGCTGCTGACAGCAAAACTTTGAAAAGAGATGTATCTAAATGACATTACAAGGGTACCCTACAGCTAAATTGTGCCATAATGGAACTCATTCCAGGTGTTTCACACAATCCACAGAAATGCTTGACTAGCACATTGGCCGGACTTAACATACTTGTGGCAAGCTCTAAAACCCTGGCTTCAGAAGTGTTAACACCTCCAATGGATTTGAACGATTAAAGATTATGTTCTTGTTTCAGTGAAGGAACTTCACAAATATGACCAAGACTGGTTGGAGAAGAAAAACTGAAGTTCCTGGTAATTGCCATGGAAAGATGCAGTATCTATCCCAAATGATAGTCTTAGCACTTACGCAGCAGAGAAACTAGACAGGTTCTCCTGCCTGCAGCTCCTGGCATAGTGTAACTGCACATGACCAAGAGGTTTTTGATGGAAATCTGCCTGAGAAATGATGAAACCAGGCTTTTCCAGTAAGGGACTGGCCATTCAACCAGACAAACTTTCCATCAAGCGCTGAAAGTTATTTTCCTGAAAAGAAATAATAAGTAAATCATCCAACACAGCACAACCTGAAATCAGAAGCATTAACACAGTGCTTACCTTAGACAAAAAATTTCCAAATAAAGACTGCATTTAACAAAACTGCCTTTCATTATAAAGATCTCTTTTTAAAGCAACAGTTAGTGCATGGATTTAGGTTTTCTGTTAACCTAGGTGTCTTTTGAAAAATCAGCCTCTCGACTTCTTCTGCTTTAACCATCAGAATAACTAAATGTTTGCCATTGCCAAATCAGTCTTTATTAGTCTTCACTCACATAATGGCTTGGAGATGCAAAGCATTTTTAGGTTTATGCTTTTCAAGTGAACCCTGGCAGCATCTAATATACAGGAATCTAAATATTTTTCCTTTTTAAATTTTTTTTCTTTTTTTCCCAAATTATTCAATAACAAATTATTGAATTGTATATTTTAAAAACAATATTCAATCATCTCTAAATATTAATAAGCTTTATTTTCTTGTAGTCATGAACATATTTTATATTGTGGAGGCATAACGAATTAAAAATAGACATTTCAAAGTTGTCTGTATATTTCTTAAAAAAAAAAAGAAAGAAAAAACCAAACCAAAACAAACCACAAACTAGGTTTTGCCAAGGCACACACCAGTATTTCAGCCATGTGATTTCAAACATTGAAGGAAAGTATGCACAACACAACATACTGTGTACAGCAACAGTCGATATTCTCTTCAGCTAAGCAGGACTTGGGGGAAATTATGTAAATTATGTCAAACTGACTGTTGTTAACCACCAGTTCAGTAAGTGATACCTTCCTAAACATAAATTCTTGATAAATACTTTATCCATACAGGCATGCTTTTCAGTCTTGGTAGAACATGGTAGAAGTTACATCAAGTAAGCCTCTCATTTTAGTAATATCTTTAATGATATTTTATGTATTTACTAAAAAAACATAATGATATTTTATGTATTTACTAAAAAACAATGAGGGACAGGAAGTGAGAGAATCTATCCTATTAATTGTTTAATGGTAAATATTACATCCTTCAGATACTGAACAGAATATCTGTTACATCTCTTCAATGACCAATTAATTCTCTATTCCAGACCATTTACAAAAATAAGTTCACAGATATTTAGAAATAAAATGAAAGCACAGTCTTGTGGTGTTTTGCTTCAAGACTATAAAGTGGAATAGGTTAAGGAAACTATGATTAGGGTTATATCACTAAGTTGTGAGAAAAATTATTTCTGCTCTACACCATCTTGCTTCAGATGGGTACAGAATTATGTTTATTCCATTTTTCCTTTTAAATAAAATATGTACAAGATTTGGTATGTAATTGTCACTGTGTAGCTTTCAGTCAGTATTCCTAGTTATTAACAGATCTAAGAATTAAAAGGATTGAAGAACTGTAAAGAATTTACTATCTTGTTGTCAAGCTACATGAACTGTTTTTATTACAAAGGACAGCATCAATTTAAATATTCTAATAAGAGAAGAAATCTGTGTATCTCATGAGACACATAGAGAATAAACATGTGTTTCTGCCAGCTGTTCTTTTGTTAATGATTCCTTTTTTCTTCCTCCTATTATGCTTACATCCCAATATACATGAAGAGTTTTGTTTGATTATTCATGGTTGGTTGTCTTTCTAATATAAAATCCTTTCTTTTTCAGTGGGTATGAACATCTATGCTAAGATATTTGAGCACACTATGCCTATCCAATTTTTATTACTCACATGTTTGGACAAGTAAAACTGGAGGCAATCTATCCTGATTTGATGTAAAAAACCCAAAGAAATCTGAAAAAAATTACAGAATGCAGATGAATGATAATTAACATACTGTAATTATTTACACTCTAATTAAACTTGAAAGTAGAGGTTTTTTCTTGTTCTTTTGGTATTTTTAATTTGTTTGCAAGCAGAATACACAAATTTGATTATTGTCTTTTTTAAGACACCATTTCATATAGTCTTCTTAGAATGTATCTGAACTTTCTTTCCTCTGGACTATAGAACACCAATGAGGAAGTTCCCAGAATATTCACACAATCACAAAATAAACTGAGTTGGAAAGACCCAAAAGGATCATCAAGTCCAGCTCCTGGCCCTGCACAGCACTATTCCCAGGTCACACTATGTACCTGTGAATATTGCCCAAACACTCCTTGAACTCTGTCAGGCTTAGTGCCTGTGACCACTTCCCTGGGGAGCCTGTTCCAGTGCCCAGCCATCCTCTGGGTGAAAACCTTTCCCTGATATCCAAATTAAGCTTCCCCTGATACAACTTCAGGCCATTCCCTTGGGTCCTGTCACTGGTCACAGGAGAGAAGAGATCAGTGCCTGACTGTCCTCGTCCCTTCATGAGGAATTTGTAACTGCCATGAGCTCTCCCCTCAGTCTCCTCCAAGATTAACAGACCAAATGACCTCTGCTGCTTCTCATAAGGCTTGCCCTCTTTCAGGATCCTTGGATGAACCCCATCAGATCTGGTCCATCTGTGGAGATCCAGCTTAAGCAGCAGATTCCACACTATTTCAGGGTCGAGTGGGAGTTTATCATTATCACAGTCATGGTTCTTCATTTCAGGGCACTGAGACCGTCTTGGCCAATCATCTGTCTTGAAAATTAAGAGAGAGGTAAACATTAAACACCTCTGCCTTGTCCCTGTTTATGAAGTAACCATCCTCACCCTGTAACAGGACAGTTTTATTTTTACACTCTCTATTGCCATTAATATAATTGAAAAAAACTCTTTTTATTGTCCCCCAGAATTCTGGCTAGTTTCAACTCTCATTGTGCACTGACCATTCCTGTTGCACTTTGACCACAAGAATTTTCTACCTACAGTGGCAAGCAGCATCTCTGTATTCTTACCATGTCACTACACTATTTTCTGTGTTTGGCCCCTTTCCCTTTATTCAAATGAACAGCAGCAGAACTGAGAAGTTTGGTGAATATATCAATTTTTATATTTGACAGGATTTGGACAGATTAAGGTATTGTGCAATGAGAATGGAAAGTAAACAAGTCTAGAGCATTTACTTCCTGGCCTCAGATCTGTGTCACAAGCAACACCCTCCCTCACTAGGGACAGCTGGTACCTGTATGGGCTCCAGAAATACAAGGCAATCTCACTGTACAGTACTGTTACTGTTTTTGAGAGGCCTGAGGGAGGTGAGAGCCAAGGTCATTGCATATTCCTAAGTTTGTGCTGTTCTAGTGGTCATAATGGCTTTTGGCACATCTAAGGTACAGCAGGAAATACCAGGCTCCCCTAGGTAGCAGGGCTGTCCGAAGCTGATGCACAAGGGTTTGCAGCTCCATTTTTCTGGCTCCTGATGCACTTCCCTACATTAGTATCAAAGCTGCTAAGGCAAAAGAATATTCCTCTAAGCCCTCTCTGTGGTTAAAAGCTTTTTACAAGTCTAAAGGACAGAGCAAAGATAAGTGTGGAACTAAAAATAGCAGAAATATAATGAGGTCTTAATTCAAATCTTTGGCCAAATGGTAGAAATGCTAATTACAAAGTTCTCCAATAGACTGTAATCTGTGTTCATTCAATCTGGCTGTTCTTGCCAGGACATCTCAGAAGTGTGACAGGTTGCTCAAAAGAGATCTTGGATCAGACCCTAAAGCAGCTCATTAAACATGCAATACCACAAAACTTTGTATCAAATATGACATCTAAATCTCAGTAAATTTCATCACTCCCTGGATCAGAAGTTGGAGCAGTTTGGCTTTGAAAAGCTGCCTGTTATTTAACTCAGAATATAGAAGTGTTTACAGAAACAGAGAAATAAACATTAAAGGCTGCTGGGTGTTCTTTCTTGCTCTGCTTAATCATGTAATTCTCACAACCATACAATACTTGTAAACAGGTTTAGGAATAGAATTTTTCCTTCCTTCTCTAGAAATGGACACTGATATCTATAACTAAAAACAACCAAAAACATACACTCCAGCTTATGGATTGTACTCACATTGATATTTCCTTCACTTTAAACTCTAATTTAAGGATATATCAGATACAATCATACATTTCCATCAGGGTGGAGAACTAGGAACTTACTTCCAGGTTTGCTTGCTCTCTGTCAAGAAATAAACTAGTATGTTTAAATTTCCCTTCCTGTTCTGAGTGTCCACAAGAATGCATCAAGAAACAAAGATGAAAGGGAGTCTTCAGCATTTGGTTGAAAATGATTCTGCTATCAAAGCAGAAAAAAACAGTTGTGTCCCAGAATCAGAAGAAACATTTCTTCCTGAAACTCTCTAAGTATTTCTTGTATACACAGCAACAGCTTTTATTTAAGCCTTCCTGCCCACATTTACTCTTGAAATTATTGGTGAGAAGTGTCTTAAACACATAGCGAAATTACCCACCAGTAAATCAAGTTGCAACCTGATAATACCAGATATTGAGATGCAGATTGAATGCATCAGAAAACAAACCTTTAACTGAGATACAGAAACATAACAGAGACTACATAACTAGAAGGAAAAAAAAAAAAAAAACAGAACTATGGACCTCCCCATAATTCTTCTTGTGCATCTAACTCTGAAACTAGTTGCATGGTTTGTAAGGCATCTTCCACAAGGAATGATGTTTCTTGACCTCTTTCTCTCTCAAACTAGAGTATTAGAAAGACAGCTATCCAAATTACCAAATAGAATTCTATGGGGAAGTCAGTGGGTGCTGACACTCAAGCACAGCATGAGACAAAATACTCCTCGTGACATTCTACATCTTTGAGTTTCATCTGAAATTATTTCTCAATTTTGAATTAAAATCTCCACAGATTTCTATGATTTTACTATTTCCCTACAATTCTACTAAATAAATTATGTTTTGTTGCTGTGAGAATAAAAATTTATGCAACGGTTGATGCAGGAACATGCAGAGTACTGTTGTAATCAATATTGTTTTTGCTAATCAACACTAAAAAGTTAAATTCTTCTTGTTATCTTGACCCACTGCCCCACCTTAATAGCACATATTTGTTGAAAAAATCGCCTCCATATTCACTGCAAAGCATTATTAGATGTCAGTAGTATCTCTAAATTTGACAGCCATAATGTATTTTTTTTTAAATTTCATCTGGCACAATCAATTAACATTAATAAAGATGAGTTTTAAAATACTTCAAAAATATTTTCCTCTTATATTTTTGATTAAAAAGTTATAATTTTGCTGCATGTCATACTATAAGCTGGATTCCCCCCTGCAAGTCTCTTTGTGAGCAAACTCCAACAGCTGTGCAAACATTAGCCACAAGGCACAGGCATGATGTCAAATAGAAACTTCCAAATAGATGAAAACTATTTTTGTTTTTGAAATTCTTGAAAATTTTTGAAATTTTGAAATTTTTACAGAAAATTCTAAGTACACATATGAACAGTATCATCTCAATTGTTTAGAGGTCAAAGTGCTTGCTAGGCTTGAGAAGAGAAGGCTCTGGGGGGCTCTTACCAATGTACATATATATACTGAAGGAGAATGTGAAAAGGAGATGGAACCAGACTGCTCTCTGCAATGCAGTCAATGGACAAGGGGCATGAGGTGGAATACAAAAGGTTCTGATTAAACAAAGGGTAAAAAAAAGCTTTTTTATTGCAGTCATGATCAAACACTGGAACAATTCATTGAGAGTAGTTAAGGAGTGTCTGACCCTGATACTCAAAACTAAACTGCACATGGCCCTAAGTAACCCAGAGTGACTGGAGTACGTTGTCATCAGAGGTCCCTTTATCCTTGACCAGTCCACACTTTTTGATATCAA
>VWZN01021049.1:388832-407368 GCA_013396955.1 Regulus satrapa | reverse complement strand
GCATCTTTTTTTTTACCCTAATCAGTACTTAATTTTACAAAAAAGAGCATTTTTAAGAATCAAACACAGGTAATCACAAAATGGAGTTTGAAAACCTCAGCCTGCAAAAATCAACTACCAACTTTCACAGAAAAACAAAAACCATCACTTTTATAGATGCTGTGGTTTTCTATAGCCCTTCTTGTAGTGAAACAGATGCACAATAAGGAAATAAAGACAATTTTATGAAGTGAATAAAACTCACCTTTAAATGTTATTATCTACTGTAAGTATGAAAGAATTGCTGCAACATAACCATTTCATTTATCAGTGGGAGGAATACATCAATACACACAAAATACGCAAGCCATAGTGGAGACAACAACTGACAAAATTGCCATTCTATTCTCCCATAAAGTGAAACAACTTACAGTGCAGAATGGCTCATCACAGGAAAGGATGAATATATAGAAACACTTCTATGTCTGCTACTGGTGGACATAATCAGCACAGGCTTAGAAAAAATTATAGAGTCATGTTTCAGTGTTGCAGCTGTGACTATCTTAAAAATTGAAATCTTCCTAAACAATCTCCCAGTAACAGGCTGCTTGCTGGTTTGTTTTTCTGTGTTTGTTTTTTGTTTGGTTTTTTTGTTTGGTTTTTTTTGTCTTTCTCTTTAAATTAAATGTGCACATGTAGGACATCAGAATGGTGTAGCCATTCCAAATGCTTCCTCCCCTTACAAGCTGCTTACATGAACTAAGAGTGACTTCTACAATCCTTTTGCATTTTAGATGGCCTTACAAGGAATACTCAGGATTTTGGCTGCCTAGTCTGTAGTCTATTCCACATTAAAACTTTTATATCTAATACATTAAGAAGAAAATAATTACATCAGTCTGTTCAAGTCAAAACATGTGGTCAGGCAAAACTGACAATAACATCAATACATTCTTAAAATGTGAGAAATATGCATTTTCCTGACTAAGTGTAAGAGGTTCATTTATCTGCAAAACTAATGCACCAGGAAATGTCGATTAAAACCCAAGAAATAAAAAAATCATTTACCTCATATAGGCATGTTTATAAAAGGTGGAATTGTGAAACATTTTCCAAGGAAGCAACTTGGTTAGATTTACACACAATATTAATGAGCAAGGCCAGATATAATCTAAGCCTCCCTCTTCTTTTTCCCCTGCCCAAACTCAAATTTTGTATATTTCAGCATTCATCAGTAATGAACACTGTCACATAAACTCCTCATAGCACAAAAATGAACTGACAGGACTAGAACTGTCGACTGATACACTTCTATTTTGTGTGGCATTTGACATGGCTTGCCTTTGCTTTAATGCCTTCCTGTTCCTAGTGGGATGAGAGGGGCCTAAGGGAATTTTTTAAAAAATCACACAATAAATGAAATGGAGAAGAAAGATTTAAGTGGCTTTTGGAGCAGTAGAGTGGTTTTCAAATTCCCTGTGTCAAATGAAGCAGTTTCCAAACTCAAATTTAATTTCTATCACAGAAAAAAAAGCTAACATAATTAAATAGGAATTATTAACTTATGCAACAAGAAATAATGTTTTAATGCTGTTTCCAAAAAACTACCGCTAAAGAAAAATTATGCAAATTAGGAAAATTAATTCTAAGTAAGGAGTTAAAAACTTCTTAAGCTAATTTCAAATGAAGAGTAGGTTCCTAAGGATAATTCTTAAATAGGGCACAGAGGAACCAAAGGACATACACTCTTTCCAATTCCAAATTTATATCTTATTTCCCACCCACCATGATTAGAGGATAAATGTTAGAACAGATCTACTGGAAAGAAACCAACTCAGAGAATAAAAAAGAGTTACAGAAAGCCAACACATTGTCATTCACACACCAGAATATATGAGATAGGAGAGCAACACCTGAGACCAAAGCACTTAAACCTGAGTTAGTTGATTCAGAAAATTTTAATTTGCAAGTATGATTTAGAATTACAAAAGGAAGGCACAAAGTATATTCAATTTCTATGAAAAAAGCAAATGAAAACAAAACCCAAATCATCAAACTTTTTATAACCAGGAAAAAGTCTTCAGGGTCTCCCATTGTTTAGTTAACCTCCACTGTATACACAAAGGTTCAGGCTTATTTACCATCACTTTATGAAATCCTGGTTCATACTGTAAACAGTATCTCTTTCTACCATAGGATACAGAACAATTCAAATAGGGAGGAGGGAAAAATAAAAGGAGAGAAAGTGACATCTGATAAAATTATGGATGTAGTGAGCTCTGATAAGATAAAAGGGAACAATGTCATTTCCATTTCTTAATTAAACACACTCCTTGAAAAATAAGATATAGATCAGGACTATTTGCACAACTGTAATATGTGACTGCAGAGGGGGACAGTTATTTCCTTTAAATCTACATTGGCAGCATTGAAACCACCACCAACCAGAGGACCAGCACATATTGCTCCCATATGTATATGATCATCCCTCACATCCTGTTTAGAAGGCAGAACACTGGGCCAAACTGAGTTCCTACCTCTAAGCCAGGAAGCATAGAGGTGACTTGGATGTCTGCTTCTGTCTGTCACTGGAATTTATAGTCAGAGAGGGGTAAGGGGAGAACAATGCAAAGCCAGTGGATGACATAGCTGTACTAATTACTTCATCTCTGCAGTGCAGTTTGCACTGTTTTCTTCTTACAGTAGCCGGCAAGCTCCACTGCTCATTCTGCACTTTCTCTGTTAATCTGTTCTCTTAAGACTGAAAGGATCCACACATGAGTTCAGAGTTAGTGTGACTAGACTGGAATGGACTACTGGGTCAGAAATTCTCTCAATGGCATTATAGACAAAGCTTCTCACAGTCCAAATCTGTTTCTAATTCACCAGAAGGGAAGTACAATAATGAAGCATGAAAAATTTCTTGATTAAATGAAATCAAATCTGAACAGCAAAGAGTGGGAGGCATTGTACTGGACAGCCTTTTCTGATCACCACCAGGACCTCCTGCCTCCTTAAGACTAAATTTCATCAGTCTGTCTGGCTCTATTAGCACCGTATTAATACTGTTCCTATGGTTAAAACATATCTTCTTTCAGATTGAAGAGATGTGCTCACAATAATTTATCTTTATTATTTGTTTGGTAGCTCTGATATAAATAGATCTACATCATAGTTCCCAATTGTAGCTAAATTTGTTTGAACTTTCACATGCATAACCTCTACTACGTCGCCTAACTGGGCATGGTTGGCATGTAAATATGGGAGGGGAAGGTATGATTTGCATGGAATACATTGGCAGTTTTAAACTATCTTTCTTACAGGGCTTGGTAAGTAAGATAACAAGTGTCCTTAGTCTCTGAAGCCTTCATGATCTGCTTTTCTGCATTACAGTGTACATCACTCTAAAATTTTTACACAGAAAATTAGATTTCAATCATCAGTGCACCTTCAAGACAGAAACTGGTAGTGATAGGAAGGAATAGAGCAACAACATGAATGATAATCTGTGCTACAGTTGGAATGTGTTAAAAATGTCGTAGGAAGTGAGGAAATTCATGCACCTGTGAGAAAATGCTCAGCACTGAGTACCACGAAATTGCATTTTGCAGAACATCTCCCATGTAGCTTTTTGCTTCCAGCCAGTATAGCACAGTTTGAACATGATTAAATATTTAGTATTTTTGCTACATATGACTTCAGAATCTATGCAAATATTATGTCAAAATGTATTAATTTCAGAAGGTGACGAAAGAACCATTTTGTAATTTGTGTCATTTCAGTATTGCAAGGAAGTAGGAATTCTTCTCTTGTGCAATAACGCTAGTTGCTTCAATAAACAAATGAACTTCTGTGTCATCTGTTTAGACAAGTTCTGGCCACGATAATCTATGTTTCACTACTGAGAGATAGATTTAGTGCTTCTAAACTACAGTGAAAACCAAGCTATATTTAAATGTGCAGAAAGAAGGGAAATAAAACACTCTATATCTCATGCCAAATGGAATGATAATCAGAAAAGTTTCAGTATTAGAGAAATAAAATTAAGCTGCACTCCAGTGTCTAAAAACTTAGCAAAACTAGAAAGCCTTAGGGAGTCAAAACTATCAGGCAATCTCAACAACATATACTGCCACCCACTCCATCTTTAATAAGGTAAATCAGTGGGGCTGCAACTCAAATCCTGTGCCCAGTTCTGGGTCCCTTGAAAAAGAAGAGACACTGAGGTGCTGGAATGTGTCCAGAGAAGAGCAAAAAAGGAGCTAGTGAAGGGTATGGAACACAAGTCCTATGAGAAGCTGTGGAGGGAGCTGGCATTGTTTAGCCTGGAGAAGAGGAGGCTCAGAAGAGACCTTATCTGTCTCCACAACTCCCTAAAAGGAAGCTGGGGGTAAGTCTCTTCTCCCAAGTAACTGCCAATAGACAAAAAAAATGGCCCCCAGTTATGCCCTTGGGAAGTTTAGGTTGGATATTATTAAAAAAATTCTTCACCAAAAGGGTTGTCAAGCACTTGAAGAGGCTGTCCAGGGTCAAGTCACCATCCCTGGAGGTATTTAAAAGTCACATAGATGGGGCGCTTAGGGACATGGCTAGTGGTGGAGTTGGCAGTGCTGGGTTAGCAGCTGGACTCAGTGACCGATACAGTCTTTTCCAATATAAATTATTCTATAACATTATGATTCAATATTCTTTCTTTATCCCATGGGTTTAGTAATTTAAAAGACTTTTTTTAAAGTTGTTGAGAATGTAAAATAAAAATTTTTAGGTCTTTTAAGTTCAGACCAAAAGTATCAGACTAACAGTGGCCAATCTCATTTGCTTTTATTAAACTGACTTTGATTTAATTTTGACAGCCATGGTATGCACAGCACAATCTGCTGACCATTTTTCTTTTCTGCAGCCATAGATTCTCCTATGGAAACAAAAGTGTTATGTTAGTGAGAATGAGCAGATGATTAAAATACTACTGTGTTTGAGGAAGAACACAGTGTACATTTCCTAATCCAAGTGAAAAAAACCAACCAACCAACCAAACACAAAAAAAAAACCCAAAACCAGACAAAACCAGACTATAATTAAATATGTTTGCAGCTAAACAGCTGTGACCACAGTAATTTTCATCAGGAACATATTTTAAGATATTGGTGTGCATACAGGTAATGTACATAAATATACAAGCTCCTTGAAAAAAATCCTCCCATAGTTAAAAATAAAACAACAGAAAATAAGAGGATCCAGACTAGTAAAGAGCCTCAGGTAAAACGCTACATGTTTTGATTTTGAACACTATTGGAGTGTTCTCAGATCACTGATTTATAAAAAACTAGCTATGCTAAAAAAGCTACCTCACAGGATCTGAGGAACAAATTACCATATCTGTAAGTCCAATATGGGCTTTTTGTCATTTCTTTTTATATTATCTTGTTAAAGTAAGAAAGGCAGACGGTTGGAGACAAAACAGTTCACTTTCTTCCTCCTAGTAAATTTGTGGATAATACACCACTAAAACAAGAATAGTTCAGACAAACTAGACATCCCATTGCTTTAGTGTAATGCACAACAGGGAAAGAATTAAGGAGTTTGTCACTGAAACAATTTGCATTCTCCTGATCATGGAGATCTGACGTTTTCTGCAGTTGTGCAAATGCACCTAATCTGTGCATTAAGATAAAGGGGAAAAATAAAATTCAGTCAATAAAATTTATTCTTGCAGAGAAAGAGGGGAGAGGAGGGGAGAGGAGTGGCTAGCAGAGAAGAAAAGAGAAGCTAGCAGAGAGGAAAGAAAACACCACCTATGGATCCAGGGATGAGACTTGATTGTTGCACTTAAAATGTCCATTGGTCAAATTGATGGTCACAGTCTTGATCTCTTGGGGGTAGGGAAGCCCACAAAACAAAGACTTCAAAGGCTTTACATTCAGNAAACACAAAGTTCAGGGGGTTAATATACTTACAAGTTTATGCAGAATGTCCAGAGCGCCTGGAGAGGCAGGGAGTGTTAAAGTGTCTATTGCAACACTGTGGATCATACACAAGACTCTGGTAGAAGACCCCACAAAGAAGAGGCCCTGGGGCACTCTGGGGAATTTCAATGGATTATGATCCTTTGTAAAAGGATAACTCCTGTTTCTCACACCAACATAGTTGAGCTGGTTATGCCCCATCAGATGCAATTAAAACCTTCAGGCTTACACATGAATGTCCTGATTACTCCCCATGAGGAGAGTTTTACATCTGAGCCAGTTGTGTAAAGGAGGACACTGGTAAGACAGAAAGAACTACCTCTCCTCACAGGATCTGTTTCTTTTAAGCCTCTTCCCTTATCTTTCTCAAAACCCTGCTAAACAAGGAAAATGTTCTTCACCCAGAGGGGGGTTGGGCACTGGGACAGCTTAGCCCCCCAGGGAATTGGTCACAGCACCAAGCCTGACAGAGTTCAAGGAACACTTGGACAATACTCTCAGGCACATGGTGTGACTCTCTTGGGGATGGTCCTGTGGAACGCCAGGAGCTGGACTTGATGATCCTTGGGAGGCCCTTCCAACTCAGCCTATTTTATCATTCTGGGATTCTGAGGAAGGTTGGTTTGCTGTGGTCATTCTCTGGTGCTGGTTGCATGCCTTCTCTGCTTAAAGGTTCACCGCCACACACAAAGAACTCTCCTGCTCCCCTACAGCTGGAAGTGCACATCTGGCCTCAACAAAGCACCTGCTGCTCCTGCAGATGGGCAATGCCTTGAGTCATTAACCATTAACATTTCAGTCTCTCACATCATCCAACATTTCCATTATGAATTAAAGGAAAGCTAAAGGTGGTTTACTTTTTTGTAGAAATACCATCCTAACTTCACAACTTAAAGTTTTGTATATCTATAGCCTTATCAGTAAGAAAAACACTTTTCAGAAAACAATGACATATAGTTGTTCTGGTGCTAGATTCAATTGAGTACAAATTTCTACAATAAACAGATAAAATAAAATGTAAGAAACCAACCAGAGTTAAAGTTAAGAGTTCTTGGTCTGCATCTCAGATTAATCATGTTTCTTATATTACTTAATTTACTAATATTAGATACTTTTAATAAGTTCAAACAATAATCTATAGTGATCTCAAACATAAATAGCAGCTTAAAACATAAAATTTATTTCCCTTCCCATTCATACTCTGCATTTACTATAACATCATACAAATCAGTTACTTCACATAAAATTCTTATCAAAATTAAGTTAATTAATGGGATTGTATAACTTAAGAATGATAAAAAATACAATTAACAACTTCAGAAGGCAAACCATATTTTTAAAGAGAATACAGTACAAAAACTGCAGAATCTGCATCAGCTCCACAAGGACATTTGAGTGCTCACTGAATTATTTCCAGCAAAATACATACTGAATATAGAGCTTTTTTTTCTTTAAAAAAAACCACTTGAAACTATGCATCAATATGCAAAACCCCCAATATTTTATTCTTTGAAGAATTTTAATCTTAGCACAAACATGAAACTAAAAAGGCTTTAACTTCTTCATTTGATATTAAAAATGTATTTGAAATAGGAAAAGAGGTGATTCTACGAAAAAAACCACATGTATTTCTACAGGCTATTGGCAGCAAACAGCTGTCACTGCTTGTCTAAAACAAGGCACAACCCAAATATATTACATGCAGACTTACAAGAATTAAAATAATGAATATGTCTTTTTCAAAAAAATGAAAACTAAAGGTTCTGAAAGTAATGTAAATTCAAGAGTGTACAAGTATCTGGAGTGTTATTATTAGAGACAAGGCTAACAAAAGTTCTAAAACAGACCCATCCTGATACCACTTTTCTAATGAAATTTTTTGCCTGTGTAGAAGTAAATAATATACTTCTGATTTTACTGCCATTACTATTTTTCTGTATAATTCTGAGTCAGTATAATTCTGCATGGTATCAGAATTATGCATGTTTTAGACCAACACAATGGAATGAGATAGCCCTTCAGAAAGAAACTACTCTGACTAGTGGTTCTGAATAGAAACAGCACTTCTTCAAGGCTTTGAATTACAAGCTTAACATAAACCACAGGAAGACATTGGTATGATCAATAAATCATGCAAATAGGGAGTTGAAATTTAGTTATAGGTAATTTGCCTTCCCTGTAGAAGTAGATAAGTTATTTCTGTAAGTTAGAAGGTCACTTACAAAAGCTTGACAGAACAGTGATAAAGATTCCTCTTAGCTTTACAGTTAGTAAGACCAAAATAAAAATATTAAATCTTAAAACACAGTGTTGTGAATTTATACCTGAAAATCATGCCTATGAGCTTTTATTAAAAAAACAGAGTAGCTATAGTTAGATCAGCATGATGCACTGTTAAATTAATCTGAGCTAATGAAAACATCAGCAGTGCCACATGAAAGCAAATCAGAGATGAAGCAGAGTGCATTAATGCAGGGAAGTACCAAGGAAAAAGGCTGCATTATTCACTGTTGAGGCAAAAGTGTGACAATGCTGCCACAGAACACCATCTCACCCCTTCACCATTCAGCAGATCACAAGAAACTCATAGCAGCACCACTCCTGATGTATTACGCTGACTTCAATAACCAGTGCCATAGGAGTCAGCAGGGAATTTTATGCTACTTCTGAGATTAGAGTAGCTATAACCATTTTTTCTGCCACTCCCTGTTATTCCTTCTGATACTTTCATGTTATTTCTTCAGGAACAATTAATTTCAGGTGCTGCAGAATCCCACTTCGAATCTCCTTTACCTGCAAGTAGACTGAGGGCAAAACCATCCTGCTGACAGTGAAAACTCTGATAAGAGGCTCTCTCCCAAGCAGTAACTCAGTTGGGCCAACTTCTTCCCTGACACGGGCCTGTAAAAGTCAGCCCACCAAGCCTCTCCTGCACACAGCTGTGTGCCTTGCTTTCCCCTTGCCAGCTGTTTGCTGCTCTTGGCAACATTTTTCCATTGTCCTCTGTTTGATGTCTCAGAGACATCAAATTCACTAAGGTGTAGATCGCCAGCCCTGCACTTCACCTTTCCAGAACATGCAAAACAATAATTTGCCCGATGCAAGAACTCTATTTTCTCAAACTTGAAAAAAAACCCCAAAAATTAGGAAAGCACTTGTGATTTTATTCCAGCTCCATTCTACCATTGGTTATTTACTCCATCACCAGTCATGTTTTAATTTCCACTAGTAATTAGACCTTAATGACATTTTCAGACACTGTTTTTCCTATGCAAAAGAACTTGCAAAGCAAAAATATCAAAATTTTCATCTGCACTGGAGCATATCTTATATGTGCCAGAAACAGTTTTACTAAGAAAAAAGAACATTTAGAAATGTATAATGTGAGGGAACCTGCAGATAAGTGTGTCACACAGCAGTTGATATGGGCTTAAAGTCTTAAATGAACAATCTGAGGAGGAAAAGTGCTCAATGAGGTTGAGATACAAACCAGCAATGTCAAAAAAACCTCTGCTCACTTCTTCCTTGTCAACTACTTCTATAATCAGTCTTTAAAAGAGTAAAATTTATTAAATCAGAAACATTTTTACTTCTCAAAATACCCAATTTAATAATATAAAATCAATAAATTACCAAGCTATTAAAGATTATTTAATTGCCAGAAACTCTCCTTTTAAACTAGGCAATTTTGTGTGTCTGGAATAGGTCATGCTCTCATTCCACAAACAAACAACACAAGGCTGAACACTTTGTGAAGCTGCTGTTTCTATTTATACACAGGCCCACGGGATTTGTTTTAAGCATACATGAACTACAATGGGGCGGCAGGAGCAGGGTTTGTGTGTGAGACACATTCTACTGCTTCCCCGTCCCCATTCCATGTTAAAAAACATGGTCTCGAGAGAAAAGCATTATTTTGTTAATACTTAATATTGTTAATAATTTATAACAGAGAAACAAAAGGAGCAGAATAGGGAAACCTGCATTAAGATTACCGTTATAACACATGAATAAATTCAGGACCCTGAAACCAAACTGATTACAAAGCAACAGCAGAAAGAACCACTGATCCACAAAGGAACCATTTTGCTCATTAGGGGTCTTTTACTTTGTTGGTCTGTTTGTTTGGGTTTTTTTGTAATGCTCTAAGTTGTGCCTTTAAGTATCAGTGTGACTTCGTTTCAGTTTGCTTGATACTTTTACTGTCCTTCCCCTGTGGGCCTTTGTTACTGCTCTTCCACCTCACAGCGTGTCAACTGAATGTTTTTTGGTTTTTGGTTGTTTTTTTTTTTTTTTTCCAAGAATTACTAGTGATGGACCATACTTTTGTAAAATCTCTCTTTTTACAGAAGCTTACTGAGCCCTTTAGAACAAGCCACATAATCTTTACTCAGAACTTCAGAGTTTGCATTTTCATGGTTTTAAGCAGCTGAGGAAATGTAAAACAACCTTTTGGAAAAAAGTTCAGGTTCATTTTTCTACCCACAATTTATCATCAAATGAAACTATTGCAAGCCTATCCTGATTTTCACTCACATAGTTGCTAAGATACTAACTGCATTTTACTATTACACAGAATTTTCTATTAAATTCTTTTCACCAGAATATTGGTATTATAGCAGGTTTTTTATATTACTTTCAAAACTGAATAAATTACTTTTATTCACATATAGACTAATTATACACAAAAATAATTTTCTTTTTCATGACCCCACAGTGTCCACAGGTATTTTAAATTTTATGGTTAACACACTTCTTGTTCACTTTTACCAGTGTTATCAGCACTACCATAACACAGGCTCCCTCCTAGATTTAGTTTCTTAAGGAAAAAAATCATGTTGAATCATGGTATTTCAGTATCATCTGCAAATTTCATTTGTTACTTCAAACAGTCCCTTTTCAATTGTAGTCTTTTACATTTCTATTTACAGTATCTGAGAATGCCTGATATTATTTTCCATCCTTTCATTAAGTAAACTGTCTTCATCAAGGCTTTCTTACCTATATATCCAGTTTACAACTTAATTTGACATAGCTTTGAATTAATGCATCTTCCTCTTACTTTCACAACATTTTGAAGCAACATGCTTTTAGCTGCAATATAACCTTTTACTGAAAAACCACTGAAAAAGGCTGAAGTATTGAGTTTTGACAAGGAGCAACTTAATAAAAAAAAAATTAAAAAGGAATCTACTAAATTCCTTGAAAAGTCTCCTTAGTATCTTACATCACCTTAAAGGTCTTGCTAAAAATGAATGAGTCCATTAGAAAGTAGACATGTTACCCCTGTATCTGTTTACTTTTTCAGTTTTTACTGTTAATCTCAATGTATCAAGTAATTTCTTCTTTTGCTTCTAAAATATTCTTTTAGCATCTAAAATACAGGTAATTTTAATAGGTTTGAAATGAAGTGCTTATTAACAAACTAGCAATTTTGGAATAAAAAAATTCCAAAAAGTCTCAGAATGTTTTTAGACACTTTTTGCATCAGCATGGTAGGACATCTGACTTAGTGACTTCAGTTCTTCATCCTAGCCTACAAAAAAGAGATTTACTAGAGGTGAAATTTTAAGATTTTGTTGTCCTGCTTTCTGGTTGACTCTGGTGATCATATCCAGCCTTTAAAAAGCTGGTCATGTGTTTCATAAATTACATTAACTGTTCTGTACTACAACTCTTAAATCAGTTACTGTAAGCCTAAGTCTACACTTCAAAAACTTTTTAGAGAAACATATCCTTTCACCAGCACTCTGTGAGGGTACCAGTCTGTCAGAGTGTTTCTGTGACAACCATGCCCATATATATGATAGATTTACTTACATATTCCTGATACAGACGTCTCTCTCTGGGAAGAAGGAACACTTTCTGAAGACTTTTTTATTATTGATGTGGTAGATTAAGTATTTTTTGTTGCTTTTTTTTTTTTTTAAGTTGGTTCTCTATCATATGACTATTATTACAAGACAAAAAAATCAGGAAAACAAATTCAGATGAAACCAATCCCCATAATTAGATTTATGTTACAGGAAACCGCATTCCTTTAGTGAGAGAGGTCATAGGATAAGTGACCTAAACTATAAGCAGTTATTAAAGAACAGAAAAGACCAACTTTCTTTTGAAATAAATCCACTCAGAAGAAAAATGTCAGAGTACAAAGTTACATATATTTGCATAGCTCTGCCTAGAGGAGATGCACAGCATAATATACTGTGCTCTTTCTATGACCTCTCATACACAATTCAGCATTCAGTTTTGAGCAGCCTGAGAAGCCAAAAAATAAATACATTCTCAGCCAATTATATTCGGTTGGCTAGCCTGTAGGCAATAAAAATATAACATCTGGTACTCTAGAAACCTACATTTTATACCAGGTTTGTATTTTTCAGCATTAAAGCAATGAAGCAAAATTATAGGTTTTAAATTTCTCACAAAACAGATGATGATGAGATGAAAATCAAGGTTCCTTTACCAAGAACTTGCAGCAGTAGAGGCTGCTGGCTGCGGAGATTGCAGCTGCTGGACATTCTGAGCTAATTACTGGCACAGTGAGGAGCATTTACCTAAAGCCAGTGAGGGGAAATTTGAGGCACAGGGCTCACAGAGGAATACTGGAGGTTTGGATAACAACTTGGGTTAAGCTTAATAGTAACTATGAATATTTATGTCTTTGAGGAATCAAAGGCATTTAGGCAAAAGATACTTTTAAGGAACTGAGCCATTTTTCCCTAAGTCAGGGAAAGTAATAGCAATAGCAGGTGCCCCAAAGAAAAAGGGCAATCTTACTCACTAGGACACAAAGTCACCCTACTGATACCTGCCCATTTGACTCTGTTACCTGGAGCAGCAATGACTCTGTGAGCCTGCTAACTAGGTTAATCACCCAGCCTCTCTAGTGATTTAACTTTACACCCAACTAAACTAGGCCTATTTTCCCATTTATATTTGGAAGATGACAATGAATGGGCTATAAGCAATCTACTGCATTAAAAGCATTTCTAACAGTATCTGTTTTAACATCCTCCTAGAAATTATTCAGAATTACACAACTATTAAAATGCATGAGACTGCTGCTGAATGGCATCCTGTACGTTTTCAACATTAAATTAGCTAGACAGTCTTCACAAATAAAATCACCAAACTCAAAATGGATTTTTCTATTAATTTCCAAAAGGGACACTCTTCTAACTATGGCTGTCACATTAGGAGAGTATCCCACCAATCTAAAGTCCTTTGAAAGGAAGGGCAATCATTCTAAAAAGTTGAACTACACATCAAACATCACTTTTAGGGACAATAAGACTCTATTTTGCCTCATGAGGATTTTGGGTTTTGTTATGAAATGAAGTGCCCTTTTCTTCTGCACATTGGGAAACCACTAAAATCCTGGTTTAACAACAAACCATATAAAAACCATAGATGGTTTATAATTGGCTGTATCTCTTCAGTAAATTACATGAAGTATCTCTGTTATAATGAAAAAAAACATGCCCAGATCATTAAGCTCTAAACCACTAGGTAAGATCATCTGTGATAAAGTTCAATAGTATATTAATGACTAATTTATTTCCCATATGAGGGAATTTCAAGAAATTTTAGTTGAGAAGTAATTTTGTTGTAAAATTTCAATAACAACTGTCTTCCCTGGCAAACCTCAGTTGTAACCTAATTAGGCAATGATAACAAAATGCACTAATTTATACTGTTTTGTCATTCTGACATATATAATTAGGGTCATTACATTCATGCTAGCAAAGTTTTAAAAGATAGCCAAATGACTGTTAAACCTCTGTTGGACAGAATTCAAGTTTTCATAAACTTCAGTGAATGTTACTTGTCTCAGATCTTCAAGGCCTCCTGCTTCTTCAAAAGAATTCTGCCCTAGCAGGTATTTGAATCCTGCTGAAGTCAAACAGGCTGAACACCACTTTCTACAACCTCCAAGATCATAGTTTTTGAATGTAACTGTCAGTGTAAAAACTGGATTGGGAAATTCCTTCTGAATTACACATCTCAAATAATAAATGGATGAAAAAAAATCTAAATGCATTAACAAATAACATATGCAAAAAACCCCTTTTCACAGTTCACAGTATATGTGTAATCTTTCATAGCCCCATGCAAGCAGTGGAATCCCATTTCATAAGCCCACCAGATGACAGTACTATGTAACTCCATCCTGGAAATATAGAATTAAATTTTATTTTGTGTGAATGACAGAGTGTCTGTTAAATAAAATTTTTGTTACAGGTTAAAATGGTAGCATATGTGGACTTTTCTCTTTCGCTTGGGAGGGCAACTCAGTAGGGCCCCTGGGTCACACCCAGCCCCAAATGTCCCTGACCCTTCCTGGGGCTCCCCTCTCCCACTGAAGTCCAGGAGTTTTACCAGGGATATCTCAACACTGGTGGTCTCCAGCTCCCCACAGCCCTGCCCTGGACTCCATGGAGCTGGGCTCTCCTGTGGGCTCAGCCCAGCCCTGGTCACTCCAGGACCCCAAGGGGGAGCCCGATGCCCCAGGGTGGGGCTGCCCTGGCACTATATACCCATATGATAAAAGCACATTTTTATTTACAATTTAAGAAAACCCCATAAAATAATAAATAGCTATAGTACATAGCCACACTTAATACTGACTGCTAATATTTAAAATACGAAATATGCAGTATAAATGCCACAAGTGTGTAACTCAAAGCTCTTTTTTTTTTTTTTTCACTATTCCTGCATACTAAGTGAAACACCAGAAAAAATCTGGCAAGATTGTGCATCAGTGCAATTAATTTCTATATGAAATACACCCATTTAATAGCAATGCAAATCACTATCCAATGGAGATTTGTATTAACCAATGCCGCTAAAGCACTATAATTATTCAGCTGTTTCAGTATACCATATATGTGGCTCTTTTTTTGCTTTGAGACAGCAAGAAATTTTACACACCTAAGCCTAAAAGTAAGTGATGTTCAAAAAAGACAGCAAGTAGCTCCTTTTTTTAAAGACTATGGTCTAGTATTAAGCAAAAAAATGTAAAGCACCTAAATGGAAGAGATACAAGATAAAAATTTTTTAAAAAATTGCCAAAAGACTACAATACAAACATTTTTTCTGCAAAAGCTGGGTGAAAGGAGAAAAGCTTGCCAAGTATCCTGCTTTCTTAGCTATCTCATTAATAGTTTCCACACCATAAAACTTACAGTGCTTATTTGCCTGTAGCATAAATCAGAGGTTTCAGCTTCACTTAATATCACACAGACTTGGCATTAAACCTGCTTGGCTGGTGCACAGGTTATCCTTCTCTTATTTGTTAATACTAATTTACTCCCATCTCCCCTTTCCAAAGTTGCTTAAAAGCTTCATTAAAACAAGCTTCTTTATGCATCTGTGTTCCTATGTTTGAACAAGAGAAGAAACTGAAATCTCATATGAGAATGCCCACATAATCTACTCCAAAAGCCATCCCAAAGTTTCAATTAAAACACTTTTTCAGCCTAGTATCAAACAGTAATGTGGATATCACTCTACTGTTCTCTTTCAAAGACTAATGTATACCTGAACAGAGTTCACTATCGAGAAATTAGAATAATGTGCACCATGGTGTATGGAAAGTTTATGTTTTCTTTAGTGGCAGTGGAATTGAATGAATGACCAAATTAAAGCATGGGCTACATCTGAGAAACTAAAATGTAAAGAAACTGAAAAGAAATAATTTCAGAGATTTGATGAAAAGCAAATTTAAGTGACTAACCTATGGCCTCATAGGACATCAGAGTCAGACCTAAGAACTCCTGAGCTTTTCTAAATCAGACAAGTGTATTTTTTACAAGACTCATTTCCTCACTGTCCACTTAGATCCCATTGACAGATTCGCAGGCATAAAGGCTCAAATTTTTCATTTTGTATTCAAACTACTTCTGCAGACTGCATTAGTAGAAACAAATGTGAATATTATTCCTCGCTGTTCTATTTAAATTCCTAAGTAGGTAGTTTGAAGCACAAGATTCCATTATCTGTAATTTACTACACTTTTATCCCATAAACACAAGTTATAGCTCTGAAAGAAGATCTTTCAAAATATAGCTACTCTTACTTCTAATTTTAAAAAGTAAGTTTTTAATTAGTTTCCTGTCTTGTTACAATCCCTTTCAAATGAGGATAATTTAAAAACTAAATAAAAATGATACAACAGTGGTCGACGTTGGGGGGGGAGGGGGAAGGGGGTTGTTGCACATTTTAATATATATGAGATGTAGGCTTCAGGCTATCTAAGACCTTTTTCCATTAAAAAAATGAACTGCCTCACTGCCTTCAGCTTCACTTTGCAGGAGACAGCTTAGAACAAGAAAAGCATATGTACAATCTACATAGGCAATTTGTTCATCATTGACTGAATGCAGTTGTAAGATTACTCTCAATTTTCCTGCAATGTTTCCACCAGCTGAGTGACCCTGAACAAAGAAAGTAAAGAATTATCTACAGCAGTTTGTCTCCTCACTCCTTGATGCAATTGCTCCTCAGGCTTAAGAAATGAAGATGAACTTCTTCAAATAATTTAAAAGTTTTTATTGAAAGTAAGCATAGAAGCAACATCCATCTCAAGATAGGAAAAAAATCTGTTTCACAGTTTTTCAGAGGAGATGGTAAATTATTAATGAAAAGAGAAATCTGTCATAATAGAGGATAGACAGGACAAATGAAGAATTTCATCATTCAGGAGCATTCCTACCAACAAAAAAACAGAGTAAACTGCATATTAAAAAAATAAATAAATAAATAAATAAAGAGTACATTGCTCTGAAAAATGTCACAATTATTTCCGGAACTTTTAAACCAGGTGTATGACACTGCAGAAATATGAAACTTTCTTAAATTAAACTTCATGTTGTATTTCGAGATGTACATTGACAGCTTTCTTCAATCAAAGTTGAAACTAAACTCTATGAAAATGCCATAAGGCAAGAATTTAGAGACCATTCTATGTGTTATTCTCAATGTACTCCAACCACTTTGCTGAAATTGCAAACCTTTCAACTAGAGTGAACCTTTCTGTTTTCTTTCTTTTGCTTCCATGTGCTCAGTAATACTGAACAGCTCATAGCTACTAAAAGACAAATAATGTTGCCAGTTTCTACTAAGCCCAAAACATGGGACTATAAAATACTGCTTTAGTTTGCTGAACTCCAGATTAACCAAATGTGATCGAACAAGGCTTCGAAAGATCTTTGTACAAAGCTTAGCAAGAAATGGCCTTATTCAGTTCCTGTAGGTCCTAAAGGTCAATTATCTCTGAAATCCCACACAGAATATAAATTAGATTTCCCAGCCGAAGAGTTTGTATATGCCATGGTAGCAGTAGAAAAAACATTAGACTTTCACTCAAAAATAAAGCCAGTAATGTCAAATTAGTTCCAGCTTATTAATTACCTTTGGAGGTAAGGGGTTAGGAGACCAGACTTCTTAGATGAGCAAGCACAGAAAGCTCCTTAAATAATTCACTGGAAGTTTCTTACATAAATCAGGTGCAAAATACCTAAATATTGGTAATTTATATGGGCTGAGTTAAGTTTTTATGTTAAAAAGAGAAAACATTTGATTTGAAACTACAGAAAAAGAACTAATTAAATAGAAGAATGTCCTCAATTTTTCTAAATACTTTGCCTCTGAAAAAAAAGAATGAAAGAGATCAAGCCACACCATAGCATTTTCTCATCTTTTTTTCTCACAAGCTATGATCAGAGAAAAACATAAATTAAATTGGAACTGGAATGTTTGTGGAAGGCAAAATAATCACCATGTGTCCTTTTACTGAAACAGAGGGGAAATGGGCAGGTAGAAATTTTTACACCTACATGAAATACTGATAAATTTTATATCTCATAAAAAAGACAAAAAAACCACATAGTGGGCATTGTCCCAAAGTAATCATTACCAAAACCAGTGTGAATGCCTAGCCAGAGTCCTAGCTGCTCCTCTTTCTAAATCATCATATTTACATGAGGAAGAATTCTGTGAAATAGAAAGTGTAACAGATTAACAAGCAATTAACTGCTTTAATTTCTAAAGGATTTCTTTTTCCTTCTACACTACAGAGCAAATTTTTTTTGGATTTCTTTGACAAAGAAAAACCAGAAAAAAACCCAAAACTCTTTTCCTTTCAGCTGCAATGTTTTATTCTAGCTGAAGGTGATTTTTTTTTCTTTTTAAATATGCAGATTCCAGCCAGAAAACTTCATTTAGAAATGAAAATATAAACATTTCATTAAGATATTTAAAATGTCTGTAAAGAAATGCCTTTAACTTTTCTAATTTTTTTTCCTTAACAAAAACAATAACCTAGTCATGTCAAGCTCTGAAAAATCAATCTGGCTGTCAAAATAGTAATTTTTAGATAATAATTTATTTCTTCACAGAATGAAGTGTCTGCTGCCAACACTGAATTCTGTTTTTTAAAAAAATGTCTTTTGCACAGATGCATTTGTATTAAATGTTTCCAAAAGAAAAAAAAAAAAAAATCCAAAATGTTTTCATCTAAACCTGTGACATTAAAGATTGAAAATATTTTACAGGGTTTCTCTTTCATGAAAAATGCAATATATTTTT
>VWZN01021049.1:365539-386401 GCA_013396955.1 Regulus satrapa | reverse complement strand
AGATGAAGAATTGTAAAACTGTACTTAATGTATAAGTCTAGAAAAATTCTGCTTTGCATTCAGTTCAGTGCCATATCACTGTGCTTATTTGTTTAAACAACCAGTGAGAAAGAAGAATTTTATTCTCATCTTAATACCATATTTAATATAGATGTGTAAAAACATCTGTAGGTGTAAAATTTTTCTTTTTCTTCCTAAACTGTGAGTAGAAAAACCACTTGTGTGACTATTTAAAAATGATTCCTAGCACACCATTAACACCATGCCAATTAGGTAGCAAGGTTATTTTGAAAAAAACAAAGAGACATCATGGTTTAGGACTCAAAAATGCAGCACTGTATAAGGACAAGCAGCATTTCAGGGATTTCATATCTATCTGCTAGTATTATTCTAGAAGATAAGTACTTTCTGGTTTATTATGTCCAGGGCAAAAGTGATTCTATTTCTATAATGTCTGAGAATACAACTAACAACCAGTAATAAAGGATTTCTTTTTCCGTGTCTTCGAATGTAGATCAGCACACTGATTTTTTTATTACCTTAAATTGCTACTGATCTTGTAATGCTTGTTATCATAGCATTGTAATATGGAAGTAAGAAACAAAATTATTGTGGATCTAAAAAACCAGAAAATAACTATCAGTGTATGGTTCAGATTCAAGCACGACTATAATTAAGAAGAATTGCACTCAGCTGAAATAGGGCAATCAGAAAATTTAGGAGAAGTGTACACATTTTTGCAAGTCTGATTTAGGTTGAGATCTTGTGATTGATTTGGTTTGAAGTCCAGTTATCAACTTTTATACTTAAATGTAGTTTCCCAAGTAATCTTCAATGATACCTAGAAAGTATGCTGAGGGTTCTGTTTTTGCATGAAAATACTGCCCAAGCACAGTATTATTTCTGAAGACCTAATCCAAGAATTTATAAAGGCACAGTTTTTCAATTTGTGAAAAACTGTACTGCTTCATTAAAGCATTTTTTGAAATTACAATTTTCAGCAAACAATACCTCCTCTGATCTGTCCAAACCATCTAAATATTAAGCCTCTGTAGGGAGCATTTACAATATATGGGAGTTACTATTAGACTGTTGACTGTATGCTCATAACAGCATGCCACAGTTGAGGCAAGGAGTAGTACTAGATCACCCTGAAAATCATTAGAACTATAGAAAAATAAATACAGATTTCTTTCTTAATACAGAAGACTTTTAAATTTGTATTACAGCTAAGAGTCTAAGCAGAGTTACTTGGAAGGGAAAATGAGCAACTAAAGGTAGTTGAATATTCAACAAAAAGGATAAAGAAATGGGAAAAGTCAGTTGATTTACTCTCCACATATACAGGGTTAGAATTTTAAATGTGTTTTGGCTGACAAAGTTTATGCTAGTTAATAGCAGTTACAAAGAGCAAATCAAATTACAGCAGAGTATCTGGATCTGATATGAATGTATATCAATTACTGAACAATAATAAATTCTCTATCTTAAAACACCCCACTTTTTCTTGGAATATTTTCAATATAAAGATTTAAATACTAATGAAAAATTAATTTAATGGTGGCAATTAGACCTGAACCTAGTGCTCACCAGTTCAGAAGTATTGTCTCTACATGTTTTGACCAAAGCTATAAAACAACGGACTTATACACCAATTATATGAGATAGTATTAATCCTTGACCTTTGAGGAAAAAAAAGAAAAAAAACCACTGCAAATGTGTTCAACATATCTTAATGTCTTGGATATTTGTTATTTCCAATGTAAGTCTGATATTATTAAGCAGAGGAAGTAGAAAAACAAACTTAGTGTATAATTTCCAAGTTCCATCCCCAAAACACATTTCCCCACATAGCACTTGTATTCACAGTGGTAAAGAAAGCAGTTTTGTTTTTTTCCAGGAGATGAAAAATCTTATTTTTCAAATGCAATAATTGTCTCAGTGTTCAATGCCCATAAAGTATTTGTAACTATGACAGGGGAAAAAAATACAAAAATCGGAATTTTGCAGTTCAGATACTGTCATGAGACTTATTTTGATAGTGAGAATGTCCAGGAGCACTTTTGACCACAGAATCACAGAAGCAAATACATTGGAAAAGACCCCTGAGAACATCAAATCCAACTTATGACCAAACACCACCGTGTCAGCTAGACCATGGCACGAAGTGTCAGGTCTAGCCTTTTCTTAAGCATCTTCAGCAAAAGTGACTGCACAGCCTTCCTGGACCGACCATCCCAATGTCTAATCATCCTTTCAGTGAGGAAATGCCTCCCGATGTCCAACCTGCTCCTCCCCTAGCTCAACTTGAGACCATTTCTTCCTGTCCTGTCACTGGCTGTCTGGGAGAAGAGACCAACCCTCACCTGGCTGCAGCCTCCTTTCAGGGAGCTGTACAGAGCAATAAAGTCCCCCCTAAGGTTCCTCTCCTCCAGGCTGAACAGCCCCAGCTCCCTCAGCCGCTCCTCACAGGACTTGTGAGGAGCCTCCAGACCCTTGCCCAGCTCCATTGCCCTTCTCTGGGCATTCTCCAGCCACTCAGTGTCCTTCTTGCAGTGAAGGGCCCACAACTGGACACAGAACTCAAGGTGTAGCCTCACCAGTGCCAGGGTGACTGGGGGACAATCCCTGCCTTGCTCCTCCTGGCCGCACTATTGCTGATCCAGGCCAGGATGTCCTTGGCCTTCTGGGCCACCTGGGCACACACTGGCTCATGTTCAGCTACTGTCACCAGCATCTCCATGTTTCTTTCTGTCCCCTTGCTCAGCTTGCTCCTTAACTACTTCCTCTTTAAGGACTAGTTCTGTCATTGACTGCTATACGTGGGAAAAACTCCATCCAGATTTTCATTGACTCTGACCTAGGGCTTTACTTCCTGTGCAAACTGACTTTTGCTCTACGCCTTCTTAGAGAATTCTGTCCCTTTGATATCGAAGTATGGTTTATCTACTTCTGCATTTCCTTATCCTTATTGCTCCTTCCCTTTATTTATCGCTATGTTCCCTTCTGCTTAGAGTGCCATTTTTAAAAAAATCCCATACAAGAAAAAAGCAAATATGTAATTTTGATTGCTTCATAATTTCAAATAAACCAACCTACAACACAAAACCTTACTGTAAGTTTCTAAGATTTATTTAATATTTTCTGTTTTGACAGATGACTGACTGTCATAACATATCAACTGTCACAGTATAATTGGGATTTTTTTAGAACTCATACATGGTAAAGAATGCAGTTCCCCAACAATAATTAAAAGAAAAAAACCTATAATCTGATCCTAAATAGAAAAAAACTTAAAGGATAAGATATACTCAGCAAATTATGATTTGGAGCAGATTCTTGGCTATAGAAATGTTACATTACACAAAACAAAGTTATTAATCTACCTGACCCTTAACTTCTATACATAGAAGTTCAGATTCCTGGGGATCATACGAAAGATACATATTCATCAATAAAAACAAACTTATTTCTTCAGAGTCAATAGGAAAACTCTACACACTTCAATAAGAACTATGTTTCCCTACATTTGAAATAAAAAACATGCCCGTAACATGATTTTATGTTTTTTAGTGGATACTCATTACTATGGGAAATTATATGTTAAGATAGAAGATAGACCGAATAGGACACTTCTAAAAGCTAATTCTTAAATATTCTCCATTTCTTTTGCTTTTAATAGAGAACTTAAATGAATGTAGTATGTTTTCAAGATGTTCTTGGATGATGTCTCAGCCTCAACCTTCCGCTTTTAAGGACATGAGCAAAAGGTAAACTATCAAACTATAAAATTGCACTATTTTTTCCCAGCTTTTCCTCACTGTGTAACGGGATAGAATATTTCAGTTAAAAGGAGCCTGCCATAATCATCTAGTTCTAATGCCTGACCACTTCAGGGCTGGCCAAGTTAAATTATATTGTTGAAGCCATTGTCCAAATGCTCCTTAAATGCTGAGAGGCATGACTATAGCTGTTATGAAAAGTAGTAAAAAAAACCCCCATGACTGTGGCTGTTATTAAAACTACAATGCCTTTAATTTTGATGGCAACAGCTTAATTTATAGGGACTTGGATAACCAGCTGTGCTCTATTCTGTTGACCAGCACCATCATATTTTTTCTCATATTCATTTATGTGTATTTTTAAACATTCAGACAATAAGCCATCAATAGTTAATGCAGCAGTTGATGTACCTGGTTCAAGCTAAAATAATTGATATCAATGTTTGTGAAGCAGATACAGAGTGAAATGGGAGTACATAGTCTTGTTGACTGCTTCAGGCATTCACCACATGTTCCTCCTCCTCTAAATATTTAAGTTTCTGTCTTTTTTCCCCATATCCCATTTTATTCCTCTGCTGGATTGCCACATCAGTCTTCCTCAGTCATGAAGTATTTATTAAGAAGTCCAAAGCTTTTAAAGATAAAATCTCCTGCTGTAATTATTTGCAATATGCTGCTGAATACACAGACACAACAGCAAGGCAATAAACTCATACTTGAAAAGAATTCAGGTTGTTACTTGTATGTATAATTATACCTTTAACTGAGCTTTGTTGGAAATATGATGGCAGTTTAAAAAAAAAAAAAAAAAGTGTAGTCAAGAGAGGACCCAGCTAAAGCTCTGTCTTACTTAAACCACAGATACTGTCAATCTGTCTTTATAATATCAATTAGGAGTCATCCACCAGAATAAAATTGATATTTAACACAATGAAAACAACTTTCATTCAATTTTATGTGGAAAAAAGAATGGCCATGTGCTGTTATGTTACATGTTCTGTTCCTGAGGAAGGAAAATCTTAAATTTTTCCTAAACATTTTTCAAGCTGCACACAACTAATTCTTCAGTATTGCATTGCACTAAAACCATTGCAACTTTATAATGCCAAGTTTTCTTTGATTTCCAGATATTCTGTCTCCCCTCTATACATTTAAATCTTGTAAAAGCATGTATTCCCATATTTACTCTGTTACAACTTATAGTTATGGTTGGTATCTGACTTTTTTGAATACACCTCAATTTGCTCCCCTCAATTTTAATATCTCTTGAGACAAATAGCTAAGAGAATTAGCAAAAAAGCATCATTCCAATTTGTTTATGAAAATATTTCTGTTATTTAGTAATCTAAGCTTTTAGCAGTCACAAAGACTTGCTACTTGTATTGATTTTAGTTGGAACCGCATGGATCCAGAACACATGAAAATTAACATGTTTATATTTTTATAGCCCACAAAACTATAAAACAGAGGAAATTCAGAGATAGAAATAAACACTGGGGGAAACTTTAGTTTTTACATATGAATTCAGAGTGCATCACTGGAATTTTGAGACAGAAATCTTGGAACTTTCACCTCAGACACATTTCACTCAGATCTCCATTTCATTACTTTGAATTCTTTTTAAATTATTCCCTGAAAATTTCAGAAAAAAATGCATAATCTTGCAAGATAAAAAAAAATAAAAAATTAAAACCCCAAAAATAAAAAAGATTAAGAACTTACAGAAGTCCTTCACACAAGAGGATGTTTTTAGAACCTCAGAAAAAGTACTGATTATTCATTCAAATATACAGGATGCCATTGGTACGCTATGTTCTTCAGCACAGGCAGAAAGAAATAAATAGTGAAAAAAAGCCATCATTCCATCTTCCTCATAGAAACAAGAGCTGTTCTGAGAACAATACTGTGGGTCAAGCTATTATTTTCACCCAAACAGCAAATGTCCAATCTTAAATAAACAAAGGCATTTTTAATTATTACTGTTTAAATCTGTGCTTTTAATTCTGTCAGGCTATTTTATTTTGTAGCTATATATGTATCTGTGCAATGCCAGTATTTTGTGTCCATATACTATATGCACACACATCTAAACAGAAAACACAACCTCAGAATAAGGCCCTATGGCCTGACTGTTGTCTCCCTATACCATTCTTGTCTCTGGCAGTAAAAAAGTTCATTGCTCACTGTATTGGAAGAAACTGCATGTGTATCAACAAAATTCTCTAATCACAATCCTATTAAAGGTTAATATTGATCTAATTATATAAACTGGTTCAATAAAACAAGGTCATTACATTTCCCTCTTTGTATTTTCCCTTCTATCATGCCTCCAGTAAGCATTTTGAAATGAGTGATATCTTATTAGATCAAATAAAACCTTAATGATTACCACTATATTTCTATTACTGATTTTATTACTGAATTATTGTAGCTAAGAATTACAATTTAGTTGAAATCTATGGGGTGCCAGAGGATATCAAAGGACTCATTTTTATATTGTAGTTCCACACTCCAAACAACTCTATTATCTATATCCAGAAAGATTTGCAAACAGCGCTGACAATGATATCTACTGCAGAGAAAAAAACCTTGCAGCATTCAAGAGAATTTAAACTCAAATAGAACTATGTGTTTAGATCTCCAACCAGAGAGATTCACACAAATCACAACATACCCAAACCTTTTGGAAATAAACAAAGTAGGTCTTTAAAAATAAAGAAAATATACTTCCAATGGTCTCTCTCAGTATAAATTATTCAATGATCTCTACCAAAGAATAATATATTTGGACTGCTTTAGTTTTAAAAGGTCTTTTTTAAAGACAGGAGGTTTATACCCATGCATAGAAGAATTCAACTCATATAAGTTAAGCTGTTTTAAACCATGCAAACTACACATTGTGCTCTAGCCACACCATCCTGAGTTGCAGAAGGCAAACGCATAGACAGGGAGAATGCAGAGCCACTCACTGAAGAGCAGGTTTGAGATTATGTACATCTAAGGAACCTTAGACAGTGCACAAATCCATAGCACCTGACGAGATGCTAAGTCCCTCACATGTTCTGAGGGAACTGGCTGGCAGTTTGAGAAGTTGTGTCATATTTGAGAAGTTGTGTCAGCCTTGTGAAGTTTCCACTGACTGGAAAAGCAGAAATATAGCCCTAATTTTTAAGAGGGGTAAAAAGGAAGATCTAGGGAACTGAAAGTCAGTCAGTTCCACCTCAGTGACCAGCAGGATCAAGGAGCAGATCCTACCAGAATTTATGCTACAGCATATGGAAAATGGTGACATACGGTGACAGCCAATAGTACTATAAAACATATCCCATAGGTGTCGATTCCAATGATTAATACATTAAAAGATTTACAGCTATTTAAAATATAAAATCTGATACCATTAATGATCAGTGAAATCAGGAATTTCTGGTAATGTAATATTGAAGAGACAATGAACACAAATGGAAACACAGAAGCTTCCTCCTAAACATCAGGAAACTTTTTTTTTTTTTTTTTTTTTACAGTAAGAGTGACTGCTCAGTAGCACAGGTTGCCCAGAGAAGCTGTGGAGTCTACTCTCAGAGATATTCAAAAGCCATCTGGACACAGTCCTGAGCAGCCTGTTCTTAGGAGCCTTGCTGCAGCACACAAGCTAGACAAGGTGACCTCCTGAGGTCCCTTTCAACCTCAACTATTCTGTGAATAATAATTTCTAAGTAAATCACTGAGCAAGTACATTATTAATTTACAAAATAAACTTGACTAGAGAATGATAACTTATTGACATCTTCATACAAATAATACCTTTCATACCTTGAAACTTATTCTTGAACAGCTAAAAGAAACAATAAAACAACCAAAAAAAAAGACACATTCAGTCTTGCTTATCACAATACATTTATAACTCTTATGATTCAAAGTCTTACAATGACTACAATGGCATAGACTGTATTTTTCCAATTTGTTTACAAGGTAACTATCAAGGTGATATTTTCTAGACAATTTATCTTAGAGAAGATTATGATCAATTTTGCTTGAGAAAGTTGTAACTGAACATTTTCTTCTTTCTAGCACTCAAAAGCAGAGTTAGAGTTCCTAACTTTTTGGTATAACAATTTCTTATTACATGGTGAAAGACCTAATTTTACTCCAATAAATTAAATACACACTAATAAGTATTTAGATGTTATGCTTCCTCATTACAGTGTAGTTCACCGTACTTAGCTTTTTTTTTTTTTTTCCTGGACTCGAGTCATGACCTAAATGCAATAAATTCCTGTTGTTGGGGAGCATGCAGTGCAGACCCAAACACACTTTCCTTAGAGGACTCCACTGTCAACAGGCAGCTTTGGGAAGAATAAACTAAATCACTTGTGAACTAGATTCTGGATATCTCCACAATAAAGTCTGAAATAAAGAACCTGAAGGAGTGTTCTGGGTCAAATTCACAGGTTAAGCAAAGCTATAATGACAATAATGTCATTTATACCAGCTTCATCTTGAAAACAGTTTTGGATTTTCAGCATGTCTTTGTCTAAGAAAGATGCCATTTCTTCATAATTCAAGACCATCTTCTGATGAATGATCTATCTTTATTCATGGTACCCTATAATAATTTATTCCTTCATCAACATTATTTTTGGCTTAAAGCATTTCTTTCATATTCACCTGCTCATTCCATCTTCCTGTCTCTCCAAGAAAATCTATGAAATCACTCATAGTCCCTCTCAAGTCAGTTTCCTCCAAAAATAAGAAAACTGCAATTAGTCTTTTAGGCAGAAGATATTACTTCCTCTTTCCTCTAGCAGTGTTTTTTTTTAATCTCTTCCAATTTGAGGTGGACTCCAATCATTACGGAGCCAAAACTCAAATAAGTAAGGTCCAAAACATCCCTTGGTTTAACTGCATAAATATTTACCTGCTTCCAACAGAACTATCTTAACATAACACATTTCAAAATGGTACTTTCCATTTTTTATATCCACCTCTCACTGGCTGCCTACCACCACTGTAAACCATGTATTATCCCTCTCTACGACTGCTACTTAAAAGGTCATGAATTTTTTTATTTGCTAGATATAAGGCCCTCACCCTTTCACCATGGACTACCATCTCACCTCTGTTAGCCTTATTCTTGTGTATTATAATACTCCCTTAGCTGACAATTCAACTCAATTTTGTGTCATTTGAAATTTCCACTAGCATGCTTCTTCTTATGCTCAAATTATTAAAAATTGATCTCAAAATACATTAACTACTGGTACTCTCCTTCCATCCTGTAAGGCTACTGTAAGTGAATTTTTTGCCTCTCTCTCTTTCATTACTTACCTTACTAATTATTATATTGCTTTTCCTTACACACCTCCCATCTATTAATAATTTAAATGAGGTGACTTCATTTACAAAGTCTGGTACCAAAGAGTCATGTTGAGTTACTTTATATAAAGACAATTTTGATACACCTTTCTCATATTTCAAATTTAGTTTTTGGACATACTATTAGATTTTTCTCCTAAACAAATTTTGAAGCCTTCCCTGTTATTTTATTTAGACTAGCTGATCTTTAATTGTCTGCTCACTTTTTCCCTCCTTCCTTAAACATAGCTGTTCAGTTACACACAGATGTTCATAAAGTTAAGACTGCCAATATAATGGAAATAAAATTTATTTCAATGATAGCACTTAGCATGACAACTACATTTCTGTAACTCAGATTTGAAAGATATAATAGTTAATTATACATTGTTCTGTTGCAGTGCAGACCAGCATAAAAACTTAAGACATTTACAGTCATTTGGTACAGCATTAACAGCTGTAAGAGCATTAACTAATAACACAAGCTTCCTATTTAATCTTATATATTTTTCCTATTTCACATCAGACAAGATTTTTCAACGGCTGAGTTTTCATGCAAGCTCTTTTTGTTCAGTTTCTATTTATTACAAGTTTAATAATTTTTCCAGAATACATTTTTCACTGTAAACAGTTAAACAGAAAATAAGCAAAAACACTGTCCTAAAAAATTGCTTTGGAATATAACTATGTTTAGAAAACACCATTTTTACTTACAAAGCAGTATGTAAATACTGAGAAATAACTGAATTTTGAAAACCACTTGAGGGATCAAGAAGGAAAAGAATAAATTCTGGTAAAGCAGGACTCATAAGATGTCACATTGTAACCAAATTATAATTGTCATATAGATATCTTATATTTATATATTCTTCTCCTAAATTGAGTGAATTCTCTCTTCACTCCTCTCCACTAGGTAATAAGTCCTAGTAATATTTTGTCAGACAGCTATAACAGGCAGTTAGCAAGGCAAGATTGCCACTCATAAAACCATAAATAAAAAACTGTAAAAGTGCACTGTAGAATATCTCAAGTTCAGAATTGAAACTAAATAGTATGGCAGTGATATGAAAATCATATTCTTGAAAGACTCTATTACTAGCATGGTGTATTACTAACCAGTGTTCTCTTCTTATAAGAACATACTTCTACAGAATTTAATTACTTACATGAAGATCTAGATAACATATCTGATGGAAAAAAACTTTATTTTGCTTTAAAGTGTAAGCAGTGTGTCACATAGTCACTCATATGGGAAACCTACATCTCTCTTGGGTATAAGGATGAATGCAATCTGAAACACACATTCTTAATGGTACTTGGTAGACCAAAGCATTCACCTGACAAATCAATTGCTTTTAGGAGGTGGATAGCTATCATTCAAAATTACATAACACAATATAATTTTATGCTATATTCCTACTAGAAGAAATAAAGAATAAAAAAACTATTGTGATCCATTTCCTTAGAATTTATTTCATTTAGGCTCTGTATGAAATTTATACTGAATATTATCTTCCTTAGCTAGTCTCCAGCATTTTAGCAGGAGTTCTGCATATGCAAGACACAGAAACATTAGGGCTTAGACAGTTTCTAGTGCTCAAGAAATATACCACACTGTGGGATCAGTGGACAGTGCCTCTGCACACTGAGCAGCACACTGAATGAGACTTCACAGATGCAGAGCGTCCTCTCTTTGAATTTCCAGCAGTAAATCTTTGAATAAAGGAATTATGCTGTCACTCTCTTTTCCACTCTTCTATAGAGAGACACCTGTACAAAAGAAGCCCAACTGCCCACAAATAAAGAGAAAAAATAAAGAAAACTAACCTTGATTTTACAGTATATCAAGATCATTGCTACTTCTTTTTCTTTGTTCCAAGACAGCTGCAGGCATTCTTAATGTCTGGAGCTATTGCTCAAGTTGCTAATGCTGTTCTTCAAATTATTACACACTCTCTCTCTCTCTCTCTCTCTCTCTCTCTCTCTCTTATTTAGTCCTATCCCAAGAAATTTCAATAACTTGCTCAGGTTAGCCCTTGAACAACTGCTGTCCCCTATTCCAGAAGGTGCCATTTTCCTCTTCTACCCTTAAGAATTTTCTTACTTATTTCATTCATCCTTATTACCTCTTTATTCCAACCACACACAGTCCTAATTCCTCACTAGGCCCTCATGGTCACATTCCTTAATAAGTGACAGCTGAGAGACAGAAAGAAAAAACATGGAAAAAACCTGAATTTTGAATCATGGTATCTTTCCAACCTCTGGCCACATACGCAGATTTTAATTCATACTTTGCACATACTTTGCTTTTAATTCTAGTATATTAAGAAAAAATTATACTGACATATAATATTGAAATATACTACCACGTGAGTATTTTAACTGAAGTAGTTCATTTTTAAGTTCCTAAAAAAGACTAAAGGGTAACTTCAGATAATGAGATTTACAGAAATATTTAAACTTAAATGAATTAAAATATTAATGTATCAATTGTTCTTGTGGGTTTGTGTTGTACCTTATTTAACCTACATAATTTAGTTTTATTTGTTGTTTATTAGAAACTCTTGTCCAGAAAAGTCTCTAAAAAACATCCTCATTCTTTTTGCTTTATTTCTACCATTAGATCTTTTATTTAAATGATTCCTCACCTGTTATAAATGCTAGAGCAACAGCCAAAAGAATCAGTAGCTACAGGCCTTCCTCTTGCTCTCCTTCATGTCAACGGCGTAACTCCTACTCTTAAATATGAAAAGAGGTCCCATAGAAGTCAAACCATTAATTCAAACCAGGTACTATCAATTCAATAGGAGTTCTGCAGTTGACATCAATGGGAGCAAAATTTGGACCTCAATGAATACATCCTGATTAGGGTTAAAGTAAGCGATATTAAGTAAAAAATTAGTGAACCTAAACAAAAGAAAAAAAGAATCTTTATTAACTACATACCTGAGGCAGTGCTGAGTTCAGCTGTCGCTGGAGGGAATCTCTGTCGTAGATGACATCCTGTAGGCGTTGCTGTGCAAGTGACAAGCTTTCCTGTGTCTCCCGAAGGGTATCAAGGAGACGGTCCCTTTCATCCAGCATGTTCACCATCAGCTGCTCAAAATGAGAATCCGAGTCCGAGCCACTGCTCTGGGACCCCCGTTGACTCATCGGGGTGTCCTCATTTATCGTTGGCATCACTTCACACATCATTTCTTTAAAAAGAACACAAATCAAGGAACAGCTCTTCAGTAGAGAAAACATTTGAGGATATTTCATAAGAGGAATAAACTCTGTCACAGAGACACAGCTAGCAGGCTATTGCATTGTTCCCGCCTTCAAACTTGTGCGCAATGTTAATCAGGTGGTCAATAGAGAGGGATTAAATACAGTGACTAATTCCACAGAGCAAATACTTTGAATTTGCTTCCCAAAATTGAGGAAGACTGATGGGCAGGAGATGCAGGGTTAAAGAATATTTTAAATTATTAGTTTTGGAAATAATGCTCTCTTAAAATAACAGAAAATACTTCCTCTTCAATTGTAGTCTCCCTTATCGTTGCCTGTCTCCCTTCTCTTACTTAATTTCATTGTTGAATTGTTGGTATTGATGTCAATAGCTGGCACTAATTGCCAGATTTTGTCCTCCTCTAGGCAATTCTACAGTACAACTGAGGGTAACCATTGATCCAGTATCATGCTGCCTTAACAATGCCAGGTTAATCTATTTTTCTATCTAGTTATTCCCATCCTCAGGGGAAATTATTCTCCAGTGAGCTTGTTCAGTAAGAGGTCAAGAACTAGAAACTCTGCTAATTACATTCCTGTGATATCTTGTGCAAATTGAATTACCAGGAACAGAATCACTGTTGTTTGTTTCTTAGATCTGCCCTGAGCAAAGCCAAATAACATCACCTAGTCCCATGCTTCAGCTACAAAGTTTCTTATGTAAATCTCAAACCCCCAGTTTGTGTACAGGAAAAAACTTTGGGAATCCTTGCTTGCTGATGTTAATTGCTTTGTCCACTGTCCACAGGGACCTTGGGATGTAGGATGCCAGCCAGGGGAGCCTGTCTTGCCTCCAGGAACCTCTCACAGAATCATGTAAGTACACTGGACTCAGCAATTGCCAGTCTTCACTCAGGTCCCACCTGTGGCTAACCAGTTTGGGATGATCGAGTTCGCAGTGAGCAGCGGGATAATTAAAAATTCCAAAGCCATCTGCCACTTGCTCAGTTCAATCATAACTTTTCAGTATGCAGCAGACAGCAAGAGACCATGGTCTCTGCCTGCCCATTCTTCAAGATCCAAGTTAACAATTTGAATTGTCACCAAACCCCTCCTGCCTCACACTCATCGGCATCTCACGGGTCACACTTCTTTTCCCAGGGAACTCTCATTGGTGAAGCTTCATCATTCAATAAATTACTTCCAATGTCCTACACATATGGATCAGGTTTCTGGTGTGAAAGCACAGCATTTGCTATCCCTGCACACAGGCTGTGGCAGAGTGAGAGTGGTACAATTTTGCAGGAACAGTGGTGAGTGTGTGAGAATGGGTACAGAAACCTTTGTGCAGACAGCTATTGCTACCTCAGCACCTTGCATCAAAACTACTAGTAGATTTCCTAACTAGTAGTTAGGAAATCTACTCTTAAAGTCAGCATGGGGATGTGGGAAGCCATATATGTAAATGGTTGTGGGGTAGCAAGGGAATCCATAAGCTAAATGCTCATGGCACTGTTATCACACCTCGTCCCTCTCAGCCGTTGTGTTCAGGGAAGGCAGGGTGCCATGCATTATTCTTATTTTGAGTCCCAGGACTGCATTGTTCTGACAGCCCAAGTAACAAACTTGGGCTATGACTAAGACAGCAAAGAAGGCAGGGAATGGGTGGGCAGTTCCTGGCGTAGGCAGTTGCTATTTGTAAGTTTTCTTCCACAGCTCACATCCCCAGGAGAATCTTTAAAAGGTACAGCAGTTCTTGCAGTCAGGCTGGTGATGTACGTTGCTTTCTGGAAGTTCGGAGATCAATGCCATTATTCCATTGGAACCACATGCATCCTCTCCCTCCCCCACCCTGAGAATGGAGAGAAATACAGCAAAGCAGCCTGTTAACCTGTCTGAGCCAGACAGAAATGCCGGTAGGGTGTGACAGAAAGGGACGCTTTGACTCTTGCAAAAGCAAGGAGCAGGAGAGATGGGAATCCTGGACTATGCCCTCACACAGATTGTTTGTGGGGGCCCATGAGAACCCCAAACAACTATGAAGTAAACCTGGCTTCTCAGAGTGCTCCTGGGTCATCAAACTACAAAAGAATGAACAAAATCTCAAGCAACTGCAGGACTGTTGTGGGGCCTCTGAAGAAAAATTTCTTACAGCTTTTCATGGAAGACCTAGTATGCTGTGCTGTTCGATTTACTACGATTTGTGTCTTCTTGCCTTTAGAAAACCTTTTTTTTTTCCTTTTTCAAACATTTTTGGCATTTATCACTCTTACATATGCCAACACATGGGATGCTTTCAATGTCCTGAGGCAGCCACCATTTAACACTGTTCCCAAGCACATGCTGAAGAATAGAGCTACTTCCCCAGGACCTTTTTACACCTTTTATGAATTTCCTGCTCAATAGCAGGAAGGAATCAAAATACTAACAATATTTGAAGAACTTTTACGTTAAGGAGAAAAAGAAAAGGAAAGAAGGCTTGTCAAGAGGGATTACAACAAAAGCTAAGATAGGTAAAGCAGAGGAATAACTTCACAGAAAGAGAGAAATGTCAGCAAACAGACCAATCACTGTCTAGCAGTATAAGATTGGAAACTGAGGACAAATAGAAGGGCACCTGTGCATTTGGACCTTTATATAGGAAGTGAATTATGTCACAGAGTTACAAGAATTCCTGACACATCCTGAGTCTTCTGATGGTGCGTGCATGTATTAGTCAACCACTGGCTAACCACAGGATGATGTGGTTCACACAGGTCAGGAGATTTAAATTTAAAAGTCAGTTCCCAGTTTAGTAATCACTGAAAGGAATTTAGTTTGCATACACCAGAAACACACTGAGGACCAAGACAATGCATGCAGACAGAAATAACTGAGGTATTAATGCTAAAATATAAAATAAAAATAGTATTTCTATGCTCAGTTTGGTCTGATCACTAATGTGATGATATCATGAGTAACTTGAATTACTTGAATTATATGTTAAAATTTCCACTAGGGGAAGAAAGCCATTTCTGATTTTCCTGCTGGGTAATTTGAATTTTAAACCTAAATTTGGTGATTAAAAACCTCCATCACCCCAACAATTTTTAGACTGGTTTCATAATATAATCAGCTGAAATATTTCATACAATGGAGTTAGAAGGAATCACTCTACCTACCTAATCTTCCCCACGTATCACAGATCATAAATCTGTGTTAAACTGAAGTATATTTTATACAGGAAGGATTTCAGTCATTAAACACTGAAAGTGATCTCTCTAATAAATTAACCAGAATAAGTGATTCTTTCTGTGAAAAAAATATATACCTTTTTCAACTGTATTTATAGGGGAGATACAGCCCATTCAATGCTGCAGTTCTAAAAGTATCAAAATAAGGCTATTGGCAAGCCCACCTTTATTACACTTCAGAATTACCATGCCACACATACTTTTGTGGCTGTTCTGTGAAATCACATAACTGTTGAAGAAACTCAGATACCTTTCCCTATATATGAATGAATCAAATATCACATACACAAGACAGTCACATCTTGGACTTAATGATTTATGTACAGCTCAACAGATCCCTGCATACATAGAAGGTCTCAGGTACTCAGTTCTTAAAGAACATTTAGATATCAATTCTATGCAGAACAAAACTGAATAAGATGAATAAATGACTGTCATTAAGCTTCCTTTGTGTTCTCCATTCTTACTGTTCCAAAAACTGGCTAGGCTCAGAGAACTTGATTTTTTAAACCGTAACTGCTGGATAGACCAAGCATATTCATAAACTGACATCTGGATGTTCCATGTTTTCTAACTGTGTTTAGCCAGTCATATGATTGATGGAATACAACCAAATGCCCAGAAATGGCCCCAAACGACCAAAGATCATCATGAGGACTCACAGCCCTCTAGTCTTTTGGTTTGGTTTTATACAGCATATTATGCCGTTAGTTTCTCGTTCAACTCTGAATCCACACTGCAAATAAGAAGCATAAGCATCTTCCAAGTCTGTGCATTTATTTTAATCTCTCTACTTGGTCTGCACATGCCAGCTCCTATGTTCAGATACTTGTTAGCCCAGCATAGTATCTGTTTCCCTAATCTACACATTCCTATCAACTCCTACAAGGCAATTAAAGTTACATTTCTTTGATGAGTCCTATAAATGGAAAAGAATTCAGAGCGGACAGTGACAAAAAAGGGAGAATAAGCAAAGACAATCAATAATGTACATGAAGCATTAGAATCCTGTCTCTGAAGTTTAAAACAGAAACTTTGAATTGCATCACCACAACTCTAAATTGCAAACTAATTTCTCTTATAAATTTCAGGCAATATGACCAAAAAAAAAAAAAAATCTAAATGTTACAAAATTAGAGTTCATAAACATGTGCCTTGAATTTCTGAAAATTACAGTTAACACTGAATTTGTTTTTTTCTTCCAAACCTGCAGTGAGCAGACTCATCTGATTTTGCACTTGGCCCAGCAAGGGGTTTTCATAGGTGACTTCCAAAAGTCCTTTCCACACCAAATAATTCCATGGGATAGGACTCAAACAAATCAAGCACCAAACAACAGACTTTGGTTTTTTTCAAAGGTATGATGGTGTTGACTTGAATAAACTTAGGTTATCCGTACCCTGCCACAAGGAGGTACCTTTGCAGACTAAGTAAATTCCTACTGAAGGATTTTACCATGGATTTCTTTACGAAAAATTGGTACCTCAAATCCTACTTGGTTATGCCAGTGGTGTCTAACCATGCATCTGGCAAGCTACTGCATTTCATTGTGTCACCGGAGAACTGCAGGCTTTTGCTCCAGAAAACTGCAGAAAATAAGTTGGGGGAAGAATGGAAGTAGAGGGGGAACAGTTAATTAAGACCTGAATTGACCATCCTGGTCAGGAGAAAGTAAAGTACAGGCCAGGTAAATACAGCAACCCACTAGTGAGTGGACAGCCTCCTTGCTCTGTCAGGATATGACAGAATCACTGAATACTCAGGGTTGCAAGGAACCTGGAGATCACCTGCTCCAACCTGAAGGCATTTTGAGTGGAACACAGACAGCAAAGAATGAACACTGAGGAAGCAGGAATTTCTTTTCAGTGGGTGTTAAGAACTGCAAGTGGTGGTTTAAACACCCCTGTCTCATATTTTCAAGACCACAGAAGTCCATGATTAAGCTCTCCTATACATCTTTCTGTGTACAATTGCCCATGCAGCCAGGACTGCAAATAAGAGGAAGGAGAGGAGAGAAACGGATAAACAAGGCAGCATATTCTTGAACTTAGAGGTGGCATTAACAGCTGAATGTGCACTATATACCTCTTCATTCAAAGGAAGAGAGGGAAAGCTTGTGTTCTTAGCCAGAAAAAGGCTGACTTGTCCTGTAGTAATGCAACTTAACTAAAGTTATGCTTGACTGATCTAAGCCAAGATTTTTCAAATGTGTTTCTCTTTCTTTAAACAGAAAAATAAAAGCTCCATTCATGTTGAACTTAATACTTTTACAGTAAAAAGTTTATCACTTTTGTATTACCCAGTATCCTGAATGCAAGTAAGGCAATCCCTCAATGAAAGGTTCATTAAGTCACCAGAATTTTACTGTTAATATATAATCACTGTTCCTTAGATCCATCCTGAGCCACAGAGCAGACATTACAATTCCATTGGTCAGGTTGCCCCCACAGCATCCAAAACTTGCAAGAGCTGCAACATGTAGGGAACTTGTGTAGTACCTGCAACTATCCCAAACCCCCAGAGAGGTTCGGAAGGGGGAACAGGATACTGACAAATTCCTGCTTTCCTTGAAATCCATGTAGCACATAAACTCCCTAGAAATAGACTTTTAGGTAATGTAATAACTTTAGAACTTTTTAAATTTGAAACAAAACCAAGGCTCTTATTTTAGCAGTAGTTCTGGACCTGAGTGCTCGGGCATCATAGTCATACACAATGGCAGCTTGAGAAGCAGCACAGTGAAGTTCTCCAAACACATAATCTTTCTTGTTCATCGTGTATCTTCTGCACCATCACACAACTACAACATCACAAAGCCTCTTCCAGGTTGATTGGTTCATAGTTCAGTGTTTTCTCCAGTCATTTGCATGGAATCTAATCCAGGAAATGCTTTAATTCATGGAAATTGTCATGGACCACAGTGGGTTTGGATCAGTACAGATAGTTGGAAAAGTCACTAACATAGACAAGCCATCAGTTTCCTGTCATTTTACTCCCTCCAAACAGACGCATAAAGATCACAAACGCCGGTAATGTGATACCAGGGAGCATGCTGATGTTATGTGACCATTGCCTACTATATTACCAGAAATCATGAACAGGTTTCCCCTCTAAACACACAACACTCAACTGGAAAAAAAGCAATGACTGCTTAAAGTAATCTGTCCTACTAGAGGAGGGAAGAATGTGGTTCACTGTCATTACATTAAGATTTTTCAGGCTGTATGCAAAAATGTCATAGCAAATCTATAGCGTTGTCTGTATTATGTCTCCGTCAAGAGTGAACTCTGTATTAATTCAATTAGTAATTCTGCAGGTCAGTTTAAACATCCAGATGAGGGGAATGGACAAAAATTCCAACACGGAGTACAGGATATGACCATCCTTGGCTAAGACTTATATAAAGCTTTTTTTCAGGAGGGACTCCATTAACAAATTATTTGATAGCAGCTCTCTTATATTAATTTCTCTCTGATTATGATCATGTATGGACCAGGTATCAAAGTATGTTCTCAATGTCCTGACTCCAAAAGTACTTGAAATTTCTGTGGTACGTATTCTATAGAGATGGAAAACAAAAAAGTTGTCTTCCTTCTTCTCACTGGACCCCACCCTATTTGGCATCTTCTGTAATCTCAGTTGTCCAAGAGTCTTGGAATTATTTTCTTAAGTGGATACTGTAACAAACAACTCTGCAATCTCATTTAGCCTGGAAATAATTTACCAGATGGAGGTCTTTCACTTGGGAAGCTCTGGGAATAAGAAGACACAAAGCTACTTGTCTTCTGCTGACAAAGGCTCTTAGACAAGCATTCATTTTGCTCACCTTGAAGGCCACCACCTTAGATGTGAATCTAATTTTATCCCCTCACCTTTACATCTATAGCTGGCTTCAAAAGCTTTTTTTCTGCTTAACCGTGATGTTTGATTTGCACACCACAGTTGAAGAGTAATTTCAAGTTACTTGTAAATTTGCTGCAGGAAAAAGAAGTAGAAATCTACCTACCATACATTCTAGCCTGTCCACAGTGACATCAGCTTGAAAACTCATTTCATTGGATCATTCCGGGTATTTTGCATTTACAAGCTATTTTTTTCCAAATCATTAAATAGATATAGTGACTGATAAAATCAGATCTTACTGCAATTATGTCTCTTCAGATGTCCTTAGCAGGATCGCTCAAAGCACACTGTAATTCCAATAAGGAAAATCCTTCCTATTGTCTGAGTTGCATTACATGCATATTCCCCCTCCTAGTTAACTCCTTACCTGCCATTCTCCACTAAACTATGATATCACCTTTAACAGAAGCATCCTGCACTCCTTCCACACAGAAGGGGTGGTCAACGCAGCACCTCAGGAAAAGGACTCGTTCCGACTAACAGTTCTTTATGTCATCCCTCTGACCTCCTACCTCCCTTAACCACAACCAAAAAAAGAGAAGTTGGTTTCACAATTTTCAGTCCGAAATCCCCCAAATCCCATTATAGAAACGCATTTAAATACCACACAAGTACTACAGCAAGAGGCAGACAGCTAGATTTTGCATTTGCACCTCACCACCCAAGGATACCGGGGCTAAGGAAGGAATGTCTAACTCAGAAATAGAAGGTTCAGTACCTAGTATCTTTTATTTCGGCGTCTGCTATTTCACTTGATCAATAACAACCGCAGTCTCCACCGGCTTCGAGCGGGGACTCACACAGCCGAGCACTCCTGGACCATCTTCCTAGCAATGGTGACACAGGCGTTGCTCCGAGGAACCCCCAAGCCCCCGCACCCGTCCTCCGGCAAGTCTCGCTGCTTGGCACCTCAACATTTTCTTCGGTCACTTCGTCAGCAGCCAAGAGGAGAAGCATCCATGGGAAAAATGGCATATTACAAATTTTGCTTTGGGAAGCAGAGCTCGGTTCAGACCATTGTCGGGAGCGGGAGGGGGGGGAGCGGCTCTTAAAGCTCCAGCAGCCCCTTTCGAGCAACAGCATCTTTGCAGCTGGAGGCAAACGATCACAGGGGGGAGGGGGCAGGGAGAAAGCATCTTTATTTCTTATCTTTTGCTAAACTTAACTAAGCGGTATCTGCTTCTTCCGTACCTCCCAGGCTAATTAGGTCTCTCTGCGTGACTGAAGTCCACACGCACGCACGACTGCTTTGCATGATCAAAGATCAAACGCGGTTTTTCTGCTTTGCAGAGAGAAATCCTCTGCCCCACGGCTGGTCGCCGCCTGGCTGGCAGCTCGCAGAGCCCGCCGTCAGCCGCACGGAGCCGGGGCTGGGAGCG
>VWZN01021049.1:333582-365140 GCA_013396955.1 Regulus satrapa | reverse complement strand
GCGGGAGCTGCTGCCGCCTCCGGGGCTGCCCCCGCGCCTCCCGCCGCGCCCCTCCCCGCCCGCCAGCGCCGGCACAGGAGAGGAGGGGTGCCGAGGTGGGACGGTGCAGGGTGTCCGTGGAACCGGGCGTTGTGAATGAACGAGTACCAGCCGGCTTTTTCAGCGTTTGTTGGAAATTAGGTTCAGCCCGGTTTGAGGATGATGATGCACGTGTATCAACTGCTCAAACTTTGTTCTTGCAGAAAATATTCCTGTATTTGTTTACATTTGTGCTGCATAAAAGAGGAATTTCATCCGTGGAGGATTGACTGTGTTGCTTCAGAAGCCTGAAGTCTGTTCATGTGCTGTGGAAATGTGCTGGAGAGAGGAGGGAGCCACAGCCAGCAGCATGGAGAGACTCAGTGATGCTTGCTGCTGAGCTGGTTTCACAGGAGGTGTGGCACTCTATTGTGGGAAATATAAATGGGCAGGGGATGTACATACATACATACATACATACACATACATACATACATATGTAGCTTGAGAAGAGTTGTCAACATGGACATTTCAAAACCAAATACAAAGAAAATATTGGTGCCATGCCAGACTGTGTTGCCAGATCTTGGCCTTTCTGTACAATGCATAAGTGAAAAGAGAAAAAAGATAAATCTTCCTCTCCACCTGTGCTGCTAGTCCAAGTGGCTTTTTGTCATTTCACTTGGTCACGTCAGATCATTATCTTGACTTAATTATCAGCATACTAACCATTAGAGCAGTTGCTTGATAATCCCATTGTAGCTGAGGGCAAGAGCTGTCATCTATGAGATTCTTCTACCACATGACTATCACAAATCTGAGCTTTGAGTTGGGAAGTAAGGAAAAAGTAAGAGACTCAAAAAGCACTTGTTGAGGGCAGTCATGCTCAGGAGGCACCATCCAGGCTGGCTGGTGTGAACTTATTCAATCATATGACATATCTGATGGGCTTGTTTATGTTATTTATTTAAGATGTTTTTTCCCTTTCTTTGAAATTAAGCATCAGAGTTTGCAGCTTCAGACTCTCTAGAACTCACCACTATCACTTTTTATAACACATCTGTATGCATGGAAGTATCACTCTTTTCTAAATATTGATAAAGATGGGTGTTACTGATGACATCCTGCCTTTTTCCCCTTTAAAACAGCATTTTTTCTGCATAAAGTGTTTGCCAGACATGTGAGAGGTCTGTCCATGTCTACCCAAGGTGACTGTTTTCAGCACTCACCTTGGAAAACATTCCAGTCCCTGTTTCATGTACTGGAGGAGGCAATTATTTGCAAGCTGTATAGCAGACAGACCTCCTTCACAGCCATTTGATTTATAAACATTTGTAAAATAGTTTCAGAAGTCTATTGGCCCCTCAGCTCCTCATTCCCGTCCTCCCTACTGACTTGCAATCATTAAAGCAAAACCCAGTACAGAAAGATTATTATTGCTATTCAAGGTGTTGGCATTGCTACCTGTACAAGTTGACCTGCTGCCCTTATCCTCTCTGTTGCAGATTCACAGATGAGTAAGTGGCTGAAGTACCGTGTGTCACAGCACTGAGGTTACTGCAGAGTGCAGAAGCTGCCAATTAGAGCCTGGGCTTTGTGGTACCAATTTAAACAGGAGCCTCCTTCTCTTCAAGCATATAGGGGTTTGAGGTCAATAAAATGGAAAAAGAAGGGAAAACTCTATGGAATGGGAAGTGAAGAACTATGAAAAAGCCACAAAAACTGGGATGGAAAAAGATATTTGGGTTTGGTAATAATACAGGAGTAATATTTGGTAATAATAAGGAGTTCTCCCTACAGCAGGAGACATTTTCAGAGGGTTTTGATCAAGAGCATATGAGCATAACAATATATTCCAATACATTCCAATAACAATATGGAAACCTTTAGTGGTGAAAGGTACTGTTGTACTTTTGTACAACATTGTACAATAGTACTATTGTACTATTTAATTATGAGCTTAAAAGCCCCTTTAATGGAATTTGACCATTAGATCTCCAAAACAGTTTTGTTTATCTAAGCTCCAAGTATTATATTAATTCTATGATCATTTATCTATATCTATTCTATTATATTAGTTCTAAACATTCCATTAATTACCCCAGAAGTATGAAATGCCTTGTTGCTCTGGGAAAGTCCTTTATTTGTCTATATATATATAGGCATCGGGTGATTGAGTAACTGGAACTTATAGCTGATAAAGTAAGAGGGCAAACACAGATAGGAAGAGTACAGGTGAAGAGTAAGTGTTACCTTAGGAAGTCTTCCTTACCATTTGCCAGGTTACTTTTAGAAAAATATATAATCTTATGTCTGAAAGACACATCTGAAAGCTGTTTTCCTTCCCTCTGACAGTCTTGTCGTGGGACTTTCTCATTTGCTGTCTCCAGCAAAGGTGGAGTGGAGAATAATGAAATCCTTTGCCATGAACAGGGTAAAAGAGAACACTACTATGCTCTCGAGGAACGACTGATCATATATGGAGGTGAAGACCAACTTGGAAAAGATTTCCTGTTAGTTTGAAGACATACAGTGCAAACTGAGGAGCAAGTAATGGTGTCAAACTTATGTGTTTCAGTCAACACAGTAAGAGTGGAAAGTGATTCCTGAATCATACCTGAATCATACTAATGATGCACCATTTCCATTTTTAAAGCCTTTTAATAGGTACTAAAGCATGTTGAAGGCCTGAATAAGGTTTTCATATTAAAATGGAGAAAAGAAGATATGTCTTAGAAATGTTACATAGGAAGAAAAAAAATTGCAGCAATATTTAGGGCAAATCTTCCCTTGATAAAGAAGCCATTAGAGACTAAGGGAGAAGCACAAAAAAAAATTTCATGAGATCTTGGCTAAGACTGGGAAAAATGTAATATTGTGTGAATAAATTACATTCCAATGTAATTTGAGTTAGAATTCCAGTTGTACTTTACAATTACATTCATGCTTATTTCCCAAATGTTCTCTGCCTATTATCATAGCTTTAAGGGTTCCTCTGTAGTTCCACACTTGAAATTGCTCACCTATTACAGCTGTGAAGTTGATAGCTGCATTTTACTAGAAGACTGTCATAAACCCTGTTTTTTCTCTCTCTCTCTTTGNNNAAGAAGAAATATACATTTAGCTTAGATGTGATTTGTTCAAAGCCAATTAAAGGTCAATAAAATACAAGCCTGAGAGATTTATAGCATAGTTAGCATCTTTTGGTACAAATGAAAGCCCTTAACTGGGAAAGGAGAGTTTTCATTTCTGTCTCTGTTTGATTTTCAGAGTAGGCTCTAGTTTGCAGCTACAGGATGGCTGATTGTCCCACTGGAATTTTTGCTCTCTGGTCTTTTGCTCTTATTGCTCTCCTCTAGGGTGATCTTTCTGGTGACTGGGCTGGTAAAAACCTGCTTGAGTATCCCAGTTACTTGCATACTGATGTACCTAAGAACCTGAAACTGAAGGGGAATTTTTTTTTTTGTGATCTAAGAGTGAGTTCAAGAGCAATCATTTTGTCCTTTTTCCACTCTGTCTCATGTTGGTCCGCTGAAGTGTCACTTGCAACGGTATGAGTAAACATTTTAATACAGTCTGCTATTGAAATATTTATGCTGTAATAGAAAATTTTACTTTTCATAATTACCATCAAAATTGAAACTTGTTGTTCAGCTCCACTGAGAGTAGCTAGCTGTGCTATCAGATTCTCAGAATACAATTTATCATTTTTTTAAAAGTATTTATTTATTATTTATTTCATTATCTTCAACATATAAGTGCAAGCCAAAGTGTGCATGAAGGCATGAAGCCTCTTGTATTTCTGATGTAATTTTTTGTCTAACTTCATGTTTTTTTCCAAAGTGTCCTAGATTAGGCTTTGGCAATGGTATGGAACAGATCTGAGTGGGTAACTGCGATGTCTTTAAAAGCTGCTGAAATTATGATGTGAAAGAGAGATTTGTGGGATATGCACACTACTCAGCTATGGAGCTTCCTTTTAATCCATGAAAATGTAAAATATGCAGGCTATCAAAACAGCAAGTCTAATCAAGAAGCAGTGCATTGTGGTGTTAATAAAAACTTTAAGCATTTTCAGGTTTGTGGTCATAATGCATTTGTTAAAGATACTTTAATTATGTGTCCACTTCATTACATAGAGTGAGTTGAGTACCTAATTCCTAGGGAGGACCTAATTCCAAAGCAAAGCTCAAGGACCACAAAATAAATGTTGGCCAGGGGAATCAGCAAAGAATAACATGACATAAATGCTACTGCTGAAAGATCTTGTCATTAAGAAACAGTCCAATCTATAATACCACTGGTAGCAAAACAGCTATCATAGCCAGCATCACAACAAACTGACACCACCGTCTATCTGCCCACCCCTAGATTCTTGCTCCATCACACATGAAAAAGTTTAGAAGGTGAAGACAAATAACCTCTGGAAAAAATCAAGATGTTGAGGCATTGCACAGGTTTTTCAGGTCGTGCCTGGCTCCTTCACATATAAATAAATGAAACTTGTTGGTACTAAACACAAGTGAAGCCTTATTCAAATCAGAATTTCCTCACTAGATTGCCAGGTAATTCTGTCTCAGTGAGACAGCTTGAGCTAGTTAGATTTCATCATCTTTCAGCTTTGCTGCAAAAACACTATCCATCGGGATGAAAATCTTTCACTGACCAGGAAACTGCATTACTGCATTGTGGTGCAATATTGCTCCTCAGCTAGACAGGTTAGCCAGAGAAAGCCAGAATGCACACTCCATTTCTTATTCCAGATTTTATGCACAGAGAGGGAGAATTTTAGAACAAGTCTTGGTTCTCAATGTTTTCAAATATTCCATGTCTGTAGTTTGAATTAATTAAAGTTTAGGCACTGACAGTTATGTTATTTTATTATAAAAGAATGCTTCATTATTGAAAAAAAACTCATCTGCTCAGCAAAAATAATAAAATGAAGGACTCTCCTAGGATTTTTGTAGCTTCTGGGCTGAATGCAGCAGTTTATAAAGATGCCAAACAAAGACACAAGAAAACATGCTGAAGTAAGAGAATTCTTTATACACCACCTGTCTGTGACAAGATAAAGTAAAAAATTCTCATGAGATACTAGTTAAAACAGATGTTAGTGGAAACACTTTGTGAATTACTTGAAAATAATATCAATACTGTGTGAGAGAATAGGATATAAGAAAACACGGGTTAAATGCATTATCTGGAAAGTTAAACAAGTTTTCACTAAAACATTATCTCTTTACTTTAAAAATGTCTATGCAGCCTTTAACCATTCATATGTATCCAAAGCGTGTCCCCTTCCACTTTGGGGCAGTTAAGAGAATGAGAATTTCTGGTACTATGAAAGAACTCCATAAGATAATTTGTTTCCAACAGAATAAAATCTTGCTTTGTCAATAGGCAAAGTCAATTGTTTAGGAGATTCCAACACAACAATCCAATATCTGCTGTTGTTCAATCCTACTGTGTTTAAAAGCTTTCAAGAATGCTGAGTTGTTTGTGGGTCTGTGTTACATCTTGGAAATCTTCCTCATAAATATGCAAAAATTACTTTTTTTTAATATTAAATACTCGTATGCTTACAGAACAAAACAAAACAAAACAAAGAAAAACCAAACAAAAACAAAGAAACAAACAAAACAAAAAAACAAAAAAAAAAGAAAAAGAAAATCTTTCTCCACCAAGGGATTTTTTTAGACTTAACATATAGATGTACTGGCTTCTTCACACTTTTTAAAGGTTTGCATTGTGGTTTGGGGTTTGTTTTCTGTTTTGGTTTAGGTTGGACGTTTTGGTTTCTTTTTTTGCATATTTGGTTATTTTGTTTGGATTTTTTGGTGCAAATAATTCGTGAAATTACATTGAAGTAAAGGAAAGCAGGTTCCTGATTTCTGGAATTGTAAATGTAAAATAATTTTTTTGAGGACATATAAGACTAGTTACAAAATCAGACCCTTTTAAAAAAAAGAGAGCAAGAACAAGAAAGGGAATTATTTATTTACTGTGGAGTCTAACAGTCCTGTTAGACCTTGTAATAACAAATACTTTGAAGAGATTTTCAGTTTCTTTTTTAGAAAAAGGAGACTAACTTTGGGAGTTACATCTGCACAAAATATTTTCTTAATTGATGTAAAACTGAGGAAGAAAAGTCAGTATATGGACTGTACCTCTTTGTGGCACAACCTTAGATTTGCAGTCATCAGTAAGAGAAAAACAGTGGAAGGTGTAGGAGTATAGAAAGTCAGTATTAGTTCCTTGTTTTGGTAGGTCAGGTGCTCACATGTTTTTTCATACCCAAACCCTTTTATGATGTATCTGCTGAGTTTGCATCCCTCAAAATATACCTGACAGAGAATCTCAAACAGTAATAAAAAATTACTGACAAGAACAAAACAAAATTTAAAAAACGAGTGGAAGAGAGAGAGAGAGAGAGGGGAGTGAAATTGAAGTGGCTGGCACGCAACTGTTCTTGCAACCAGAAGTTTATTTAACAGTGTGGTCCAAACAGCATTAATTGCATTGCAAGAGGGTTGTTGGTTTTCATCCTCTCCCCTTGTGACACTGCTCACCAGTGCAGTGCTCCTGGCTGTGCCCCCTTCTGCGCACGGATACAGTAACATGACTACTCAGCCATCCGTGAACCAAGAACTATGACTGCTCGTGAGGCCATTAAATATGTAGCATTACAAATTTAAATTTACACAAAATTCATTTGTGTTGAGCCTACTCCTTGTTTTGCTGTCTAAATGTTAGATTTTTATGGATTACATTAGAAAAAAGGAAGCTATTCTACAACATATGTTGCATTATATATTACTGTCAAATATGCTACTTTTGCTTGTAAGTTCTAGGGCTAGTTAATGCTTGTTATATTTAATGAAAAATATAAAAATATTTTAATAATATTCTAATAATTCTATATTTTTTCAGGTATCTGAAAAAAAACCTCAGAAAAATTAGTAATGGTCTAGTAGTAGGGAGTATGTATTTGCAATATTTTAAAGTTTTACCCTTCAAATGAGTCATATTTTCTGCTAATTATATACATTGCTGCTAGCAATTTATCTTGTTACTTTCAAACTATTCTCTGTCATGGTAAAAATTTCTTAACATATGTATGTATATGGCAAACTTCACGCTTCTCCTACCATTAGCTAACAGAAGGGGTGGAAAGACAAGCAGAAGAGCAGAGAGGAACAAAAACACATTGTTTGCAGTATCCCAGATCCCAGCTGAAGACCTGATACATTTCATGCACATGCACATACTTGTGTAAACACCCAGCAACAGATCCCCAAAAGAGTTTAAAAAAAAAAAAAAAGGCGTCTCAAAATTTCAGTGCAATAAGAAATATCCAGAAAATTGCCAGATACATTTGTCAAAATTACAAATATGAAAGTATTGAAAAAGAGCAAATTTTGCTGTAAAATGTGACCACTAGGAGTTCCATTTTAGAATTAAATTTTCACACACACCTAGAAAATTATGGGGGTTTTTTGTTCACATTCTTCTTCTCCATGTCTACTGATATTTTTCTTCCTACTTTATCAGCATTTATTTGATTTTGGTAAGAATATTTTCCAGTTTACTACAAGAAAGCTGAAGATGACTTTTAACAGCTATTATTGATTAATAAGAATTTCTTTAAAGAGCTGCTTTATCTTTTATTTCTAGATAGTTTGTCTTCATTTGTTGAGATAAAAGCAAATAAAATCCAATACACATAGACAACTCTTATAAAAGATAAAAAAATCTATCAAGCAAGAGGAAAAATACTATTTGAAATTTGCAAAGAAGAAAAACCTGCATTTTGAGGTAAAAAAAAAAATCTCTGTACAAGGAATTATTTGAAACATCAGACAGGATGGTAAGAGAGAGATGTAGCTAAATAATGAGTACATTTACCTCCCATTCTTAGGAAGAAAAAAACAACTGTTACCATCATAGTGTGATTAATACAATTAGTCAGTTATTTTCAAATTTAGTTGAAGCTGTGATTAGAGGATGAGCATCATATTGCTCATTCTGCTAAGGAGAAGAATAAAGACCATGACTACCACTAGCAGCAGAGTTCAGAGGTCAAAGCCCCCACAAAGTATAGGATGCTCTTTTCCAATCCACTGATTTAATAAATATTTACTCGCAGTCCTCATCCCAGGATGCAGCATGGCCCTCTTAGAATACTAGACTAAATCCTTCTTTAGGATTTCTAGATTAAATCCTGTTTTCCTTTGTGGTTTCCTTTTCATGCATAGCTCATTTTCTTGTGTGACTCGTCTTATAAGCAGTAGGACACCTCTTCATCTAACACTTAACTCAGGCCTAAAAAGTAGGGTGGGAATAATTAGAATTTAAAAAGCTGAGAAATTCCCTACTATGAAATTTCAGTGCTACAGATGCAAATGGAGGAAAAAATATTCAAGTGTACTCTTGACAACAAAATTATTGAAAAAAAATATTGAATTTGGCATAGAAAATATTTTACTGATAAAGCAAAACCTATAAATGTGGAACACACCAAAAATGGTGTCTTAATGTCAGCAAAAAACTTCTTTTAAAAAATATATATATATACCTAAACATGGAGGAAGTTTCTGTAGCTCTTGAACTTTAAAATACATTAATAATATCTGAACAAAAATTCCATTTACTTTCTTTAAAAATCTAACCTATTGTGTTCAACTAAATAAAGTAAGAATGTTTCTTAGACCTGCTACTTTTATTGACATTGCTTTTAATACAGAAAGATAACACCACAATATGACTTTGTTGTGAGATAGATATTGGTGTAAAGAACTGGGATGAAATTCTGGCATACATAGTCATGGATTTTAGCCTCAGCAGACTTGGGATTTTACAGTGGATAGGTGTTCAAGAGTATAATTTATTAAGTCAGTTAAATTTTTAATTACAATTAGAAAACCAATTTATATTCTCTTTTGTTCATGCTTTTTAAGAACTTGATATCTTTTCTCACATATTAATATCTGAGTGTAAAAAATGATTGTTATTTTCTGAACCTTTATGGACTCTAAGTGGGGAATCTAAGTAGAAAGTTACCAATATTTATTAATAGGTCGCAGGGCCCTCAGGTTCCAAATACATTACAAGGTATTTGCAAACTTCTATAATCCAGTGTAAGTGGAATCCTGTTATTTCATAGGCTCACCATATCACAGCACTATCAGCTCCACCCTGGACAAATACAATGAAGTTTTCTTTCTGTGGATTATAGAATATCAGTTGCAGGTTTCATTTTCTTAAAGTTAAAATGGGACTCATTGTATGGATAATTCTCTATCCCTTGCAAGTTCAATGAACCTCAAGACACTATCTCTCCTGATTATCCCTCTCCCTTCCCTGCCTGGGGCACCGAGCCCTTTGTTGGCCCACAGGGGACATCAGCCCCTGGCCCAGTGGTTCGGCAGCAGATCTCCAGTTCCACACAGCCCTGCCTTTCCCACGTTGGAGCCCAGTGCCCAGGGCTGGGGTTGCACTGGTGTCCCCCAGCTGCCTGCTTCTGGTTGGAGGTGGGTTGGACCCTGGTACCAGGCTCTCCCTTGGTCCCCACTCAGCCCTGAGAGTCACCCTATGTGTTCCTCCCTACAAGGCATTTTCAATGAGTCTTTACTGTTTCTCATTTTTCTTGAAGTATCATGTTGCACAAAATGCTAAGCATATGATAATATAAGAAATGAAATTTTATGGCAGCTCTCCTAAATCACTCAACAGATTGCCTATATTTTAAACTGTGCTTGTCTGCCAATTTACCACACATTATTTTTACAAATAACTTCATCCTGACTGTACACAAAGACTGAATAGTGAGCTGCATAAATAGGGAACCAGTTAAAGAATAGGAGATTGAAGTACATGCAGCTTTCTTGGTTTGTTGTTGCTTCAAGTGAGGGTTCATTTGAGGTGACAGAGCTTTGCTGGGGAGATCGAGGTGTCGCTGGGTGTGCCCATCAGCCTGCGAGGCCAGCGCTGCGCTGCAGCTGCCCTCGTCTGCCTTGGCACAAGTCATGACTCCTGAAAGACCCCTCTCAGGACACGACAGGCATTTGCTTGAGGACATTTCTCTCCTTTCCACCTCCGGAGATCTTCTCATCTCCTCCTGTCACTGCTGCCGCAGTGTTGCTGGGTCCCTGGAGGAGCTAGTGCTGGCAATGTACTGAGCTGCAGGGATGCCCATCTGTGGTACAAGCACTCTCAGAGGCGCAGTGTGGCAGAGAACACAGGGCTGTGAGGTCTGCGCACTCCTCTCCAGCTGTATCTCATTGTGACAGATTTCAGAACTTGAATTTCAGGTTTTCTGCACATATGGCTGTATTTGTTACATTTAGCCGCATTTTCAAGACTTCTTTTGCAGCATAATGGAACCTGAGAGTTTCATATTTTGTTTAAAAATAAACTTGTTCTCATGCAATCTTATGACTCTGGGATTTGAAGTGATAGGCATGTCAAACCTGTAGTTTAACTAGGACTTCTGAGTAGAGAGGATGAAAGAGACAGAATAAGGACAACTAGAGTGATGCTTGTGAAAAAAAGTCATTGAGTATGTGTCTTCTTTCATATTGTTTCGTTTTCCTCTTACACGTGGATTAGTGCTTCTGAACCTGAAGGAAACAGTTCCAATTAGACTGAAATTGTGAGCTCAGTCTGGGAGAATTAGGGAAGAAGGTAAAAATAGCATGAGAAATCTTTAATCCTTTGTTCTGACTTCTCCACATAAACAGTGAACTCCAGAACAGGTAGACTGGCCTGAAGATACATCATCTGTGTGTTAACATTACCTTCAAAATGCAAGTGTTAAAAAATCAAGAGATACTTCTGTCTGTCCATCTGTCTTTCAGCTGTTCTGGGCTTGTATAAGCTGCTTGTCCTGTAGCAGAGATCTGGTTTTTCCAGATAAACAAAAACTCCTGTGGCAGAGTTTCTAAATACTTACATTACTTTGGTAGAGTCTGTCATGATTTTTATTGGTGTATATATATAAAGAAAGAAAAGTTTCTTATTCAGTTAATACCCTATATTTCAGAGAGTCAACTCATAAATAATGAAATTTATACATAACTTATGAAAGGGATTTTAAAAATATGGAATCATAAAATATTGCATAGATAGATAGATAGATAGATAGATAGATAGATAGATAGATAGATTATACATATATATACATACATGCATGCTCCATGTCTTTTCGGTCTTTATGTCTGAACTTTTTTGCCCTCTATGGCCTTGAATTTTCAGCATTCTTACTATATCAGGTTTGATTATCTTCCAGTCAATATTTCTAGGAAATAGAGATGTATTTATGTATATTTTTCTCTGAAAACTTCCTCTACTGCTTTTTACTTTTAATTCTGTATTGAATTGATCCTTGCCACTATATCTGAAGTAGGTATTTTCTATGGGGATTAAAGATGGAGTGTCCCAAGTTTCAGATAAAATTTCAAGTGAAAAAGAAGAATCTTCCAAATATATTAATATTAATTGTTATAAAATGTCTATTTGGAAATAAATATAGTTAAAATTTCCTACATTAATCCAAAGCTGCATGTTAAAGAAAATATTTGATGAGTATATATTATACTATTTAACATACTACCAACTACCGGTGTATTTTATTCTATTTTATCTTTTTGCTTCATGAACCAGACTTCATAATTTCAGAGTATCCTACAAAGTATCAAGAAATCAGTAAAGACATATAATGTTTTCAAGCATTTGGTTTTTTTTAGTTATTCAGAAATGTCCTAGCAATGAGAGATGTAATGTATCTCCTGTAAGTCTTGTGTCTTCTTTGTATGAGACATTCTGTCATGGTGGATTCAAATCTGTCTTACTATCAGAAAGACCTGGTGTTTTCCTCTTTGCCTTTAAAATTAGCTACTAACAATAGAAGTACTCACTGAAGAAACCATGGTTACAGTGGGAATAAGTAATATCTGCATCACCGTGAAGTCCTTTTCATTTTTGCTGTGTCCTTCACTGTAGACATATGCAGCTTCTCCATTAGTAGCAGTTGCTCTGGCATTGAGAAAAACAGAGAGAGGGAGGGCAGGAGCAGCAGAGACAGATCCTAGGTGTGATCTTCCTTCAAGAAAAAGAATTCAATAAAGAATTCAATAAAGAATTCTAAATTCTAAGTACACCCCTGTGATTCTTCAGCAATCAGAAGAGGAGCAGGAAGAAACATGCTGACTTGACATCACTGCTTTTCAAATGACACATCAGTTGTCCTTCCTTCTGCATCTCTAGTGTAAAGCAGAACTAAGTCCAAACACATACTGGGCACTTTTCTCCCCAGAATCAAGGCAAGACCAAAAATCAATGAAGCTGTTCTCAAAGTAGAATACTGGTCAGCAGAAGTTTAAATGTGTCAGAATAGGATTGTAGATGGTCAGCAAATAAAGCAATGAGTATATTGCCTTTAAAAACAAATAATCTCTTCCTCTTATATTTATATCTTCTACAGCAAAACAGCAAATAAAACAGAAAACAAAGTCTTTAATATTGAATTTTTTCTAAATACGGGATGACATTTGGAGCTACAGGGCTTGAATTTCATTTGCATATGCTATAATATCACATCTGCCTTTTCTTTGCACCATGCTTGGACATTCTTTTTTGATAAGTACTTTGACACCCATCTTGCAGACAGTGTGTCTAATTGTGAATTAATGGCATGTTTAGAATTCATTCATTTAGAAGCAACTTGGTTTAGTTTTGTGAAGCTTAAGTTGCTTTATCTGCTTAGGTGTTTTTATGTGCAGGAAAACAGAACATTCATTATCTCTTCTAATTTTTACATGATACTTACTGTATTTTTCTCTGTTTTAGTTTATGCAGTATAGTAGGAAAATAAAAAACAAATATCCCTCACCCCTAAATTAAACCAAAGCAAAAAATGAGTTCACAAACAATTCCCACACAGCTGTAAAGGAAGAATTTCTATCCGCTCAAAAAACCTGAATGAACAAGCCCCTCAAAAGACTGAGTTCAGACTTGTTTTGGACAATTGAGGAGTGCTGCTGTGCCTGTGAGAAAAGTGTTTGTGCCCATTCCTTTTTGTTTTTCTAAGCTGCCACTGCAATTTTAATCACACTTCTTTATGCATTATTCCTTAATGAGTGGTGGTATGCACTGTGGCACAGGATAGCATTGAAGGTATTTTGATCAGCACGAAAACCACCAAATCAGTAATGTAAGCTTCTATACTTACAAGGAAATTCAGAAATTTGCAGAATGATTTAATCTCTTTTGAAAGAAAAGGTTACATAATGAATAGAAAATTCCTATAATGGATCAGAAAAGCTGATTTAGTATAATCATAAACAATCCAAATTGATCCTTATCAAGGCTGCAAAAATGCAAACAGGCTTTCTGTCTATTGTGAATATTCCTATCTTTTCTTCTATCTCCTGTTTTGTGCTAATATATATGGAATTGTACAAGTACTCACTTGAGCTGAGAAGACAACAGTGTCACCTTTCTTGTTGCTACATCTGCAGAACTCACCTGGGATAACACCAACTCTGTGTGGCCAACATCTGCAGGGGTGACTAGAGGATGGACTGGCAACAGAAATCAAGGTGAAAAGCAGGATGCAAAAAAACCTTAATTGCTTGAATCTGAAAAATAGAGAATTGAATTGCCCAGTTGAAAAAGACGTGAACTAAAAATGGACAAAAGAAAGAAAAATAAAATAAACTCTAGCAAAGAAAAGAAGAAACAAGATAGTGTGACAATGTAAGAAAGTCTGTTTCCTAATCCAGCAATAAACGTCTTGTGAGCATTGAGTTAAGATGTTTTTCTTCATAAAAGTATCACCTCATTCTTTTTTAAATCATGTATCTTTAGACAAGATAATTTGCATGTATATAGCAAAGGTGAAAACACTTTGATGCATTTTACTTTTTGTCTGAGGTGTTTGAGTATTACTTCTTTTCTGTATACTAATACGAATGAAGTATTTACATCTCAAAATGGGACTTTTTTCCCCTATGCACCAAAGAAAAAAAATTTAGTTGTGCTGTGGTCATATAATAATGCAGCCTTTGTTGATCTGTGATGTTTTATTCCCTTAGGAAGAGAAAACCTTAGGTTGGAGGTATGAAAAATGCTGTTCATCTTTAAACCCTACATCAGTCAAACATCTACAAAGTTTTATATTACTTCTGCCCTGTGCATGCATGAAAGCATTCGATCTCTAGTTCAGAAGAAAATTTGGAAAGAACACTAAGGAAAACATTTCACCTTTGGAATTCCTATGTAAATATTTTCTGTCTGTAGTTTCCTTGAGGAAAAACTGAATTTAAACTGAGAAAGCTGAAAAAAATTTGCTTTCAGAACAGGAAACACAAATTACAGTAAAACTAAAATATCTTCATTAAAATAAATTTATCAAAAAATATCATTCCAGCAAGAACAATAAAGTAAATGTAAAAGCAAGTCACATTTTTAGAAATAAATAAGAGAACTAATAACTTACAATTCAGGCAAATTTTAGTAAGTAATGACCAATGGTCTTGGAAATATCTCTATAAAAATAACATTATGGATATTGCATTTCTTGTCACTGCCTAATGTCCCTTATCAAATGAGCAATGCTTGAAAGCTGGACAGTGGTAGATATAGCTGGAAGGAGAATGAGAAAGCATGAATCTTCTCACTTGGAATTATAAGCAAGCAGTATCTCTTTGAGTCATACTACTAGCAATAATAAATATCTAACAGTTGAAATTTAACAAGTCTGCCTTGTCTAGATACAACATTTGTACTGTTTTAATTTATCTTATATCTTTAGCTGAACAATATAGAAAATGAGATTATATGAAGGACTCAATACTTTTGGCTGTAACAAGACTGGATCTAAGAATAAATCTTAAAAAAAAGTCTAAAACAAAGAAGGAGCTACACCTGGACCAAAGGAGGAAAATATTTCCATGTTAAAACTAAAATGCAGAATCTTTCATGACTTAAAAATCTATATCTTAAATTTTTAGAATAACAGATAAATTTCAGATTTATGTTCTGTTAATAAATCATTTGAAGTAAATTATTCTCTCAGGTTGGTATACTTTAGAATTATACCCAGGAATGGATATCTTATTCACTATGTAGATCACATTAGTAAGAGTTGAAATAAAAATGAATTTGGCTCCATGTGGTTTATGCTCATGTGCAGATGGAAGAAATATAAATCTTAGTATTATCTGCAGTTTAAAAATCCAAGCAGCTCCTTGCAGGATGTGAGAACGATTTGGAATAAAAATCAAAATTGCTTAGTAGATGTTTTAATCATAGAAAACCCTCAATTTATTTCAAGAAGAAGTTCCTTTCTGCACTCGTTCATGATTTGTACAAATGGGTTTATTTGGATGTATTTTGTTGTCATTTCTAATGCTTGGAATGAGGGCAGTGAATGTAAGGCTGAAACAAACCTCCCTTTTTAATTTTCAGAGGCTTTAAGAAATGTCCCGTTGTTAGTAGTTCTACTACTACTACTACTACTACTACTACTAGTAGTAGTAGTAGTAGTAGTAGTAGTAGTAGTAGTAGTAGTGTTGGTGTAGAGTTAAAATATTTCTGAGAATCAGGGACTCTGATAGTCATGGAAAGTTGAGCAGAGGGACGTATGTTATGGTCTGTTCTTAAGAAGCCAGTGCGAAACTGTACCTGCTAAGATTACAGTAATTAAATCATAATGATAGAAAATTATGCAGCTGTTTGTTTAATGGTATGTATGGGAATGTCAGTGCTGAAAATTTTAAAGTGAATTTTGTATGCTCATGCAAGTGTGAATTGGCCTGTAGCTAAAATAGTATAAATATGTACACCTTGAACATAGACGACAGAGCTAGATTTGGGTTGCTGTACCCCTAGTTCCTGTGTGCTTTAATAAAAAGCACCTGCATATAATCCATCTGTGATTATGTGTTTTTGAATGCTAACAGTAGTAGTAATAGTAATAATAGTAGTATTTCATTGTATTGGGGGACTGTGGTAAATTAGAGAATTCTAGGATGGTTAAGGTTGGAAAAGGTCTCTAAGATCATTGAGTCCAGCCACTGACATAGTATTTCTGGGTCAATCCCAAAACCATGTCCTTAAGCACCACAAGGTCAACTTTATCAACAGAAACAAAAAAACCCACTTCTGATTTTTTTTTTTTTGCAACTTTCCCATACAAAAAAGCATATATCTTCAAATATTTTTTTTTCTAAATTTATATTGCATTATTTAAATAGAATTATGCATGCAGGGCTATACCTGCCTTTGAATCATTTAAGGATCCAAAAAAGAAAGTCCATTAAGCATAAGACCTTAAAATGTTCTCTATATATTAACTGAACAGGACTTATTGTGTTCTAGATTATGTTCTGCTATATTCTGGTGGATCAATATGACTCATATTGATTAAAATTGAATTTCTTACTGTTTTTGTCAAGATCTGCAGAAAGATGAAGAGATGGTAAAAAGTACTCTGAAATCCCCATTCTCTGCAAACCCAGCAGTAATTTCAATTTATGGACAAGATAAATACTTAAGATTGAATTTTCATTTCAAAGTCCCTAGGTTCACCTTGGATTTATGAACAAGTGTCTCCATGTCACTGAGCAGATGAAAAGATTGCCCAAACACTGATGTTGTCCTGCAGCTGCTTAAATAACACTAATGGCCTAACTCATGAATTTCTGAGGATCAGAGCCCAGTCCTACCAGGACTTTATGTCAGATGTCTTATTCACCAAATGTAGCATATAGAAGAGAAAGCTCCTGGGCAAAAACCTGCCTCAATTATGAGTCCATTTGAGATGAGAGGTTTTGGAAAACACTCCTAGTCTGCCTGAACTTTTGTTTTGGGCAAATGTCCTAAGCTGATCAATAGGAAAGTATAAAATTTCAGTCCTACATGTTCAAATTCTTCCTTTTTTTTGCAACCAACTGAGTGTTCTTTGGGCCAGAACTGTAACATAGAGGCTAGAGTTCTCATCTGTGGGTACTGAGAATGAAATACCTCCTTGCCTCTTTTGGATCTAAGTATAAAACACGAAAGGAGTACACGTAGAATGACCTCTGAAAGAGGGTTGTCCTGTTCAGATCTCCAGTGATTTTCACACTGATTTTGGCAATAAAGCCTCTGCTTCAAATAGGACTTCTATACTTTCACATGCCTGAGGAACTTTAACTGATATGGTATTGGCTATTCTGTTATACATAATGGGATTTTCTTCATAACAGAGTACTCATTTCTGGACAATTAATAGGAAACAATTTATATCACTTATCACTTAGATAAATAATCATTTATCTCCCTAGATTTAGACATTGATCTTGAAGGAGTAGATGCTTAAGTTTTCTCAGTTTTCTCATTCCAGTTTATGATTGGCTTAAAGGGATAAATCATTTCTTCCAGATTTTTGCTTTAGGCAAGTTGTTGCATTATTTAGCAGACTGCACACTGAAATCAGACATGGCTATTCTGTAAGATGGCAGAAGGTTTGAGATCATGATACTGAGAAGTGCAATAATTGTATTTGTTTGAGTGCTTAAGTATAAGCCATAAGTTTCTTTAATAGCAAGTATTTTCCAGTCAAAGCTATCTAAAACTTTATGAAAAAAAATGAATCTTGATCTGCTTCTGCTGATTTCCAGAGACTGTAAATCATATCCACATGCTTATAGCCAGGCTGAATATTAAATGAAATGAACAAGTCTAAAAACCTGTACGAGGTAGAAGTTCCATGCAAATTTGCAAGATAACTAACAATGATGCTGTATTATTCAAATTAGTATTATTACTGAAATGCTGAATAATTTAGATGACTCATTAAGATATTGTGAAAAATAATGAACTGCTAATGAAAGAAATGTAAATCACAGTTTTAAAAAAAAACACTCTCACAGTAACATAATACATTTATATAATACAATTTTACATTTTTATTTGCATAATTAACATGTAAAGTTAGCATGGATATAAGTACAGCTAACCAAATATAATGTCTTTGAAATTCACAATGAAAAAAGGAATAGAGATAGAAGTAACTCTGTAATGGGAATGTTCCAATGAAGTGTAATTGGGAGGAAAATTCTTCAGAATGCTTTTTACCACCTTGTCACCTCCCGATTCTCCGTAAGGATTCTCTAAGTAGTGTGCACTTGGATTTATTCATGTGCTGAATCCTGCCTAATTAGGAATTTGGTCCATTTCAAAATTCTCTGGTTTATGTAGCAATGCAGTTCATCTAATTTTCAGGCCTCTCCCTATTTTTGTAATAGTTTCCTTGGTATTTAACATTAGTTGTTAACATTTAACTTAAAGGAGGCTTCTTTGGACAGAGTGATCACTTGCCTCACAAGTTGGGCTCTGCAGATATTGCGATTTAAGTAAAAAAGAGTTGGCTGCATCTGCATTGTAGAAATTTTAATAAAGAATGCAGCTGTGTTAGATGGACTGATGTGTTGGATTTGCATGGAAACAAGGGTGGCTTCTGTGAGAAGCTGACAGAACCTTCCCCCATGTCAAACAGAGCCAATTCCACCCAGCTCTGGGATGGCCCCATCTCTGGCCAAGGCCCATCAGCAACAGTGGTAATGCCTGTGGGATAATAGATTTAAGGAGAGGGAAGACCTGGACAGCAGCCAGAAAGAGGAGTGAGAATATGCAAAAGCAATAACCTGTGGACAGTAATAAGTCATTGAGGAAAGAGGTGCTCCAGACATGGAGCAGAGATTTCTCTGTAGCCTGTTCTGTAGACCACAGTGAAGCAGGCTGTCATCCTGCAGCCCACAGAGGTACATGGTGGAGCAGAAATCCACCTTCAGACCATGGAGAATATGCCTGTGCTGGAGCAGGTTTGCTGGCAGGGCTGGTGAATGTGCAGGAAATCAGTGCTGGAGCAGTGTGATCCTGAAGGACTGCACCCTGTGTGAGGGACCCACGCTGATCATCATCAGGGAGATCGTGTTGCATGGGAAGGACCACTCACTAGAGTAGTGTGAGCAGTTTTGCCCCTGAGGAAAGAGGAGAATCAGAGAAGAGTGATGAACCAGCCGCAGCTCCCCTTCTCCATCCCCCTACACCTCTTGCAAAGAAGAAATTTGGTATTAAAGTTAAGGCTAGGATGAAGGGAGAGCTAGAAGCTGTTTCAAAGATTTTATTTGATTTCTTATTTTGCTCTGTTTTGATTGGTAATAAATTAATTTCACGAATCCAAGTACATTTTGCCTGTGATAGTATCAGATGAGTGATCTCTGCCTGCCTTTATCTCAACCCAGGAGTCTTTTGTTATATTTTTTTCTCCCCTACCCTGAGGAGGCAGGAATAGAGCACGATAGAGCAGTGGTATGGAGCACAGAATAGAGCATTGGTGTGGGCACTTTGTGTCCTGCCAGGGTCAACACATAACAATTGAATCTGCCTTGGTAGGTGACTGGAGACACTTTCTCCATTGACTGGGGATTCATACAAGCTGGATCAATACCTTCCTGGAGCAGTCATCTATATTTCTGGAGAGACAGTGTTTCTGTTAGCTTCCAGCTGAGGTGGGAAGATTGTTATGAATCTACAGATACTGGTAATTTCTATTGATTCTTATTTTCTGTTAAGTGTTACAGTGACTTTGTGTTGTCATGATTTTGTACCCAAATTCATTCTATTTCCAAAGTTTTTGTGTGACTCAAGCCCTCAATAGCCTTCTTGTTGTAATGCTGAATGAAAAAAATAAAGAACCATAGTAAATTCCAAAAGATTGCCTAATTAAAACAATCAGGGCAAAATACAGGCTATTTTCCAGGATGCTGTGATAGACAGAAATGGTTGTGGTAGGGTGAAGACAGGGAAAATTTCTGGAGCTTGTATTTACTATAATTCACTGCATAAAACACAGATATAACACTAGCAAACCAAACTTATCACATTTCATACTGTTCACCTTCCCACTCTGAAACAGTATTTTCCACTACTTGTTCCAACAGATAGGGCGTCAAAGGCTTTTGCATGTCTTAGGCTTTTATAGCACCAGAGTATTTGCCAGCTTTGTCAGGTGTGAGTAGTGAATGTCAAGTGGATTTATCTGGGCATTGAAAATTCTTTCATGTGCTCTACTTTCAATTATAGCTTCAGTTGACTCATTTGCCATGTTGTGCCATTTTTTCCATCAAAAATGAAACAGTCATGCTTAGAGGTAATGAGACAAACTGTGTGGGCATGTCCTCACCAGCACATAGGGCAGAAACCAAAATAAGTTTCTCATAGCACCAAAATTCCATTTTATATGTTTTCTGGCTTGCCAGCCACAGGTTAAAATAAGCCGCATATAGATGCACTACTAGAAAAAAAAAGATTTTGTGTATATATGTTTTTGGGTTTTTTAAATTTTAATCAGTTTGAAAGATGACTCATTGCCTACTATATTTTTTTTTTTCATATACTTAACAATTATTGTTGTGCTCCATAGAGTTTAGAGTGCTCAGTGGCAGGAAAGAAAATACTTTGTTTGAAATCTACATCACAATCTATCCACATACTTCTATAGCTTCCAGAAATGAAGCATAGTTTCTTTAATAAGGTGATAGCTATATTTTTTATTTTTTAAATGAAGATGCAAAGGTTCCTACTGCCTTAAGCAATAAATGGAGATTATGCCTTTAACTAGATATAGTGCTCCAAAAAACATTATAATAAGTAATTCTGCCTGAAGTGGGTGGAATCAATGCCAATGCTGTATGTATCAAATACTGCCACAGTAGCAGAATCTCCACGTACTTAAAAATATGTCATTTTTTAAAAATAACTTGCCTACAGAACAGGTTAGGTCTTCTGAAAGAACGTCTTTGTCTCTCCTTATAAAAGCACATTCTGTGCTCAGATACACACTCAATACATATAAATATTGATCATCTATTTTTAATGTATGAGTCATAACCAGAAAAGATTAAAGGACAACCTAAAAGAAGACAGGACAGTTTGGTAATTGTATTCATCAGTAAAATAAAAATAAAGTGCAAACATGATATTTTGTGATTGATAGGTTTAGTCTATTCTTAGATTAACTGCTGATTTAGAAACATTGCCTAAAAATTATAAGAACATTATGAATAGAAGGAAAAATGCATGTTACTTTGAACATTTATACTTATACTGTTGAGATCATGGAAGGCTGTGAGCCTACTATATGAAAGAAAGGCTTGATAAGCCAGTGAAAGGCTTGATGAACCCCAGTGTTAAACTCTCATTTACTCATAATTAGAACCTGCAGACCAAAAAAGTTAATGGGGAAAAGAGTCAAACTGCAAACAAAGGAAGAGAATCTAGAGATGTCCCAGTATGATTTTTAGACTGTAGCAACTCATGACAACTGGAAAGTCTAAAATTAAGTTTTGTCTATCTGAGGGATTGCGGGAAAGCCAACAGAAAGTGTACATACACATAGAGATCTGTTACTTTTAATTCCTTGGAGTGCTGTAAATCAGAGGCTGTTTAGAGGACAATCTGTAGCATTGAGCCATATTAGTGTCCACAGGTAATAATTTTAATTTTTTCTTTTCCAAGACTCACGACTGTAGTTTGATGAGTGACTAAATAGAACACAGACATTCATGTGAATGAATGAGAAGGCAGGGCCTGGAAGAAAGGATACATCTGAGGAACTGGAACAATCTACAATTCCATTGAGTATATCCATAAATACAATAATTTTTTTTGCAATGTACTACTAAAGATAGGGCACGTATTACAAAAACAAGAATTATTTTGCAGTTTGCATTCTTCTATAATTCTCTATAGTCTCTCTGCTATTAACCTCTGTCACCTTTGGAAATCACTGAAGCCCAGACCATCAAATACATTTTGTAACCCATATGTTTTGGTAAGTCACTGATGCTTACATTTCTTTAGAATCTCAGCATTATTAGGACACACAATTGTCTACATAGCACAAAGAATTCATGGTTGTTTTTAATGTAATTTTCTGAATTAGCTCAAGGGTCACAGATACAAATGGAAGATACATGAGTTTCTCAATGGAAAGCCTTGGATCAGGCAAATTTGGAAAGAAGCCTTTCATAGAATGGTTCATTGCAAGGAAACTTTGTAAGTGAGTTGACAACCACTGAGTAGCTCTCAAATACACTGAATAAGCTTAAGGATTCTTGGAGAAAAACAGTAGGGCACTATGTGCATTAAATTAAATGAGGCAATTATGAGCATATATACAAAATACGGGTATATATACAAAATATTTGTATATACAAAATACTAGTAAGGAAGAGCATGGGGGTAATCTCTGGAGCAGAAGATCTGAAGTTCTGGGAGAGATAGAAGCCCCTGAGACAGGAAGTACTAGAAGCTGCTACAGACCCTTCATGGGATCTGAGGGTGAAGATCTTTATATAATCCTCCTGTCGACCTTGCACATTCTTTCCACACTTTCTCCCCACTTTTTTTCTTAGGATGAGCTCCTTGACCGAGGCATCAATTTGTGCTTTTGTATCTCCATGGCTTCCACGCCTGCTGGTGCAGGCCAGCTGGCTCAGAGCATGTGTGCAATGAGTCCATGGTGTTCTACATCTACCTGCATAGAAACAACCCCTTAAATTGGAACCAACACAATATCGGTGCTCTTCATTTCCTCTTGAGTTCTTTTTTTTACTACATTGTGTTAACTTCACAGAGGACCAAGTCATATCATATGTAGAAATGTGGTTTCTTCACAAAACACCTGGATGATCCTCAAAAAGCCACCAATGATACTTTGGTATTAATGTTAACATTTTTACAACTCCTGTTCCTATCCATTTTCCACTGGTGTTGTGCTTCCTGCTGATACTTAGATTAAGCACTAATTTTAAATGAAATTGACATTTCTAGAAGAATTGGCAGTGAAGAGCAACATTTTACCACTGCAAGGTAGCAATAGTAATTTTCAAACACAAACTAGTGTTTGAAAATACATTAAAACTACACAAAAGTGCTCATAGTTTTGAATATCTGTAAAGAGCTAATTTCTTCCAGAGACCAGAGTGCTTCTTACTAATTTGAGGGGGTTTTTTTTCCAGTGAGAGGAGTCTTTTTGAATTTAATTCCTAGACAAAGGAACCTAATATAAAATTTTAAAGAAGTCCACAAAGTTCTGTGAGTCGCATTCAGTCTCAATGAAGCCAGATTATATCCACTGACTTCAGAAGTTAATGGATCAAACTCCTGCTAAACATGACAACAGTATCTGTCACCATGTGAATGTGCATACAATATTCTTGTCTTGTTTAGGTTGTTCATTATTTCTTGTCAGCTTATCACCCTGTATAAATTTGTGTGTGCTAAAACATAGGTCCTTTTTATAGGTTCTTGGTGCTTGATAACTCTCAACATCTGCAGCTGGGGACAGGTTTGCCCCATGCAGGGTGTTTTTTAGATTTTAAGCTGGATGAATGAACGCTTTAGACTACTTTTAGCCTGAAGTCCTGTCTCACAGTAGAGATCAAAAAGCTTTTAATACCCTGTGCTTTTGTATTAAAATAAGAAGTGTGTTCTAGCTTAACCTGTCAAAGAGGTAACGTGTCTTAATAATATACATCTGTCATGAAGTTGTATAAATATTAGGGAGTAATTAGAAGCAGACTGTTATCAGCCTCTTTTTTTTGTTTTTCAAAGGAAAACATTGAGGTGCTGGAGCATGCTGAGAAAAGAGCAACAAACTGGTGAAAGGTCTAGAGCACAAGGTCTGTAAGGGAGCTGGGGAAGAGGAGGCTCAGGAGAGACCTTATCACTGTCCACACCCGCCTGGAAGGAGGCTGTAGCCAGGTATCTGCCTCTTAACCCATCAGGAGAGACCTTATCACTGTCCACACCCGCCTGGAAGGAGGCTGTAGCCAGGTATCTGCCTCTTAACCCAGACAGCCCATGACAGGGACAAGAGGAGATGGCCTCAAGCTGCCCATGGGAGGTTCAGGTTAGATATCAAGAAAAATTACTGAAAGAGTGGTTACACATTCAAACAGGGTCCCCGGTGAAGTAGTGGAATCACCATCCCTGCAAATATTCAGAAAGGGAGTAGATGTGGCTTTCTGTGATATGGTTTAATGTTCATGGAGGAATTCGGTTAGAAGTTGGACTTGATGGTCTTGGAGGTCTTTTCCAACCTTGATTATTCTATGACTATACTCTATGATAAGTATATTTTATTAGACTCACATTTTTCTATATAATAAGTATGATAAAAATGCATGAAACAAGAAACCAATGTATGTTTTTCTAAACTGTCACTGAAACCAGTGAAGGAATCCATTATCTTCCATTTTAAGTTCTTATATTTATTGCAAAAGGATATTTTTCATGTATTATACTTCTCTCCACATAATTAGAGGAGGGAAATGTTAAAAAATACTGTATTAGTACAATTAATTATATAAATGCACAAATTAATGTCACTAAAACCTAATTGTAGTGTCAGATATGTTTATGCATTTTGTAGATGAAAAATCATTAAGTCATTCAGATTTATAGAGGACAAAAATCAAGGAAAGAAAAAGGCACTTTTCCCTGGCTTTCTTTTGAAGATATGTTTTCAAGATGAAGTGTAAAATTGCACAGATTATTTATCTGTGGCTGCCTGAAAGCGTTGTTTTAGGTGAGCTTCTTGTTTTAGCATCTCTTTTTCTAATTTAAAATAACTTTTTTCCTTGCTTTCCCTTTGGCAGAGAGAACTGGTGAAGCACAACCAAAGACCTTCTATCATGTTGAACCACCTGTGTAAATTTAGTAATTGTAAACTACCTGAACTATACCTGAGAAACCAAATGTATTTGACTCTCAGCATTTGATTTATCTCTCCACAGGAGAATTTATGTCATGTCTACATTGCAACTAGAGGCATGATTGCAGCAACTATAACTACACTTAAACTTGCATGCATCCATCTAGCTGAAGCAATCATTGCACAGAAGTCATACCTGTAGTTAAGTTTCTGAAACTATGTTCTCATAGGTCCACAAGGAAACCTGATCTGATAGCTTTTGATTGCTTTACCCTGCTAAATTTAATCTATATTAGATATGTATTTTTAGGCTGTGCTCTTACATCTCATTTGAAGGATTAGCATGATCCTAGATAGATAGATAGACAAGAATACTGGCCTGAGGGTGATTTTAAAAATGCTTATTTTATAGCCATAGTATTTCATGTTCATTGCACTCAGAGTGCAATTGGAATGGAAGTAGAATGGGAAGAAGCTTTTTTTTTTTTTTTAATTTTTTAAAACAGAGGCTCACACTTCAAAAAAAACTGTGATCTGTATCATTGTTATTATAATAATCATACTGTAGGAAGACATTCTTCAGCAAAGGTGTTTTTTTTTTTTTTTCAAACCAGGAGAAAGGGTGTTGGGGGAGTCATCTTGAAAGAATATTTGAGGTAGTGATGACTTTTTAATTTCCAGTTCAGGTTTTAGCATTACTCTGTGGTATAACTGGCAAGAAGGATGACATATAGTTATGGTTAGGTATATGGTTATGTATATGGTTATTTTCTCTGCTGGAGACACTTAGTAAGATGTTGCATAATATAAGAGTTATTTTCATATACTGAATCAATGATACCTTAAAGTATTATGATGAATGTTTTTAAAGAAATGACTTCTAAGACATTCAGTTTCTTAATCAGAAATAATTTAGTTGTCCCAGTCAGGACCAGATCTTTTATTTCTTTTACCATTAAGATTTTTTTTTCTTTTTCAAAATGTAGCAGAACTGAAATACTTAAATTTAGTAGTAAACCAGATTTGAATGGAAAGGTACTATTTTTTAGAACCATCATGATTTTAGAAATTAACACCTGAGTTCCCATCACCTTTAACATTCCTTTCTAAGAATAGTATATTTGAAAAAACTGGATTTTTCATCTCAGTGATTAATCTAACAGGGAAAAATCTTCAAAATGCTTCTCAACTTTCTCCCATTAATATGTCAGTATGTCTTTCCCCTTAATTATTTTAAACTATATTTATGGATTAATTCTTTTACATCCAATAATGTTCTTGTATAATAGCCACTTGAGACTCTTTCTACTCCAGGTACTTCCACTTGTCTTCTCTGAAATAATCCTTTGGAGTCTTGCTTCTGTTATTTAAACCACAATTAGTTATCACAGTAACACATCAATCTACAATTTTATCAGTATAATCTAGAGAAAATTATCAATAGCTGTATAAAGAAATGTGAGTTATTAAATTCTTAGTACTCCTGCTATTAATAATTTTATTTTTGTCTAAAATGAAATCTCTACAGGCAAGTGAATTTTTGTATTTCCACTTATTAAAGTATTGTAAGAAGTAGCATCATAATTTCACTAGACATTCACCATTTTAGAAGTATCAATTTTTTTAAAAGATCATCATATATATAGGTTGGTGCATTAATTTTACATACAGAAATTAATATGATTATAAAATCTTGGTTTAAATGGTTATTGTTTAATATTGTTATTATAAAATATTGGATGAAAGTATTTGAGAAATACTTATTAGTCTAGGATGAGTAAAATACTTTTGAGAGAAGCAGTTGTAACTTAGTTAAGAAAATACTAAATTAGTTAACAAAATTCTTGGTCAAAGAATGTTGCAGAATCCAGCAAGATCTAGCACTAGTCCCTGGGAAAGTGTACAAGCAATCCTCTTGTTAGTGTGATTAGATGAAGTAAGCCTAAGCAGGCCTTGATAGAACTTGCAAGTTGTACTATCTGGGAAGAAAAACAAGGGCACTGTGCCCTTGACAATCTCGTTTTATAAACAAGAAGTTCAGTTGGTGAGGAATGAGGAGGAACCCTGGATCTCAGATCACAGCAAGAAGGAGCATGAAAATGTACCCTGTTTGATCACACCAATCATATTGTGACAAGTATCCGTATTTACTGAGAAAAGTATAAAAGAGTTGTTCTTTCTGAATAAAGTCGAAGCTTGCTTTATCAATCATATTGATTTGGCTGCAAGTCTTCCTCCCTCTCGTCAAAAGAAAAAAATTGTTGCCATCAGTTCAGCTTTTGTGGACACTGAGTGATTTTCTCTAATATGTTCAGGAATTTCTGTAGTCACATGCAAGTCAGTCACCAAATGTCTTGCCTCATGAATTAGGACTTGGATGTTTCAAGGCAAAGGAATCAGAGGAATGCTGAAAAAATTAGAATTTTTAAAAGACAGAAGATTTTTAAAAGCTGGAAAAAATTTTAAAGATTTTCTTCAACAACCTTAGTAAGACAATATGCAACCACATGAGTGAATGTAACTAACACACTGAAATAGGAGCAGTTGTTAACACTGATTTATAAATTGTATAAATTGCTTCTGAGGAGCCTTTTTGGGTAAGTTAATGTTCAGGCCTGTCTCAGAATTAAAAAATAGTTGTCTTCCTGCTTCCTCTTCTATATATTACAAATAGTAGCATTGTGAAATTAAGCCCATTTTACCCTTAACTGAAAAAAAACCTTATTAAATGATCCAAATTCTTTTGCATATTTTTTCTTTTGTGTGTGCAAATTCTCACATTTATTCAAAATCAGTGCAGTTTACAATAAACCTTTGTTCTGGTAGTCAATTATTATTTGCTGCTGAAATCTATCAAATAATTGCACTAGCACTTGAGATTACTGGCCTGCTCTGTGTATTCCAGGTCATAAAACCATTCAGCATTTTGTTGCCCATGCCATTTGACAGAATCACAGAGAGTGTTTGATTCTGGTACTAATTAATTAAACTGAAAACTGTTAACAACACATTTAGTTTTCAATGAAAAGTGATTCACTATTTGGGAAAGGTAGAAATTTGATAGAAGTAAAAATTAAAAAAAAAAAATCCATATATATCACACAGTAATATTTCTAGGAATTTGATTTTATTTGATTTTAACCCATGTTTTTTCTGCTTGATTTAAAGAAAATATCCATTCATCTTGTGGATGATGTGCTGGAAACAACCTGATTTCCTTTTCTGTTTACCCATAGAATAAAGGTTCCTTATATTAATCGTTCAGCAAAAGGTTCATTCTGTAGTTCATTAATTAGATGAAATATTTTCATTGAATACACTTGTCATAAAACATCAACAAACAATAGTAAGACATAGCTCTTTTAATTTTTAAGGTAGTTTAAACGTTGATTAATAAATTGGACAACTTCACTGATGTTAGTAGCAGATGTTAATATATTTTCTAGTATGGAACACTGCCTTCAATGCAGTTCCAAATGAGTATGCAACATTTTCTCCCATACAATATTGCAAAAGAGCACAAAAAGTGATACAAGCTGTTCCAAGGGCAAGACTGCACCATATCAAGGTCAACTACAAGGTCTGTTGAGGCAGGACACCTCTTTTTTGTGTAGTCTTGTAAAGTCTTATATATTGAAATGCAGATGACATATTAAGGCATTGATGTATGGCTGAGATGTCTGTGTACTGTGTGATCTGTGTGCTACAAAAATAACAGAAGGCTTGGAAGGGCACTATGATGGCAGCATGAATTATTTCATAAATATGTTGTGAACCATTATCTAACATAAATTTCTGCAAAATTGGTTTAAATTACATCACCAGCATTCCTAACATACAGACAAATAATCTGTGTTAAACCTAGGTGTTTGTTTTAGCAAGAATAAGACAATGATAAGAGTTTTTATAGCCAGAGATGTATGAGAAACATTCCAATCAGCTTGGTTTTCCCGCCTTATAAACTGCATCCTTTTGAGCTGAACCAATGAAGGTCAGTTTTGAAATGACCGTGAAGTGATATTCAAGCTCAGGCTTTTGGATATATAGCAAAAACCTTCAGCCCCACTATAACTGCACATTTTTACAGAAGTGTGTGTAGCTTCTTGCAATATGCTTGGACAAACCAGGATGAAATTATGTTATTTTTAAAAGATGCAGTTTTCTGACTGCTAAATTAATTTTGGAAGTTGTTTTCATTAGCCTGATTTCAGTGAGCATTTGTTGAGAAACTGAAGTTCCTGCATTTCCTTTTCTGAGGAATTCCTCACTGGACTCTTTGCTCATCACTGGCATTTTATTATTACCCAATTTCTGTCTTATTTAAACTTCAATTCTTTCCTCTGTGTCCCGTTGAGAATAAGAGGTTATGCTATTTTATCATGTGATTGTGTTTTATTCAGATTTTGATCGCACAGTCTTGGAAACAGCATGATGCAAGGGCAGAACCTGGAATCCATAGGAAAGTGAAGACCCTGCACCCAAACTGTTTTTTTCATAGATTCATGTATGCTTGACTATTGTGAGACTCCTCCTCGGCCTTCACCCAATATCTTCTGATACCACTATCCAGTTTTTACCAAATTTGTCACTTCAGAATGTTTAAATATTTTTAAAATCTTTCTGAAAATATACAGTTGTCTAGATTAAAGAAATCCTATTAGTGTTCTCATAGAGAAACATGCTAATATGATGTCTTCTTAGCATAAATAAGGAAATCCAATAAAATATTTGTCTTGAAATAAATGTATATGAATACTACAATCTCTTACAGAAGGCATTAGTAAAACTAAAGTTTCACTGAAGGTTATCTCTTTTTTTTATTTTTTGTGATATCTGTGAACTTCAAATGAATTTTTGGTCATTATCTGAACAGAGCTACCAGCTGATTTTCTCATGAATTGCTGAGTGATTCAGGCAAATCTGGTCTTTGAAGTGTTTACAAAATGAGGTTGTTCAAATCACTTGCTTCCATACATCTTGTGTAAATCCAGTTACTTCCAATTCTGCAAAGCATGATTTTTCAATTTTTTCATCTTTGGACTTTTCTAAAACTAAAATTTGCATGTATATAATTTGAATTGTCTTTACTGTCTGTAAAGTTGAAGTAGTTAGATCTAAGATTGCTTATTTAGAATATCATATTATTTTTTAAAGGAAAAAAAAAAAGTAAGTCTGTAAATCCTAACTGCATTTTATGCATTCCTTCCTATTCAGCATATTCCATGATTCTATGGTTTCTCTCCTAACTATAAAACAATCATCACTGATAGCTAACTGAATTGTTTTAGTAAAAATCTTCAGCCATAATTCTATGTTTTAACTACATCAACAAGATTTCATTGGTGTGATAATGAAATTTATTTCATTTTAAATATAATACATTCCATGATGCCACACTGTATGTGGGATGTCTGTTTGTTTTCCCTGGAGGGAAGTTATATCAAATTTATTAAGTTCCTATAAGTTGCATGAAAACAGCTGTATAGGAAACAAATGCTGCTACTTAGAAACAAGCCTGAGCCTGATTCATTGCATGTTTGGTTATAATTTTTGCTTTCCCCCTTATTTCACATACATGCAGCATTCACATACATGCTTTCCCACACATGCAGAACATTAATGATATATTTCCACTGCATTCAGTTTGTTTGTCCATTTAAATTTTTTTTTCCCTCTTCTTTGTTTTACTATATGCTGTACCTACAGCTTCATGGTTCATCATTTCCTGACTAAATCTCACTTCAGTCTCTACCTGGACAACAGAGACATCTATTGTGCCCCAACACACATCCTTTTTGAGAACCAGCATGACTTGTCAGTATCAGGTCCTCTTCCCCCCTGGGGTTGAGCTTTGAGCAAAAGAATAATCATGTAAATTTACTTCTTTGTAATTAGCTATTTTTATTGTTTTTTTGTGGTTGTCACTAGAAATGTATATTACCTAAGACAATTTATAACATGTGATTCCAGTGCCCTAGGGTAGGGCAACCAGTTTCCTGTTTGTTAAGCCTTTATGTCCTTGACATTTGAGTCTTTACCCTCTTTACTTTGTATAAAGTTGAAGTAGTTGTGTATAAGATTGATTATTTATAATATTATTTTATTTAATAAAATGAAAAGAAAAAAACAGAAGAATGAAATGCGCATAATGATGACAAACATTTCTATAGATTATCTCGGTTTTTGTTTGTATTTGTTTGTCAATACAATGGCAATTTACATAGCACATGTTGCATAACTGCAATATGTGCTATGCAAATAACTGCTGGCTGGAGTTTGAGAAGTGTTTGGACAACACTGTCAGGCACATGATGTGATTCTTGGGGTGTCCTGCACAGGGCCAGGAGTTGGACTCAATGATCCTGATGGGTTGTTTCCAATTCAGCTATTCTGTGATTCTGTGATTTCTCACAGTGGCATGCTTTGGCTATCTCTTCTTTTTTATTTTCTTTTTGTTTGTTTGTTTTTTGTTTGTTTTGATTTTTTGTTGTTGGTTTGGGTTTTTTTTTGGGGGGGGGGGGGGAGAGGTTGGGTTTTTTTTTCTCCTGAGGTTGTTGTCATTTTTTGGACTGTTTTCTGAAAATGTATTTAATTACTTTGTCTCTTACTTATTTGTTCCACTCATCATGTTATTTTGTCTTACACCATGTTTCCAAAAGCTAGTAAAATGCTTTCTGTGTGGAAATTGAAAAACATGGGACACAGCTTCTCACCATCCAAGGCTGACAAAGTATGAGCAAAGTAGAATTTTTCCTGTGAATAGTGGATATACAA
>VWZN01021049.1:321897-333490 GCA_013396955.1 Regulus satrapa | reverse complement strand
CATAGGGCTGCAGGAAAACTTGGGATAATTTTTCTCTGATTCTAGGGGTAGGGCAGCAACTGATGATGGTGATGGTAACAGCTCTGCCTCTCTGGGAACATCTGCTCGGTGAATGAAATCCACAGTCTTCTGGGATTCTGTCTCTGGAATTCTTGGGGCTTCTGTTTAGCTCCAACTACTCTCCTCCTTTCCAGTGGCATCCCCCCAAGACAATGTCAGGCCAGAAGAGGTCAGAAGATGGCTTATTCCAGAGATGGTTCCCAATAGGCAGCATCAACAAAACTTCACCAGGAGAAACTCCTTCAGCTCTATGTATCTTCCAACATTATTCTCCTACCAGGTTTTGTAATCTCTAAAGACTTCTGTGCCATCACCATGGCATAGGTGACACACACATTCAGTTTTTTTATGTGAAATAGCACCATTCTGATGGACTACTGGACATATACTGACATACATCGATCTGCATTGCTTCACTCGAAATAAACTGGAAATGGTAAACAAAAAGTGCTCATCTAGAGTTTGGAGAGGGAAGGGTGGGGTGGAAATTACTCTGAGCCAAAGATTATGAAATATGGACACTCAACCACTCAAGCGTTCTCTGGCCTCAGTGTCAAAACCTGTCTGTGGGCCTTTCAGGACTACAGCATTTGTTTTTAGGAATACAAAGAGAGTTTATTTGCTATCATCCTCCACCTCTTGTGCTATCTAGTCTACTTGTTTTCAGGCAGAACCTTGGTTAGAAATACCTTCCAGATCAACTGATCTTAGGCAGCAGCTGTGTTCTTTTTGGAGGCTGTGATTGATGATGAACAGACTAAACAGGAAGTTCACCATAATCATCTTCATCGTTATCATTATCATCATCATCACCATCATTATCATTACCACATCAGGTACAACCACTGTATTGAAGGGAAGATATTTAAAACAAAAGACTACCTACACAAATGCCAGTCACAGCTGAACTCCACTGTTCAGTAAAGCCACCTGGCCTCTCTACTTCTTTATGAGTCCTTAAAATAGTTCTTACATTCCTTTTCCATTTTGAATTTCACTTTTGACTGAGTTTCTGCTTCTTAGCCTGCTTTTGGGCTTCTGGGTTTCTTATGATTTTTCTGGGGATGAGGTGGCTGGGGGCAGATTTTTATGGTTTATTGGTCTTTTGCGGGTCTTTTTCTTTATTTTTTACTGAGACCATTGAAAAAACATTTTAATGAATTCAGGAGTTGGAACTAGCCTCTTCAGTGACTCATTTTCAAACTACTCTCAAGTGTGCACTGTGGGATTCTATTCTGAGTCATTGTGTTGCCTTCCCACTTGCTTACCAACAGATATCCTCATTTAACTCTTAATGAAAAATGACATTCTCCTGAAAGAAGAGAAGCCTAATAGGAACTGAGTCTGAAGAATTTTCATTATAGATATACTTTTATTCATTAAAATTCACCTATGGTCACTCAATCCAAGATTTTTTTTTTTTTCTTTTGTTTGCTCATTACCTATAGCTCTTTTTTTTTTAATGACCTCATTATTTAAAAACTCACATTTAAAATAAGATAGTCTGCTTTCAGTTCAGTCACAATAGCAGAAAGATCTGTAGGCTACCATACCTATTACTGTACATACTCCAAAATAACATAACATTGGCTTTGTATTATCAAAAGCTACAGTTTCTCATATCAAAGTATTTTTGTCATTATTGATAGCCTCTAATAATGTTAGTGATATTCATATCCAATCCTTGGGATCTATAAAATCAGTATCCAGATTAGTCCCTTTTTTATCTAATTCCAAAGTAGGTTTGAATGAAAAAAATAATCTCTTCTATCTTTCTATCTCTTCTTATTTCCTAAACTGGATCAAATCCTTACTGTCTAATACTGTCTTAGAGCAATCTTTTATATAGACATGTATGTACAAATTTAACAACACTATCCATCCTTCAGTGAATGTGAGCTAGATGGGAAGGCTACTTACCCTAAATTTCAAAGCTGGCTATATAATTGACTAAAGTTTTTAAGTGAATTGCATAAAACAGAAGAGAAAATGAGTATTTCTTGTGAGTTGTTCTTTTGAACAGATGCAGAGCTTTGAATAATTGCAGTTTACTGATTACACTTCTGTCTGCTAAGCTCTTTCCTTCATTTATTGAAGCCTTGCCTTGTCAAATAAACTGGCATCAAAGCATTCTTTTAAGAGAAATTAAAATACTAAAGCTCTCAATTAAGCTACCATGTATTTTAATGGAATAAGTTCTCAATCAAAAGAAAGATAAATGTAGTTGCTTGGTTATTTGCTTCTGTGGTGTATCTGCCTTTGCTTATTTGAATGTAGCTATTATACAAAAAATGTCTTTTCATATCTCAATTTATTGCTCAAGTCTCTCTACAACTTTGCATGGATTTACCTCTTCAGTTCTGTTGTGTCCTACAAATTTATTTAGTATTGAATTTACACCAAAAAATGTCCTGACAAAGAAAGAGGGAAAGCAGACATGCACAGAAGGCATTTTACAAACTGCTTGCTCCTTTGTAGATTAGTTGGCAAAAAAACTCTAAGAAATCTCAAGAGCTTAAAGAATGACAGATGCTTGATTATTTCACACAAATTGTAAACATTCATTTGGAAACAAAACTATTTGGCCTTTTCAACCTCTGCTCATGGTTGGAGTTTAAGTTGTATTTTTTAGTCCATTTACACATGCACAAGCATGTTCCTGTGGGAACAGGTTTGAGTACCCTTCTCTTCTCTCCCGTGGAATGCATCACTGAGATTAGCTCAACTGGAGCATCATGCTAATAATCCCAAAGCTGTGGATTCAAACCCCATATCAGCTCTTCACTTCAGACCTGAACTTGGGGTTCCTTTTGAGTCCCTTTCAACTAAGAATATTTTGGGATCTGGTCATATTGCCAACTGCACACCAGGGCATACTGACAGAAATAATGTATTTGGCATACAACCAAATATATCTGTGACCAGCCCTGGGGTCCTCAGCACAAAAAGGACTGATTGATGGAGGGCTACCAAGAGGATTAGAGAGATGAAACTTCCCTCCTTTAAGAAAAGCCTGAAAAAGTTTGGGTTGTTCAGCTTGAAGAAAAAAAGGCTCTGGGGTGACCTTATAGAATCTTCCAGTAGCTGAAGGGCTTGTAAGAGGGCTGGAGAGGGCTTTTTTCCAAGGGCATTTAGTGATAAGACAATGGGGAATCATCAAGGGTAGGTTTAGATTAGTTACTAGGAATAAATAATTTCCGGTGAGGATGGTAAAACACTGGAACAGGTTGCCCTGAGACTCTGTGGATGCCCCGTCCCTGGAAGTCTTCAAGGCCAGGTTGGACAGGACTTTTTATGAGCTGCTCTAGTAATGTAATCCTGCCCATGATGGGGGTTTAGAACTAGATGATCTTTAAGGTCTCTTCCGGCCCAAACCATTCTATGAGTCTATGATTTAATTATATAATTCTTCCAGAATGACTCCAATGCAGGCAAAGTAAATTGATGCCTTCAAAAGTGTGCGCGGTTTACTCAAAGGTATGCAGCTTCAAAGGCAGAAATTTGTGTCTTGTCAAGTTCCTTGATTATAGAAATCCATTTTGTCTAGTTTCCTTTGTGAGAGGGAGTTTCAACTCCTGTTTAGTTAATACTATTCCATAAATCACAGGGCAGATGCTGACCTCTGTGCAAGCCCATGAGTTTCCATTATAAAAACAAAGAGCATTCATTGCCATTTGTGGTATTGTTCCTGAGCTTGGCCAATGCAGGCTATGGGAAGCCTTTAGGTGATGCATGGAGGACAAGTCCAGCTGAGTGCTTCAGACATCCAGTCTTGCTGGGCACAAGACGCCTCAGTTTAACACCCCATGTCTTGCCAGATTTTGCCATTGCTGGAGGTTGTCGGAGTGATTTGTGTCTGGCCTCATTTTGAAAACATCTGTTATTTGTGTTTGTAATGTGTCAGTATTGGAACACAGCAACCATGTTACGCATCAAGAACATTTTAAAAGCTAGGTTTTTTCAGATTTCTTATTCTGGTTTTTTTTCTGCTTGATTTCACTATTGATTGATATCGACTTCAGATACAGCAGCTATTTAAGTCTAAGTAAAAAATAGAAAAAGGAAAAAAATATATGCTTTTTAGCTATCCTGAGAATTTGTATTTTCATGCCAGTAAAAGGAAAACTTTTCACCTAGGTGAAAAAAGAGCTTTTCCTCTGTGTATAGGAAAAGCTATATGTACACACATACATGTGTATATACATCTGTATGTATGGGCAGGTATGTTTGAAGTTCCTGCACTTTTACTTTTTCTGTATGCCCTGTCTCTAGTCATATGCCTGATTTACCAGAGGCTCATCCTAATCAGGATCTAAACTGGCAGGTGAGCACTGTTTGCTCAGAATATCAGTGACTGTGATGAGATCCTAGCCAAAGACTGCTGCACTCCCTTCTGCTCTGCACAGGGCTCTTGTCTTTTCCCTGGAAAGCAAAGCGAGGAGACAATCAGCGCAGTGCACAGCTTCAGAGTCAGAAGTAGGCTTGCATCTCACATTTTAGAAATGCAAAAATAACTAAGAGAAGATATTAAGTGGATTAAAATGTCTGTTAATAAAGAATTCTTCTCACATCTTTAAGGCATGACATTCAAGGACAGTTAAAGCAAAGCTATTTTAATGATCACTCTTAAAATCTACTCATTACAATGCCCATGGGTATCTTGACGAATTACCCCCATCTTTACACGTCTTGTATGCTCCATGTTTTCATGCTTTGCATTGTGGTGAAGGCAGCTACTGCTTTTCCTCAGGATTACCATTAATATTTCAACTGTAACACTTAATGCCAAAGGCAGGAGAATTCCGGTTTTGTTAGAATATGGAATCTTGACTCTCCTGTTCATGAATGATAATGATATGAAATTTTAGCATTGCATCATTTTATATTTAATTTTAAATGCAAGGTATTATGGATTTTTTTTTTTTTCATATTTTAACATTTCAAGCAGGACAACTAAGCAACAAAGAAACAAAATTGTTATGTGAGCTCTCTGTTCTTCAGAGAGAGTAATATTTTTCCTCTTCAAATATTTGTTGCTTACATAAGCCTATGAAGCATTTAGGACATGATGTAGGTGACCTATCTCCTAGTATGAATTGGTATAGTACCATTTAAACTGTGTTGTCAAATATTCATGCAGTGTTGTTGCCACACTACATTGCTAAGGAAGACCCTCCCATACTTGCCCTCATGCAATTATTTTTCTAAATGCAAGAATAATTAGCATCATACTAACCAGTTCAGGACTGTCATGAATCTGACCACATTTATATTCTTCCCTTTATGTTGTATTTATGAATTTCAAAACATACTATAATGTAAATATGTTTAATTTCAGAAAATCTAATTTTGTTTCATATATGTATTTTAGGTGATGATTCATTGCACTTATTTATTCTTGGGGCCTCAATCAATATTTTATTATCTGAAAAGAAGAAACAGTGCTACAAGACCATAAACAATCTCATTCATGTTGGTGTGCATCTGAGTATTTCTTCAGTGGCACAATGGTTCTCAAAGTAGAAAACAGAAACTCCCAGGAGACAAGGAGCTATGCTGAACATATTTGTTGATTTCAGAATCTCAGGCTGAAGTGTACCACTTCCTTTAAAAATAGAAGGCAGAAGTCTGGTTATGCTAAAGAAAAATATGCTCCAAAGCAAATAATAATTGAGGTGATGTAGAGTGTCAATGTTTTTACAAATGATCTTCCATTGATAATTTCATGGAATCATAGAATCATGGAATATTTTGGGCTGGGAGGGATGTGTCACAACTATTCACATGCTATGAAGTTATTTCTTGTGTATTTGAAGCCACTGGGTTTTTTGAGGGTACAGTATCAAGTGGCTTTATTCATTTTTAAAATAATGAATTCTGTTTCAAACTCTCAAAAAACCAATATACATAAAAGCAATGTATAAAAGTACAGATTGTGCTCCCTGTAAACATATGCCTGACACTCTTCAAAACACAAAGTTGAGTTTACATAATCTCTATGAATAAGTACTAAGCAATCAAAAGTCAGTACTAAGTGGTAAAGTTTCCTAAATCCTCTCATGGCTGAACTGAACAGACACTTGAGCCAATGTACATAAGTCTGTCTTCATTATCTGAGCTCTCCCTCACTCATGCTAACAATAAATTAGGATATAGAAAGCAAATAACCTTCTGATATTAAAAATTTTCACTGTTTCCTATGAACTGTCAGCTTGAAACCACTTTGAATTATTATGAAATAATCTTTTCATGGACTTGGTGGTCACTGCTAACTCTATGCAGTGATTTTCAGATAACATAATCTGAGCCTTTCTATAAATTAAAGCAGAATGAAGCACAGTAGTCTGTAATGCTGCGTGCTTAACAGTGATCATTGTGTTCGGGTAGGTTTTAATGACACAGCTAACTACGTCACTATTCTGCTTCAGGAGTGTTTTCCTTTACATAAGCTGTCTTCAAAGATTAGAGTATAAACTTTTGTTTGTAACAAGGGATCATGGTGAAACTGCCAAGTAGAGAAGCTAAGCATGGGGATTTATTGCTTTCACTGAAATCTTTAAAAAATATATAAGTGCTGACAAATCTGAATTGCCAAAAGTTGTCTGTGCAACGTGCAGAGAAATTATAAGAAAAAAGGCTCACATTTATCTTATTTTCCTCATGCTAGAACAATAATAGATTCAAAAATATTATTATTATTTGAGATGGAATAACTAAACCCAGTGCTTTATAAAAGAGAACAAATCAAAAGTGTGCCAAAGATGCACATAGAAGATATTATGAATTTTAAAAAAAAAACCCAGAATATGCTTACAAAACAGTATAGTTGCAAGTTCTGACTTTTATTAAATACTCATAGTAATGAAAGAATATTTAGAAAAGTACTGTATATAGAGCATAGAAAAGAGCTTCAGTTTTCACATCTCTGAAATTAAATGAGACATTTACCTCCAAGTCAGTGAAGGCCCAAAATAAAGAATGTTCTTTAAATGAAACTGTGTGTCAACCTTCCTGGAACTTTACTTGCTGTATTCACACCAAAGAATTAAGTAGTGATGGAAATCTCTAGTGCTACATAATAATGCATTTTCTTCCTCTCCTGAAATGTATATTGAAATTGCAAAATTGGCTCAGGCTACATTAAGTAGGCTTCCTACATCTCAATAGAGTTTTTATTGAAAGACATATATACATTTTTTTCTTAGAACACTGTCTGCTGTAGTGCAAGAATAAAGAGTATCCTTTGACAGGATATCTTGATGTTATTTTATTTGCTTCTTCTTCATTATTCTAGGTGCATGGATGCATCCATTATTTACTGAGGCAGACAGAATTGTTCATTCTCTCATGAGCTTTTCTAAATGCCTGCCAGTGCATCCGATCCATTTTTAAAAGATGCAAATGAAATTATCTGCACAGTCCTTCTGTGAGGTAACTCCATTTCATACCTGGAGAATTATCAAAACTAGCCTAAGGCCAAAATTATCCAAAGCATCCATTTTTCATAGTGCTAATTTGAAGCTCATAGAGGTGATTTTTTTCAGAATACTTAGTACTTTGATAGCATTTGTATGCATTTTATCTCTCTCAATGATGAGAGCAGAGGTCCTTGTTATTTTCTGATAAATAGATCTAAGGTGAGTTCTATGATATACCCAAACCCACAAAGGCGGTCAGTGGCAGAAACAAGGACACCCTGCACTCCTTTAGGGCATCCTTTTTTTTTTTTTTTTTGGTCAGACCTCACCTTTTTCTCTATGCTTCTGTACGGATGGAACAGAGATGCTCAGATCACCAGCTCATTATTATATTATTACTATTATTATTATTATTATTATTATTATTATTATTATTAGTGCCTTGCTACTTCCCTTACTTCCATTTGTTCTTTGTAATTCCCACTGTTGCTACCAATTATGGTGTCAACAGCCCACATATATTCTATATTCCCAGACCAAGCTCGTTCACATAAATCAGCTGAGAGTGGATGGGTCATAGTGGGCAGAGCAGAACATTAATTAACATTTGCATATTGTAGGTTTTTTTAAGTTTATCAGCTGGCCAATTTTGAGAGAACACGAACAGAATTGTTTTTAAAATTATGGTCACTTTATTATACTTAATAAAATTAGAGAGCCTTTAATATTAAAAAAATTCTCTGCTTTAAACACTTATTAATATAAAAAATCAAAATATTTTCCCAAGTATCTTTTTGTGAAGTATTTAAAATTCTATTTCCTCTGCAGTTTCTCTCTTTAGTAGGCACGGTATGAAAAATTCCAGTCTAAACAGTACATTAGGTCTGACAAGACTAAAAGTAATTAAAAACTGAGTCTTACAATGGAAAGGAGTAGGCATCGTAAGTACAGGCTTTACTACTTACGCCACCTGTAGCAAACAGTTTTATTGAATAAACATAAAACTCAAATCTGTTGCTCAATTGTACCACTAGAACACTTTGGACTTCCATATTTTTCTAATATATCATGAACATATAAGATTCTATGAAAATCTCTTTAAAACCTCTTTAAAGCAATGTTTTTTTATGTTAGTATTAGAAACAGATTTTTTAAAATTATAAAGTGTATGTTCTTCAACAATAAGTGGGGAAAAGCAAGGGAAATGTTCTGATAGTCTATTTGCATGCTTTTTAAGAAAAGAACTCACACAAACAGAAACAGCTTGTCAGTAACTACTAATAGAGCTGTTTCCCACTAATAACACTGCAGCTGTTATCTGCACAATGCTAAGAGGCACAGTATTCAATTATTACAGGGTACAAAACCACCTCTTGTAGTGAGAAGAATGTAGGTGAAGTCAGTTTGCTCTTTGCTTTGACCAAATTCCCTTGCTTCTGTGAGAGGAAGCCAAAATCCTACACAACCAGTATATCAGTACCACAAGATGTTGACTACTCTGAGGACAAGGTGGGGATGGCTTTGGTATAATTAGCTGACTAACTTAAACAAATATGAAATGATAATGTATGAGTAAAAGGTTGTAAAATTCTCTCAAACCACAAATTCAGATCCTAATAGGAATGACTAGGCATGTCTTTCTCTGAGTTGCCTTGAAGACTTGAGAGCCTGGAAGGCATCTTCCTAAGATCAGTGGACAGAGTTCATAACTCTCTCAAACTTCCTAAAATTGCTTCCAAAAGAACATGAAATCCTTCTGAGAGACCGAGAGATCAGCCCAGCATTACCTGTTTTCTGACAGGTCTTTATGAGCACATGGCTCTCATGACATAGTCACGGCTCATAAATGGTTTGAGTTATGCTGTGCTTCTGCTTCTGTTTTCATTTTCAGTACAATGTGTGAGTATAAAATTCTGTTAGCAAGTCTCAGTAATGTTTTATAACAATTTTCAATGATGGCATAAATGAATACAGGAGATGAACAGAATTCTAGTCCTCCTTTATTATTTTTAAAAATTCAAATTCATAGAATTCAGTATAATAAGGAATCAATCTTAAAAGAAAATGAGAAAGCAAATAATAGTCATTATACAATCTACACTAGTACAGCTTTGTTAAAAGCAAGAATATGGAGATGTTAGTTCATACATATTCAAAATAAAGACAAATATTTATTTTACTTACATGGGAATGTGGAGCTTCCCATTTTATTTTCTCCAGTGAATGAGAGTGAAGATACGGAAAATGCTTTAGACTGGAAAGTGATGACCTACTCAATTGCCTCAATGCAATAAAATATTTATGTGCTATAAGCAAATATAGTTGAACTATGATATTTTTATTTTTTTTCTGTCTGTCTTTGTTCACTTTAGAGCCAACAGAAAATGACAGGACAAGTAATCATGTTATTATGTTTTGAACTGGTTTGGATGAATGAATGGATAGACATAAACATTATTATAGAAGGGTTTTGGTCGGAAGAAACCTTAAAGATCATCTGGTTCCAAACCCCCACCATGGGCAGGAACACCTTCCACTAGACCAGGTTGCTCAAAGCACCGTCCGACCCGGCCTTGAACACTTCCAGGAATGCGACACACAACTTCACTTGAAAATCTCTTAAGTACCTCACCACCCTTATTCTGAAAAACATCTTCCTTACATTCAGTTTAAATCTGCCCTCTTTTAGTTTAAAACCATTACACCTTGTGCTCTCACTGCAGGCCCTGGTTACAAGTCCCTCTTCAGCTTACTTATAAGCCCTCTGTCTAATTTTTACTGGTTCCTCCCTAGACAACATCAAGGCTTTTTCTGCCCCTCACACTGCCCCACCAGTGAGGGAGCTGGGGCTGACAAGCAGCTGGGATGTGACACAGCCAGGACAGCTGACACCAGCTGACCAAAGGGATATTCCAGACCATATGGCTTCATGCTCAGCATGTAAATCTGTGAGAAGAAGAGAGAAGGGAGAAAATTTGTAGTGATGTGGTGTTTGTCTTCCCAAAACCATTATGTGTGATGGAGCCCTGCTCTCCGGGAGATGGCTGAACACCTGCCTGCCCATTAGAATCAGTGACTGAATATTACTCCATGGCTATTTCTGAGGTAAATTGCATTCTGAAGTTATGACTGTATTCCAGGTAACTTAAGGGTATAGAAGTTTGATTTGTTCATTTTTTGTAGAAAATGCAAGAGGCACACAATGATATATAATCACACAGTCCAAGTCCACTTCTTATATCATTCAGAGCAGTACCTATCACAACATTTAGAGGCATAGAATAAATTCTTCACTTTCATGTGGTATGTATCTTTTCTTTTAAAGTGACAAATATGCCATTTTTATTGAAAGTTTGGTCTTGCTGGCATTTCATGTTTCACATTTCATAGATATAGCTTGGGAATGAGCTAACTGAGTCAAGATGGCAGTCTAGAAAGAAAATATTCAAGGCAGTTTTTCCATTTCAGTGTTCTTGTGGACATGTGTTTTGTTGTGGTTTTTTGTTACTGTTTTTCTTAAGGATCTACAAGAGACACAGTAATTATAGTCTTCAGCTAGAAAATACATTGTTGGAAAATCTTGTAAAGGCTTTCTTTTCAAGGCTGTAATTCAGTAAAATTACCCTTTTGTAGCGTAAGGAATGCTATAATTTGTCCAAAAATTTTCATCAATTTAAAAATACATGAAGCTACTAAATTCTGCATGAAGTCTATGGCATAATCCTTTGGTAAAGATAGAGCATGAAAAAAGTGACAATACTGGCTCAGGACCTAAAATTTGACTCAACATTTTTCCTGTTTTCAGCTCTAGTCAGTCACAGAATCTCAGAGAAAGGGAGAAAAAAGAAACCCTTGTAGAGCTTTCTGCTTTGCAAAACTTCCTGGTTGAAAGAAAATCTTTCCTTTTAGAAAGGAGGCCAATGAGTATGGAATGGAATTATTATAATGGAATTATTATATTCACAGAGAATGTATTCACACACATCATGTAATGTGCTGCATCCAAACACTGAGGTTGCACTCATCTCTGCATGCTCAAATCTGCAAAAATACATAAAGGTTAAAAAAATTACATAAATCAATTTGATATTGGGGAAAACACCACAAAAAAAAAA
>VWZN01021049.1:307739-321855 GCA_013396955.1 Regulus satrapa | reverse complement strand
AACCAAAAAAAAAAAAAAAAAAAAAAAAAGATAGTGATGTCAAAGAAGAAGAGTACACCTATCTGGTAGGCTAACTCCTGGTATATATCTACACTAACAAAATGGGCTGTGTTGTAGGTACAGGCACTTTTCAAACATTCCAAGCCTTTTTTTTTCTTTTTTTTTCTTTTTTTCAGGAAGGAGCTGTCTGATGCCACTTGCTTCTACTTTACTGAACCAGCAAATGCAGACTGTCAGACTGGTGTTCTCATGAGGTTTGTGCATGGCTTCTTCATTGGGGCTAAACAAGGAATGAGGATTCCCCAGGGACATGGAAGGCAGTGGAGGCAGTCAGGAACCCAAACAGCCGGTACCCCTGGGCTGGGCATCAACACAGCCAACCCTCACCATTGTCAGTCAGCTGCAAAAAGCCTGAGAAAAAGACAGGAAGGCTGGGGGAAAGGAAAGACACAGACTGATGGCAGCAGGAACTGAAGTCTCTGTTTTCAGGGTCAGATAATCCAACTATCTGTATGGTAGAGCTCGACCTACATTTGGCACAGCAGTTCATTAAGCCATCCTTGCTAATGTCACAGACTTCACTCTCTGAAGTGATGTTGCCATGACCACTTCCCTTGATAATTTATTCCATGGTCCAGTTGCTTCTGCTGTTTTCCAAAATGGAACTGTAAATTAGAGAGTGTTAATACACAAAGACTTCTGTATGCTTATTTTGGATCGAAAAATTCTAACATGGGTGATGAAGCTTTTATATTTGAGTAAGATTAAATGTTCCTAGACTGAAACCTGAATTAATTTTTGATAACTAAGAAAATTTTAGTGGATTCATTTTTGTATGATAGATATAATTATACATTTTCTTTCATTGTAAATGACTGACAAGTACATTTACAGTTATTATTCAGAGCCCTCAATTGGTTTACCAATAATTATCTTTATTTTGAAACAAGACAATTAGGAGATGTATCTGTGATTTAATAACAGTCTGCTTCATTTTAGACATCTCTGGGGACAGCTGCTACCATAATTTCTCCAGTTCAATTATATATATTTAAATAGCTTACAGATACTGAAAATCAGCTGAAGAATTATTCTACATAAAACTATGCAACTATGCAGAAAAAGCATGTGTGAGTGTATGCATGCACACACATGCACACAGTTACAAATTTTTCTTTATTACCATCTGTCCTCTTCACACACCAGAATTAATCTGGTTGCAAGTAAGTAAATATATAAACCCCAGGTTTAAATTTGTCCTAATTCACTAGAAACCTAGTTTTGAAAGTTATTATAATTTTCACTCAGATAGAGCTTGAAAAACTTAAAGGGAGAAAAAAATCATAAAAGTTGATTTATTTTAGCATTTTGGTGAGGCTAGAAAGGTCAATGACCCTCCTGACACACAGAGTGAAGCTATATGAACTCCTTTCATAGGTCAATAGTGATTTTGGGGCCCATGACTTCCATTTTACGTATGTTCCAAAACTGTTTCTGTAACAATTCATCCTTTGTTAATTTTTTGCTATTTTTCTATGTGCTAGTGTGGGTTTTTAGTGTTGAGATTTTCTTCTGCTCCCATTACTTTTGTTCTCATGTATTTTGTGTAATGGTGATACCACATTTCAAACTAACTTTCTTAAAGTAAAGAACTTCGACTTTTTTAAGTGTGGAAAACACTTCAAACTTCTTATCAGCATAGCAATATTATTGTATCCTTCTGCAATTCTAATTTCTTCAGCAGAATTATACACAAAATTTAGATCTTGGGAGGGTATTGTTACTTTCATGGCCTCAAATCATCTCATAATCAGCTGATTTTTTTTGCTGTTTTTTGATTAAATCCAGTTGAGCATCTGATATTTTAAAAAAAATTACAGTTTTTGTTTTCCAGAAATGAGAACTTGCATTTTTTCTTGTTCAGTTTCAATTGAGAAATAATTTGTCTAAAAAAGCATTGAGCACTCTGACTCTCCCTGAGGTTTACAGTTAAACAAGTCTGTAGACACATGAAAAGAATTAACCAATATGTTCATTCTACAGTGGTGTAATAATTATGCAAGTTTTAATTTCTTGTCTGATTTGGCTTTAAATTTTGATTTATGAGGAATTTATGATGCTGAAAACATCCGCCTTGGTCTGTTACCTGACAGCAGCTGCACAATGAGCAATCTGTTTGTTAAAAATTTCTCTCAGTCCATTTACTGTCCTTGTTCCAAACATATCCTTATGTAAGCAGCCCTGGGTAATAAATCGTAGTTATGTTTCATCTTTGCATCTAAACAAATCAAACATCTGGGAACAGATGCAACATTCAATGCTTTTCCAACAAAACATATTATTGACACTGCACCTGCTCTCTAATGCAAACAATTGTTTCTTCAGAAAGTGACATTTAACCCATGTACATTTAAGCTTCAAAAGGTTGATCTAAGATTTAACCTTCATAAGCAAGGAGAAAGAGCTGTATTGCAGTTAATTGTATATTTCTCAACAGGAATGATCAATGATACAGAGCACATAGGAAAAAATAGAATGTAGAATTTTCTGCTGAGTCTCAAAGAGGACTTCTGTCCTAAAGGAGAAATTAGGAGTATTGCTTTCACTTCTACACTGGTACTCCAATACAAAACTTAAAATAATTTTTTATTAAATATTTTTCTAGATTTTTCTTCCTTTTGCTACTGTATGATTTTTGTTTGTTTTATAATTGTCATATTTTTTCTTCATCTCAACTCGACAAAAACCCATGTGCTATGCCGTATCACTTATTGTCCCCCATTTTTATCAATGGTAAGAGTTTTCTATTTATTTTAGTAACATAGAAAACGCAGTCTTAGTTCAAATTGAAAGGGCAGATCACAAAGAGATCCCAGTGCCTCTTACAGAAAGGAGGTCCAAGACTTGCATGGGACTCCATGACATCAAGGGAAAGCTCTCATAGCTTATTACATTAAAGAGACAGCAAAAATGGTGAAGTCTGAAACACCATCACTATCTTTGAAAGCAGTTCCTGCACAAAATTTCCTGAAACAGTGGCATGAAATTGTATGCTGTGGAGCTAGGTCTCAAAGGAAAAAACCCATGCAATCTAAAAATCCTGGAAATCTTGCAGGGCACGGGTGTAAAGAAGGACTCTTCCAAGATTTACATTGTAATCTTCATTTAAGTCAAAGAGAAGGCTACCAGCTCAACTGTAATGTCAGCCTTTTAGGGGAAATCTTTGTGATGTTACCTGTTTTCCTATGTAAAGGCCTAACTGTAATTGATGATGCCTTATTAAAAACTTGATGTAATGTCATTTTTCTAAGAAAATGAATAAGCATTACAGAGTAAGTGCTGAAGTATCATTATTAAAATTCTGAAATGCCCTAATCTTGTACAACAATAGACATTTATTTCTCTTTGAAGGAATGTTTACAATTTTAAGGCTTTTAATCTTTCCATCCTGCCAGATTTTCTATCAGGCACATCACCTGCAATTTTCCTAGGAGCCACTACTTGTCAGTCTGAAAAAAACACAACAGAATGCAATCACACCCATCTAATTGAGGAACAGAAGTAATTTACATAAGTGGTGAAACACAGAAAAGCTCAAATTTCAGGTACTTCCAAAGATATAGCCTAGAGATTCAGGGAGAATCCTTTCTTCTTCTCCCCCTCATTTTTTTCCCATGTCATCATAACCTCAAATAAACAATAAATACCTAAATTCTAAAGAAAATTTCATATGCATTTGAGAAAAAATTTATAGTCACATTTGAATTGTTTTCACTGGAGATTCCCATTCATCACACAAGTGAGGTCTTCACAAGAGAAAAAAAAAAAAAACATATTCTCCTTTTATTTAAAAGTTAATCTACAGAGAGGGAGTGACATAATTTTTCACTTTACAAAAATGGTTGAATAAATACCAAGGATAACTCTAAATTTTCTATTTTGAAAAAAATCTATTCTAAAGATGGGTATCGTGTTTAGATAAAGCTATACTCTTCAGTTCAGCTAATCTAAGATAAAAAAGACATGTTTGGAATTTTTCTAGTTCTTAATCTGAAAGCAGTGAAACATCAGATAAAGAAGTACATTTGTTACAGAAAAAAGGTCTTCTGAGTTCTGTATATTCCTAAGTTGTTTTACAGAAACTCTTGAAAAGGCAGTAATCTATTTCTGCATAGTCTTTTTTTGCCAAGTTATAGTATTGTTACTGTGATAGGTTGAAAAATTTAAGATGCATTAAGATTGTGATGTCTTTCTGACAATTTCAGAAAATCTGAGAAACTGGAAATTTCACCCATCTTTTCTGAGTCATAGCTCAGTGCTCAACAACAAGGTCCTCTTCTCTTGCATCTCTTAGTGATACATTGATGTAACATCAGTCTGAAATAAGAGTGATGCTTAGTTTGATTTTTTTTCTGATTACTGTTCATTTCCACAGTATGCACAGCATGTGTTAAGAATAACAGGAGGCACTGTTTGACACCAGTTTTTTATATTTTACTCCAGAAAGGAGCAGAGTAGGTCAACAAGCAGTGACAAAAGAGATTACAGCAAAAACACTTGTTCCAGTACAAATCATTCATTTACCCTCTGCCAATTCACTTCTCATGAGCATCAGTGCAGTAGTTGCTTCCATCCATACTGACAGCTGACATATACAAGACAACATCATTATTCTGCAGAGATTCTAGTAGAAGTGTGCATAAGAAGCACTTGATTGAAACTGTAAGAAGGTATGTTTTAGTGAACTGTATGAATTATTGGAAGAAAATGCTAAGTGTTTTTCTGTCTTCTAAGTTCATGGTTCTCTTAATTGTTTCTTTACAGAAATATACTGAAGTGTCTTGAAGCAGGAATTGCTTAATAGTGATGTAACAAATGCTGTAGACATTGAACTGCAAAAATAGTAAGTTGTTTTACTTGTCCTGATAGCTTTGATTTACAGCTCTGGAGAAAGGTTACAGAATTTTGCTGAATTCCACCAGTTAAATATCATGTCACAGATCTTAGAGAAAAAGAAGAAAGGCACAAAACATAACTATCCTACTGGAAAAGGAGATTTTTTACGATATGTTTCATAGCCATCATTCACATGGAACAAGCTTGCTATTGTTTTAAAGGAGCACAGATACCACAGAAAAAACAAACTGCAGCCATAGTCAAAAAAAGAATGGTAGCTGCAATATAAGAAATTTATGGTTTAAGATTAAACCAGCTTTTCTTCTTCAGGGATCTTTCATTCATTACAGGTAATCACTATGAATCATAGTTTCAAAGCAAATAACTAGGAAATGAGCTTTGCAAATTCAGGGGATCTAATTTCCTACTGAAACATTTATTTTCAAAAACTGGCTGTTCTTCTGTTTGTGACAACCCCTAATCATTTCTTATGATTCAATCATAAATATACACTTAGGTACTGTAATAATTTCTTCCTTTTTTAAATTTTTTTTTTTATTACTTGTGTTCCATGTGTCTTTTGAGGCTTCAGTTCCAGTAGCATTGGAACATTGCTTTGGTTTAAAAGCATATCTTGCTGCTTAGGGAGTTAGGTATGGTATACTCACAAGGAAAAAACACCTGCATTTGAAAAACATATTTTGTTTATCTGCTCTAATTTTTGCTGTTGTATTTTATAGTACTTCTCCAATTTTTCAGTCTTTGAGCCACCTGCACACTTCCTACACCAAAATAACAAGATTTTTAAGGTCTAGTGTTCATAGATGCCTCTATGTTTGCCATGTAGTCAAAATTCAGTGAAATAATTGACATACTGACCATTTCACCTAAAATACATAATATGTGATTTATGTTTCAGATAACTCCATAAAACATAGAGTTGAGAATTATTAGGTAATAGAAGAAAAGCTGATAATCTACAATCCCTAACAATTTGGATTACAAGAATTCCTCTTCTTTCCAGTGTAAGCAGACACCATTTGTTTTTACACTAACTAGTATTTACTGGTTAGCAACTAACTTGTAGTTATTACAACTTAGAAATTTACTCACAGATTTGTCTCAGTTAGATTATCCATTACAGATGACACAACACAGACAGTTTATTTTTCTCACTTGCAGTCCTCCGAAGTTTCCAAAAAGACTAAACATTACAAGGTCAGATTGCCAGGACTCATAAGTAACATTAGTATGTACTACTCTGAGAATTGCAGAACACAGCCACACCTTTTAAAAGGGGGAAATACAGAAATTAAATACATAGAAAAGGACTTAAGTCACATTAGGTGCATGCTTCCTAACACTTTGTCAAGAAGGGGACTTAATGATTCATAAACTGAAGCAAAACTTGAGTAATGTCTTTCTGTCATATGTGCATATATATGTATATATGCACGTATGTGAGGAAGTGGGTGTGTGTGTGTGTGTATTTTTTCCACAGATAAATTCCCTTGTACAATAACTACTGAGGACAATTGCTTTGGAAGACTAAAAAAAGTTGCTCAAAGTGTGAGGATTTTGTTCTTGAATCCTCTATTTTCATCAGCAATTTTCACTAAATAGATGTAATGTGTGGCTTGAAGAAAAATCCATTTAAAATGTTTGCTAACTAACAGCATGTAACTGATATTGCATTAGGTCTTTAGCGGTGAATTTGCCTTTGACATTCCCATTTGTGAAAGTACACTCCTGATCTGCATAAGTTTCAACCTGGCATACAGTGGGAAAGAGACTTTGGGACCTCTGTGCCTTTCAGAAAGTTTAGTTCTCTAAAATAGCATTTAAAAATCATCAAATAATTTCCCCATAGTTTTGAAATTTATAAATAAAATTAGGGTTTGGAATCACGGTGATTAGGTAGTCTCAGTCACAAGGAAAAAAGAAAAGATTGTAAAGTGATGGCCATCCAAAAGCACTGAGATTAGCAAAAATGCAATAATGCAGGATATTGAATTTGTAAGGACAGCAAGTTTAGCGTCCAAAGACATTAATGAAAATCCAGAAGAGATGCAGAGAGTCTTGCATTGTGCCATTCCCCAGCCTTGGAGTACAGTGTGGGAGAGTCTGCATTGCTCAGCAAGTGTCTGTCCTGGAGCACAGCCCTGCCGTTCTGGTGGGTCATGCAGCTCCTAGAGCACTGGCATTGATCAGAAGCTCACTGGTCTCACCAGGTATGGCAATTTGTATTAAGACCTGCCGGGAAATTTCTGTTTGAAAATAGTTATATTTATTATTGATTCTGTAAAATACAGCAGGCATAAAATCAAGGAATACTAACAGCAAAACACTGAATCATTTTCTCCAAGATGATGTATTTTGATATTTTTTTAATTGCACAATATGCATTATGATTTCTGATGGAGTTCTGACTAAGGTTGTTGCATTAAATATTATCCCAACACATGTGTTTTTGACTGGCTGATGGCCAACATATGTAGTATTCAATCTAGTAACATTATTTCACAGTTTCTAATATTTCTTTGCTACAAGCAGCAATTCTATTTATTAGAAGTAAAGTTAAACCAACTGATACTATTAGACCTAATCTTCAAAATTTGACTATTTAAATAAGCAAGTTAATATTGTATCTTGGAAATAATTTTCATTTGGTTAATTCCCTATAGCACTTTGCAGATACTCTCCTCCATTATCAAAATTAATTGCATAATTCACTGTGTTCTCAGTTCCAAGAATATGTTACATCTTTTGTGTATATGAGTGGCTTTACACTTTAAATGGCCTGCAAGACTTTAAACACCCAGTACCTATTCTCTAGAATAAGAGCTTTCTTCTTGGTTTGGAGTGCTATAACTTCCAGTTGTTTGCTGCCTACAGTATTTATCACAGAGCAAAAAATGTCACATTGATTAATGCCAGTATGTCCCTTGTTCCCTGTCAGAGATTTCTTTTTTTGAATAAGTACTCCAGAGACATTTTCTGCTGATGTTCATGGAAGAGATATTTAGCTATGTCATTGTTTCACTAGGTTTACCATTTAAATTAATGGGCTCATTTAAGCTACAAAGCCAGAATCTAAAAGTTTCTAAGAGGAAATTTAAGACTATCAGGTGCAAGTAAATATTCCTTAAAATTCAGTCTGAAAGATTGAGAGGGGCCATAGAATAAAGCAACAGTCTTAAATAAGAAAGAGGCAGACACATGAATAATATGTCATTTCAGATATTTCTGAATAGTGGTAAATGGAGATGAATGTAAAGCAAATGGCATGGTAAGAGTTACTGCTATTTGCTCCTAATACATAAATGACAAGGTCTTTAAACCCCAAAACCATGGAGCAGCATATTATACTTGAAGCATGACAGCTTCCAGAATAAAGACATATGCCTAATAAAATTCTTATTATTAATAAACACATTTGGAGTGTTGTCGTTTGTAGCTCTGACAGCTACAAATTGATTAGTATTTTCAAAGATTGTTGTAATATCATAGGCACTAAGGATCCAAATAGCTAAACCCTCTGTCCTTCGTCAAGTATTTTAGTTTTGGACATGCAGTGGGATTTATTTAAAATTGAAGTAATGAAGTACTTGTAGTGACAGCTCATAAAAAAAGAGAAAAAGCATAGAAATAACACAGAGCAAATGTACAATAAACACACATTACCATGCAATTTGATTTGCTGAACATCATTTGAATGCTATAATGATGGCACACAAATGCATCAAAAGAGCACACTTCTTTTAGAAGTTGAGAAGATATTATATCCTGCATTTTACAAATTTTGAATATTCAGAGGATGAAGAGAGAGGTGGAAAGAGGACTGAATTTGCATGTTCTGACAGCCCCATGCATTGAAATCCCAACTGAAAATCAAATGAAAATAATAATAGAAAAATATTATAAAGGGTTTAACTGGTATTTTAACACACAGCTATGAGTGAGTGAATACTGCTGTTCTGGCACTCCTGCTGGGCTGAATGCAGACCAGAGAAGTACCATACTGTGCCTACCATCAGCCTGCTATTATTTCTTCCACAAAACCTTCATTCCCTACTGCTGCAAAACACTGACTTCTGAACAAGCATAAAATGGGAAAGGGAAAGCACATTCTTCCCATGAAATTTAAGGCAAAATTCACCTGTGATTATTTTGCTGTCTCAGCCCTGAGATGTATGTATTGCAAGTATTGTGTAGCCATTCTTCTGAATAAGACAAAAGTGGAAAACTTCCTGGTTTATGTACCTTTCCAGTTTCAACAGTGATGACATGATCAAATAATTTTTTGTACATCCATTTTTTATTTATAAAGTGGAGATGATGAGGCCATTTGGGAAGAATTCAGGCTTATAATTGAAAACTCCGACTAAAACTAGGTCTTATTTTTAACTGTGTAAGTGGTCATCAGATGTTCCAGAGGACAATAAATCCCTTTATGGTGCACCCATCATTGTGCAGTGCTAGTGAATAGATTTTTTAAAAAGGACATTTAGTGATTCAAAGGAGTTGTGAGCCAATCGTTGCAAGCTTAGTCTTCTATCTCTCAGCTGTGAGTGGGCTCAGTCTGCCTGTATTGAAAGCACTCTGCTGCTTTCTTTACATTTCTGTCATACCTGCTGTGGCAGAAGAGAGAATGTTCAAGAGAGGATGTCTCTCACCCAGGCAACCCTACCCCACACCACCTCCCTCCCCAGTCATGCAAGAGCTGTGGCTGTTCCATGTGGCTGCAGACCTCTGCCAGGCAGATTTGCTGCTTTGACTGCACTTGAGTAGCCAAGTTCAATTGCTAATTCCTAGTGACTTTAATGGGAGCACAAACAGGGGGAATCCCTATCTAACACTGTCTGGACTAGCAGAAGAGAAGATTAACTTCTGGTCATAAAATTATCTTTCCTTTAATTTTTAAGGGTTGTCAGTAGCAAACTCTTTCAGTCCTCTTTCCACCTTTCTCTTTCCATTCACTGAATATTGATATCTTGTAAAATGCAGAATACATTGTATATTTGAAATATTTTCATGAGAAAAAAATGGCCTCTTAAAAAGGATTGTTTTTCCTTTCATTCTGAGGGAAAGTAAAATGTGATAAGCTATGGCAAATAACAGGCAAATTCACAGCAAACAATATTATACTAATTTAACAATATTATCTCAACTAAAATATTATTTTTCCTGCTTTTAAAATTTTACAGGAATTACATTTTGTTTTCTAAATTAAATCTATGTTATTATTTTTGTTACTAACATCAGCACTTTTCAAGATCTGAAGCTAGGAACTGCTATACTTTTTAGGTAATGCTGTATAAACATATGCCAGAACTTACAGCAAATGCTATGCAATGACCTTGTAGGAGTTGCTTTTATGTATATACTCCATGATTTCTATCAATTACTAGTGTAGGATCTTACTGTTACATCAAGAGAAAGATATTGGCTTCTTAGAGGCTCCTTGCAGATCAATGTTTTTATAAATTGACTATCATGTAATCAGACTCCTAGATAAGTGATACCATTATTTTCCAAATATCCACTCTTAGAATGATTTCTTAAAGCATAATTGAAGCACTTTCTGTACCACAGTACATAGCAACCCTGACTTCCTCATCTTTATTTCACAAGAAGTCAGAGACACAGAAAAAACTTAATTTCTGATTATCAGAAATCAGAAACATTTGAAGCATGTCTGAAAAAAGTACTAATAATTTACTCCATTTTATTTCCAGATTCTTTGTGATACACCATTTAACTGTAACAGTTAGGATAGGACTAGTTTTGATATTTCAAGATGGAATGAGGAAAGAAACTGCTGGGTTTTCTGTCAAAGTTCTTGCCACCACTAAAATCATAAAGCCATGGGGTTGTCAACTTATGAGTTTCTAAAAACATAAAACTTTATTTTAGTGATAAAACACTAAACTTCATATATCTCAACACCTCGATCTGGAGGCAGCACAGCACAATGGGAAAGGATGTGTAAACAGAAATGACTGAAACTGGCTACTCCCACCCCCTCCATATGAGAGTACAGGGGTTATTTTGGTTTAAATTCAATCTGCATGGAATGATTCAACTCATTCTTTGGATTGAGTGCTATAGCTACTTGTGGGGTTGGACCCTCTTTTTATGGAAAAATTTTAAGTACACGGTGGAAGATCTTGTTGTGGTAGAACCTGCACATGGGTTCAGAGCATAATGCCCCCATTAGTCCTGAAGCACTTAGAGAGAAAAGCTTCTGTTTTAGTTGCCTTTGAGAAAAATATATTTAATGAACACCAAATCTGCTCTCAGCAGTGAAGCAGCACATGGTAAATGGGAACAGGCAGAGGATTAGCTTTAAAACTGTACTTTTACTCAGACCAAAATAAGTGAAGTAGAGCTGTTAGCACTTTCCAGTCAGAGCAATGAGTTCATTTGGTACAGCACTTCTGCTCTCCCATACATGTGCAAAAGGCACTGCAATTTCCTACCTATACAGCCCAAATATCATCTTGCCTCCAATCTCTAATTCTAAAACTCTATTGAGTTAAAACACATTTTGCTGAATATCATGATTGATTTGAAGAATGCCTTTTATAGGGATTGCAGTAGATAAGTTTGTCACTAGTCAGTGCACTGGGAATTTCTGGTAGTAAATTACTTTTGTCTGTGAAGTAGATTAAACTGGCTCTTTCTACACATGAACTGATCACACCTTAGAATGGGACAGAATATAGCCGTGTTTATCAGAGAAATTTTAGAGGAACTCATGAGAAAATTTTCATCCATCTTTGTCTCATATTTAGAAGTACTTTGTTTTCCTGAAGGTAGCCTGCAATTACCAATGAATGAGCAACTCCAAACAGTAATTCCTGGAGGAATTATGTAGAGAAAATACTAAATAAATATTTGCATATTCCCATAACTAATTAATAAATCATTGATTTAAGCAATCAGAAATTTTTCAAATCCTGGAAGTATTTTACAGAACCTTTAAATTAATTTTGGCTTATGTTTGAATGCCTGAATCTTGGTGAGGCTGTCAGATGTGTTCTCCTGACTGACTGGTAGGCAGTGTGTCTTTTTACAGCCAGGCAAAATACAAATTTTCTGCATTTTTACTTTTCAGACAACCTAGGAAGCAGAGCACAGCTTGTAGAAATTATGCTGCAAAGAGATTTATTGCCACCCATCACCAACTTACTCAATATAAGTGGGAATAATTGCTCTCTGAAGTATATGGATATTACAGGAAAGATTGACTATTCTGAAAGGACTTTGTAGTATTTAAGTGCTGGATCAAGCAGCCAAATTTTAAGAAGCACATAATTTTTGTTCCTGTCAATATTATCGTTAAAATTGAATCCTCTGTGATTACAGAAATAAGATTTCAACTACAAGCTCTCATTCTATTCTTTTGTCACAGTATCTCTAGTTCCTTCACTGAAGGCATTGTTACTCAATATTAATTTTCATAAACATCATTCAATTCCTGGCAAAATGTTCTTTTTCACTTAAATATTCACTATATTTTGAACAGAATAAAATCACTGCTTTTTTGAGGATTTCTGTTTCCACTATGTACAACACATAGTAGATGTTAAGGCATATAATATAGTATTCCCTCCATTAAAAAAAGTGAAATTATTACACCACTTCCTCACCTGGAACTTAGATACAGGAGTAATGTCCAAATTTCCAAGAAAGAGTTAATTGTGAATGCTAATTACAGAAGCAGAAATGCATATCTTTTTCTTTTTCTTTTTCTTTTTCTTTTTCTTTTTCTTTTTCTTTTTCTTTTTCTTTTTCTTTTTCTTTTTCTTTTTCTTTTTCTTTTTCTTTTTCTTTTTCTTTTTCTTTTTCTTTTTCTTTTTCTTTTTCTTTTTCTTTTTCTTTTTCTTTTTCTTTTTCTTTTTCTTTTTCTTTTTCTTTTTCTTTTTCTTTTTCTTTTTCTTTTTCTTTTTCTTTTTCTTTTTCTTTTTCTTTTTCTTTTTCTTTTTCTTTTTCTTTTTCTTTTTCTTTTTCTTTTTCTTTTTCTTTTTCTTTTTCTTTTTCTTTTTCTTTTTCTTTTTCTTTTTCTTTTTCTTTTTCTTTTTCTTTTTCTTTTTCTTTTTCTTTTTCTTTTTCTTTTTCTTTTTCTTTTTCTTTTTCTTTTTCTTTTTCTTTTTCTTTTTCTTTTTCTTTTTCTTTTTCTTTTTCTTTTTCTTTTTCTTTTTCTTTTTCTTTTTCTTTTTCTTTTTCTTTTNATTTGTATAAATGTATATGCATACTAGTCAATCAGGAATAGATTCTTATCAAGGAAAACCCTTGATAAGAATTTAACAGAAAGCCTTGATAAACTTAACAGGAACATTTCCAAAAACTATAAATAACTGGAAAAAGGCAACACTTATAAGGCAATATATATAATATATAAGACAATACTTATAAGATTTGAGTTTTGTTTTCAGTTTTGAAAACCAGAAGAATTTCATTTTCAGTACCCTGATGGGGCTACTTTTCTAAAATTTAGAAAAGCTTAGCATAAATGTAATATACTGAAGGCTTCAGAAAAAAAACAAATAACAACTTGTGTGGAAGGAAGGGCATTTGTTTGTACCATACCACACCTGAAATTCTTATAAACATCTGTTCTTTGTTTTGTTACCTCTTCTTTAAAGAAAATTTGACTTTTTCTTTGATTTATTTTTTATAGAACTATCTCTCTTTTTTAAATGAATCCTTCTTAATTCATAGTTTGAAACACAGTGCCAGAAGCACTTTTTTCTACTAAAATGCTCTTTAGAAAAATATTCTATTGTCAATATGTGTCCTAAACAGTGTAGCTGTAGTAATTATTTCTAATATGAAAGAAGAGTGGACACATTGCTTTTTATCATATGAACAAAACATTCTCCATTGAAATAAAGTGTATTTTTGTGGAATATTTGGTTGGAGCACACACCAAAATCTTTTTAAATATCCTATATTTGGAACAAGGCAGTAGTCCAAATTAAAAAAAAAAAATTTAAAAAAAAAAATTAAAAAGGCAAAAAAACCCTACCCCAAAACAATCAAACAAAAAAAACTAAAAAGAAGGCAAACATAAAAAACAAACCCAAGCTTAAAATCTACATAATAATGATGATTTATCACTTTAAACCATATCACAAGCCTTGAAGCTCACAGAAAATTATAAAACCTTCCCCGGAACACTAATGCCAGAGGAAAAACAGCAGGCCTTACGTAA
>VWZN01021049.1:274829-298428 GCA_013396955.1 Regulus satrapa | reverse complement strand
TTTTTTTTTTTTTTAATGAACCAAATGAGAAAATTGATGTAATCTCCTTCACCTCATCAGTATTTTCATGCATTAAATTTTTTTTTCTGTTGTTTTTCTTTCTAAATACATAGGGAGCAGACTGCAAACAATTAAGAGTGAATTTTTCCATAAAAAGAATATTTTGGAGATGAACATGATGGAGTGACAGAAGTTATCTGGATGTAAATTATTGAGTGGTGCAAGAAACCTTATTCTCCTGAGCTATGTGTGGTGTTGCAGGTAAAATAGCTCAGTGAAAGAGTGGAATTGCTTCCTTTAAGAGGAATTATGAACATGAAATGTCTTCTTCCAGGCACTTTCTCAATTTTCTGCCACTAATCAGGAGAGTGAATTAAGTGGGATCTGAAAAAAAAATTACCCTCAGTTCTTTGTCACTTATTTGACGTTTTTTCAGTAAAGGAGCCAGCAAAGGAATCTTTGTTAGGATTTTGTTTTTACAGAAAATGGAAGGTGGCTTTTGCTATACATATCTATTCAGTTGGCTGTGAGGATTTACGGAGTCTAAGAGGGATGAATGAAACCTCCATCTTTTAATATCATGGAAGTAGAAGAGCAAGAACTCTCTTCTCTGAAGGGTGGTTCAAATATGCAATACATACAGGTTTAGGAACCTCTAGATTAAAACAGTTTAACATAAATGGTGAAACTAATGCATGAGAAATAAAAGATGTTTTTAAAAAATTACTTCTAGAAAAAGACCAATTTATATTGTGAGCTAGTTTTTCTATTAATAGGATCTGGCAGTATTTCTATGTAAGATAGAAGATGAGTACTTTGAAAATTCTAAACACAATATATGCTAACATGTTTTTCACAGTAGTGTTTTACTATTGTGCATTGAGGACTGAATGGTAACTTTAAAGCCTCTTAATTGTATTGTTTTTCAGAAAAACAAACAAACAAAAATTTTAAAAAAATTTTTTAAGTGCCACAGATTTTCTTTGTGGAATTCCTAAGTCATTTTTTAACATCTACTTTTACATCTACTTATAACATTTACAATAGCTTACATAAATTCTGTTTCTTTTTTCCTCCAAAGGCGTGTACCATATTTATTACTATTTTTTGTTATTGAAAAACATAAAGTATGTTTGTGTATATTTGCAATGTTCAGGTTGGGGGGATGGGGGAAGTATTGATTAGCATTTTTTTGGTAGAGGGAGGGCTACAGGAGTGGGTTCTGTGAGGAGCTGCTGGGAGCTTCCTCTGTGTCCATCAGAAACAATGGGAGATGAGCTGACTGAGACCCCATTCCTCATCCCCTGCCACTGGAAGGGAGGGGGTGTAGCAAATCTGGGGACATGTTATAAGATGTGGTTTTATTTCTCATTATCCTACTCTCATTTGCTCAGTAATAAATTATTCTGCATTCCCCAAGCCAAATTTGTTTTGCCTGTGGTAGTAACTAGTGAGTGATGTAACCCTATCCTTTTCTCAGCCCAGGAACCTTTTGTTACCGGTTTTATTCCCTGCCCAGCTAAGGAGGGGAGGGATAGAGGAGCTTTTGTGGGCACCAGGTGCCCAACTGGGGTCAACCCACCACACAATGTTTTACAATTTAGCTTTGAATCCGTGCTGGAAAAAGAAGAAAATCAAGGACATCAACCCATTTTGCAAAAGACAGTAACAATTCAGCTATGTTAAAGTGAATTAAGTTTAGGGTCAGAAATCATGGAGTAGAATAATGCAAAGCAAGCTACTATACCATTCTGCTTCATTTAGTCTGTGATGATAATGAGGTATCGCTGAATGCTAAATAGATTATACACAGAAATTTGGGCTTGGAAGGAAAGCTCTCATCCTTTTTATGGCAATGACAGAAACACCAAATGATATTTTGAACCTAATATTGAATGTTACAGGAGACATTCAGTAGCCCCTAAATCTCAAATTGAACGTAAAAAAAGTTATTTTGAATTTACTGTCACAATTAATTGCTTTTGAGTGCCATCATTGCACATTGCTGGAAATAATTTTCCTGCAGTTGTTCTTATCCTTCTGTAGCTATTTCCTGAGTCTTAAAAAAATCTGTTTTAAATTTAGCTTTGTGAAGAATCATTTCAGTGCAATCACTGAATTTTGTTCAATATAATTTTCCTGCAGTCAGTCTAATTTGTGACTCTTACAGCTATTGCTCAGTCCTTTACATTGAAGGCAGCCTCTCTACTGTTTGTTCCACTACAGTTATCCAAAAAGTTATCCAAAAAGTACTGGAAACATGTCAGCCTCAAGAAATTTGTATTGGAAAATACATATATTGTAGGAAAATACGTTCCAGAAAAACACATTTTACATAGGTTTGAAAAGCTAAAAGTAGTAACTCAAGTGTCATGGAGAAGAGAAGTAATTGTTACTATATTCTGCAGTTTGTTTTGAGGTCTTTTTCTCCCTTATCACTCCTACTCTGCTCTATAGTTATACAGTAGATCATCACTAATCGGGACTTCACTCATTCCTAAACAATGCAGATTGCAAGCACACACAGAGATTATCACTTCATGCTTTTTAGCAAAGATTTTGCAATTAATAAAAATTTACTTTTTTGGTGCATCAAAAATATATTCTATTCATGAGGGATTTATTGTTTCTTAATAAACATCTATTTTTAAATTTCTATTTCTCTACACAAATAGACATTCTCGTAGGTGTACCATCCTACAGAAAAAGCTGGTGGTCATGCATACAGTTAAAATTAGCTGTCACTTTTAGTATCCCTTATGACTTCAAGTCTCACAGTTTCTATAGTCATAGTCATCTAACAGCAATGATAGACAAAACCAATTCTAACAACTTCAACAGTCCCAGCAGTATGTTTTCCCCCACAGAGGACCTATGTTCTGATTTCTTAAAAAATTCTCAGTAAATTTTTAGTGAGGATTTTCCTTGCTGAACAGGACATATCAAAAGATAATATTCCAAGCTCTACCTGCAAAATTTTAGTAACATTTTACTTTGGGGAAAAGAAAACATAGGATTCAAAGTCACACCTTTAAGCACCTAAAAGACTTCCTGTATAACCTATCAAGTTCAATATTAGCAATTGAAAGTTCGAACAAAGGGTACTGGAAACATTGCATTTGTGTTTTATGGTAGCTCAGAATAGAATAAAATACAAACAATAGTCTGGAACCTAGGATGAAACCCAAGATTCATTCATTCTAATTTTGGGTGCCCAAATCATGGAATAAAAAGATTGAGTTTTGTCTTGAATTATGAAATTTTAGTATTAGTTTTTTCCCCAGAGGCCTACTATCAGGGACGGTTTCCATACAGTCAGGCTTACATAAAGGAAAGATTTTCTCCAGAAGGACAAACAAACCCATTAAAAATACGTTTTTGGTTTTTTTTTTAAAGTATGAGGTGTATGCTAAATGGACCATAAGAACATAGGTCAAATGAGAAAAGCACATACTAAATAGCTACTTGTTTAGTTAATGGTACGAGCAGCCATTCAAATCAAAATATAAGTAAAGATGGGATCACTCCATGTGTGCACAAAGTTAGTTAACTTTTAGAATTGATAACAGCATTTTTATAACATTTGTATGCTTTCCTTTTCCATCAGAACATCCTTATTAAATATGCAATATTTATGTGGGGGGAAAATGCCTGAAAATAGAGGTATGATCCTCCTTTCTAAAAGGCAGCACTGACTACAGAGCTTTGAGCTCCTTCAGTGTGTGTGTCTGGATTATTTCGGTCATTACCTGGTGCCAGTCCTTCAGCCCTGAATCAGAAGCCCCAGTTTCTGCAGGCTCGGGCCAAGGAGAGGCGAGTGGGGCAGCCCTGGGCCACAGATGGGCACCCACTGCTGCCATGGCCATCCTGTCCCCTGTGAGGGCTTGGTGCAGGACACGGGGCACCCTCTGCTTGAGGGGCAGGCAGGTGTTGAATTCCAACCCAGCTATTGATTGCACTGGTGCCTCCCATCTATCTTGATGAACACCTCCTTCCTCCCCCACCCAGAGCTTGGCACCCTCATTTCTCTGGTACCTGCACACAGACCTAAATTCAGGAAAAAATTACTTTCACCCCAATTGCCAGTGGCTACAGATAGTTTTCAAAGGCTCCAGTTCAGCGTAGCTCCCCAAAAAACTGTTTCTATCAGAGCAAATGGGGACCAGGATGTTTTCTTTTCTTTTCCAGCTGCTCTTTTGTGCTGTGGCCTGTACTTAATTCTCTGTGACATGTGGCCCAGTTTATTCACTGCTAATGAGAGGGATACATGTCCGTGGATATAGCTGTGATACCTGAATTTCCAGACTGGAGGCTCAAACCTCAGACTGCGGGCCTCCTTTCACTCTTGCCCTTCTCTCCCCTGCAGCAAATAATTTCTCTCTTTGTGTTTATTGGACAGTGCAGTTATGGAAATCCTCTCTCCAGTGTGTTGTGTAAAATGCTGGCTGCATTGTCAATGTAGAGATATATATGCATATATGTATACAAGCAGAGTTTTCTTACATTCATTAATAAGTAGCTGGAGATAAAAGTATAGGGGATCTGTTATTCTCTTAACTATTACGCTGGTCAGATGAAATAATTTTTTTCTGTGCAGTGATTAAGATTGATGTGGTGTTCCTCTAACTCTGTTTGTCATCCTGCCTCCTCAGGAATTATTTCTATCACTGCTTACTTCAAAAAATCTGAACATAACTACTCATCAAAATAAAATATGTTTTTTTAGGTTATGTGGTTTTTAGCAAGGAAGGCATGGGGATTTGTTAGATTTGACATGTTTACTTTGCTCCGAGGCTAAATGTAAAATATAATACATTTACCAATTTTACATGTAAACATTTATTTTCTAATGTTGAGAGAATGGGTTACAATTGTAAAACATAAGTCATAGCAGCAATATGAACTAAATTATCCTTATATTAAATTTCATAGTAGTAAAGTCAACAAAAAATAGCACTTTAAAAAAATATTTTGGTCACAAGTGCTGAGGAAGGCTGCACAATAAAATTTGTTATTGTAATTATTACAGTAGCAACATAGTGTCTCTTGCAGTCACAGCTTGGGACTTAGAATTCTCTCTGCACCATGTTATCTACATTAAATCAGGCATTGTCAATGGCATGTAGGTTTTGTGTTTCTATTACAACAATGATTATGAGCCTTTGGTCAAGAAAACAAAGGCTAGTTACACTTGGAAACTGTTCAGATGGAATAATTCTTGCCCTAAAAATCTTCTCTCCCATCTAAGAAGGGAGTCCATTTATGCAACTTCCATTACAGCAAATATTAGAAACATGAAATAAGGTACTAGAAATATAATTAACAATAATGGCAGTCAACATCAATGTAATGAAAGGAAATGAGAATTATGTAGAATTGTTTATAAAAACACAAGAGGTGTTTATAAATGCTATGAGAAGGGAAGATAGAAGTCATCCCTCAAGGTCCTAACAGTGGCTACTGTGACTTGGGTATTTCTCAAATTTATTAAATTTGCTTTGGTTTTAAATATAAGACCCTAAAATTGTAGAATTAGTTCTTTATTCTGTCCTATACTGCATAATGCTTTTTTGGTTTAGGTCACTACAACCATTTCAATCCTGACTGAATAACTGCAGATTTTTCTGAAACTGCTGTCTTCTCATTTTCCCATTCACAGCCATTATGCTGACTTGCAGAGATTCTTTCATGGAGTCTGACAGCAGGAATGCAGCAGCCTGGATTCTTACAGTGGAAAAGGTATTGCATCTTCTTTGTCAGAAAAAGGCACAAGGTTATTGGAAAATCTTCCTTTTTAAATGTCGTGTCTTATCAAGGAGTCAGCAGCCAACAGAATGAAGCCACTACACCTACCCAGTCACTCATTAATTTTTGCTTCATTGCCAAGTAAAGGGTCATGACTTATTCTTTCTGTTCTTAGTGTTTTAATAGAGATAAAGTAAGACAGCTGTGGCTTTGTGTGGCTCTTTCCTTAAATCCTGCAGAGGGCTCAGGGGCAGCCAGGAGAAGTGACATCCCCTGCACTGGTCCTGCCAGGGGTCTCTCTGCTCCTGCTGACACTGCACAGGTCTATGCCTTAAACCTCTGCTACAGTGTTTACTCCTGTAAAGTAGTTAATATAAATATACAATGAATCTGCTAGGTTTAGGTGTTGTTTTTGCAGGTTAATTCAGGCTGGTTTTTTGTTTTTACAAGCTATTTCTGATTTAATGGAAGGGTAACTTTTCATTTGATAGCAGGCATCAAACAACATCTTTTCTGGTAAACATATATGTAGACATGGGTTTAAAAAATGTTAAATCACCGGTTTGTGTATTCCTGAAAATTAAGTTATTTAAAGGAGTTACAAAGCCTATGAATTATAGTGTTCTACTGCTTTTTCAGGTCTTGGACAACTTTGATAGCAATTAATTCTACTGCCATTGGGAGGAAAGAATTGATGGGGGATTTCTGTGAAGATCATACCTCAGGAAGGAGAAAGAACATTTTGGTGTAATAATGAAAGCATATTCCTTTTCAAGGATATATATCCACTGTTGCACTTTAAGCAATAAATATTGTCAATAAAGAATAATTTTATATATATATAATAGTTCAAACTCAAATTTGTTTTAAAAATGGTCATTTTTTTAAACCAACAGTTCCTCAGATTTCAAATGATGCTGCATTCTTTCCTGAATCCTTACTGGGGTTGGTAAGAAGCTAAGTTAACAATTGGGCTAGCACTTCATGATTAATGGTGCTTTCATAGCTTTCTGAAGTTTTACTAGATGCTTGACACAGTAATCATATGGGTAACAAAAACATTGTAAATTATCTACTTTGAAATTTATGGGACAATATAAGTAAGAACTGTGTTTGGGAATACTTAAGAAATCTTCACAGAATACAAATTGTTTTCCCACAAAGTAGCAATTTATAGTAGAGTAGCATATAAAATATTTTGCAGTACTACAGCTAGCATGATTTTAGTATAAAGTATTTAATAAATTAATTTTTTAAATGGACAGTTAAAGCTGTGTACTGTTAACAGTGTCCAATAGGAGCGGACAAGATTAAGAGCCTTTCTCTGACTGATGCAGGCTCCTAAAAATGCCTGTGGACCAGTTCTGCTCTGGACGTGTCTCCATCCAAACTGGAGTGATGGCTCAGCAGCTGAGCTGATACATCCACGGGGGTCATGCAGCACTGGCAGAGGTGCTCAGCTCAGTGCAGGAGGCAGCCCGCCCTCCTCCACCTTGCACAGCTGAAGCAACCGTGGGACACACAGGTAGAAACTGCCAGGCAGTGAGGAGACATGTGTGGTCGCCCCCTTTGGTTTTCTTTCCTAATAGTAGGATTATCAGAATAATTTAATGAATTGATGCTTCAGATTGTTTCAGAGGAGTCATGGATAGCTGTGTACAATGGAAATTACTACAGACATTAAAACAAGTAAAGAGAAGACTAATGTCAGTTCAGCCCTATATTTCCTTTGAATTTATCTGCGCTGTCCTCTTAGATAGTAATGCAAATAAAAATGATTAATGTAGAAAAGGCACTCAAGCTGCTGAGTTCAGATTTTGTCTTCTTTTTTTTGGTTTGGTTTGGTTTGGTTTGGTTTGGTTTGGTTTGGTGGGTTTTTTTGTTTGTTTGTTTCTTTGTTTCTTTGTTTGTTTCTTTGTTTTTTATGTCCTAGCAATAGCAAAACTATGCTAGTGTGTTACTGTCTTTTTTGTTGTTGTTCTATTAATCAATCTTCAGGAAAAATAATACTGAAATTAGAAAGAACACAGCTTGTGCTTATGTTTTTGTGAAGACATATTGTTTATCTCCTGGAGAGAGGTGTTTAAAGGAAAGGGGATCCCAAAGGAGACACATGAATGATTGACTCAGCAGAGATGGTTAGGAAAAAAACCCCTTTCTTAAAGGTACAGGCTGCTGAGGCGATACAGGATTTGTCTCTGTGCTGGTAGAAGATGTGTTATGGAGTACAAAGCTTTGACTTGAAGTAACCCTACAGACAGGTCACCAGGCAGCTCATTAAAATAAGGTGTGTCAGTGTGCTCTTGCAAACACCTCTTACATAGCCATTAAGTACAGAGAGTTTTATCATGTTTCTGCACTGTTTGTACTGCTGAAGTAAAGGCAGTAAAGGCAAAAAGATTGATTTACTTTTATGCCCATAACAGGCATCCTGGAAATTTATTTCCTTTTAATATATTATAAACTTTGGTGATAATTTTATTAGTGGGGTGCTGTGCCCAGCTGGTTTTGCCTTCCAATTGGAATGCTGCCCTGGCAACTTTGTGTAAGGAAAGCCTTTGCAGTCTTGAGATTTTGTGACCTTGGTTTGGACCTTTTTTCTGTACCACACGGAAGTAGTTTCTATCCTATCATATTTAGAGAGAGGAAGGTCACATCCCCATCGCTGCCACTGCTTTCTCACACTCCCTCATTGTCCCAGTGATTTTCATATGGTGCTGATCCATCCCTTGTATGCAAGTCCAGCAGACAATGATGAAAACTTTCAGTACTTTTATATTCCGTTTGGGAAACTGATGTAGCTTTTCCCAGACTGGAACTGCAAATGGGGTTATAACACAAATTTGCTATATACTTTGAAGACATACTGTGTATATATTAAGACCTTGGTCTTATCCCTCATCTCTAGGACAAATTCCATCTTTTCCACATTGCTCACTCAGCTTTTCTTCAGTTCAGTAGTTTGAACATCGGTTCACATGAAGAAATGAACATTTTTATTGCTTGGTTTGAATTTAACCCATGAACAGATTGGTGGGGAGAAATTGTAAGCCCTCTGACAGCCAGTATCCATGTACAATAGACATGCCTGTCCAAACTAGGCTTCCATTTACATGGTCTTTTTAAAACAAAAAATTATGTAGAAATTTTCTCTTTTTTCTTAGATTTTGGTTTAGTCATCCATCACATCTATTTGTTATTTAGATAATTTTAATTTTAAACAACAGGGTAAAAGTCCATACAAGAATTTGTCTGTAGGAACAAATAGTAAATTTTTTGCCAGAGAAAATAAATAGAATATTTTTTAAAGGTGGTCTCTTCTTATAACTTATATAACTTATATAAATTGAAGTTGCAAATACTGTATTTTTCATATTTAGGATTCAAATATAATAGTATTAATTATCATTTCACTTTGCTGTGGCAGTCAAATTATTACAAATACCATTCTTAAATTGCAGGATGACATAAGAGAGATTATTTGCATACTTTGTTGGCAACAGATCAAAAGCTAAATGTCAAGTGATTGTTTCTTTGTAATTGAAACTTTTTATGTAGCAAGTAATAACAGAAAAGCATAGCTTAAATACTAAAAGCTCCAATATTTATATAAAAGCCAAGTTTAAAACCAAAATATTTTAATAACTTTGAAAGCAGTACTCATCTATGAACTTGGCTCTAGAATTTATCACAAATTTGTTTGTTTATTATCTAAACATACTGATTATTTTCTTTCACTAACTACTAAAGTCAAATTTCAAGTGATTTTGTTTTGATGTCTTTGGTTTAAAAGATTGTTCCAAGAAACTGAAGTGGTTTAGCATAATATTGTGGTGTGTCTTTCATTGTAAGATTATTAAAGAAAGATTTTTGAAAATGTACTTAAAACATAGACTAGGTGGTTGCAAATGTTTTCAGGTTTTCTATACAATTGTACACTTTTTTGCTTTCTTACAAGCCCTTTAATACTGTACCTGCCACGTATATTGAGAAGAAAATAGTTTTGAAATGGCTTATCTAAGAGTATGAAGTAATCGAAAACAACACAATATACCTGCTACATTTTTCAAGAGGAAGAATAATTTTTTTACATTTCTGAGAGCACCCCATTTACCAATTTTTGGAAATCCCAGTGTTCTACCCTACACCAAGAGGTGTTTTAAAACAAGTAACACTTGTTAAAGAATTTTGTTTGAGCATTTTTATCACTCAGCATAAACAACAAGAAATGGATGATACTAGTCCTGTTCAAGAATTGAAAACAATTCATAAACATGGAGTCAAGAATAAACTAAGAAAACATTTTTTATCTGTAAGATCACTTGAAAAAAAAAAAAAAAAGTTAGCTTCTTTTTTTCAGTTTTTGAAGGCCTTTTTTTCACCAGAAAGTCTAAGCTTCTGCAGTAGGATGAGAGATTCCCCAGCCCACTTTGCTATTTCCACGTAAAATGAATGCCCAAGACTGCTCTGTGTCTGTGATGTTCAGCCATGTTGGAGGCAAAGGGAGTTCAGCCACTGATTTCTCAGCAACGCCCCAAGTGCTACTGCCTTTGCAGCCTGCCACACTGTGTATGTGTGCAAAATGTAAAGTTCCACAAGAGGTTGACAGCAATGGTCTCCAGTTCCAGGAGCAACAGTACTCATGATTCACAGGGTGGTGACAAGCCCACTGAGTGCAAGGATGCTGAAAATTCCTACCAAGTATTTCTACTGGAAAAGACATGTTTTTGTATATAAGAGGATTAGTAATTAGAAGGAGCAGGTGGAAAACTAATTTCTGTGTTTGGAATGGAATTTAATTAGAGAAAGTTAAAAGAGCCTCTGCTTTGGCATTAGGGTGGGAAATGTTTTCTAAATAGTCTCAGCATTAAATTAAATTACACTTATGCAAGAAAATGCTTGAAAAAGGAAATAGAAGTATCAAAGATAATGAAAGAGAACAAAATAATGAAACAAACAAAAGAACTACAATTTATCTGGTTTTGTCTAAAATTGGTAGGGGCCAGGGGTTGCTTGACAATCTGCCTTGCAGATACACACTGCTTGAGCACAGCCACCTGTTGGGCAGTGTAATTTCCCTCCTCTGTCTAGGCACTGACACTTTGGTCCCATCCTGGGGACCCTAGTACTAGAAAAATTGTCCACTGACTACCCTTAAGCATACAGAGGATCCAACAACGACTAATGGAGCCAAGTCTTAGTGTGTTTAAGGTGCCCATTAACCTGAATTAAATTAATAATACTAATAATACTAATAATACTAATACTACTAATAATAATAATAGTAATATAGTATATATTATGAACCCTGTTTTCAACATTGACCCAAGAAACTTATAATATATTGTTTAATATTTCTATTTTCTATATGAAATATGTATTTCCCTCTATAGTAAAAAAATATTAAAACCTAATACTTTTACTAAAACTAAAAGATTTATAATAATCTTTTGAACAGCACCTCCACGATACTCTTCCTTCCAATATTATAGCTAAGATTAATGTAAAACATTTAGAGAAAACAGATTAGGGACAATCATGTAAGAGAAACTCCTTTAACTGCTATAGAAGTAACTATTGTCAGTGGGGACATTTTTCACGGGAATTTCTGATTAAAATTTTCTATGGGGAGAATGTGATAGACTAGTTACTTCCTTCAAAGGCTTCTCAGAACCTCTAGGACCTTTCTGTATTTCACAATATCATAAATAGAAGTGAATTCCTGAATTTGTTTAATAAGAAACCTTTTTATAGGACTAGTCTTTGACATTTTGATGGTTTGCTTTTGATTAGAATTGTTGCAAACAAGTCTTGCTGTTCAACCATTTCAAACTCGGAACACTTTTGTTCCTACCTGTTCAATCAAACTGAAATGTACCTTAATTCTCATGGTTGAGCTCTGTGTTTCCAAAACTGCCATACTGAGGCTTGTGGGCTGGGCACTCCTGCTCAACAGCACTGCCCTTGCATGCCACACCAATCTCCAAGATACAGTGAATGACACAATCTGAGCAGAGGACTCTGCTAGTAAGAAAAAAGCACAGAAACTAAGAGTTCCGAGAGTGGCATTGGTAGAATTTACAAATATTGGTGCCAAGCAATTAAGTGAAAATGTATCAAAACTATAAAGGTTTGATTCATCTCAGGAGAGTGCAAAGATAAAAAAAAGGTCTCTCTAAATAAAAGAGATATAAGATACAGCAGAAATAAAACAAGCCTTTTGGTCAATGGACAAAATAAATCAATGAGGATGTTAGCTATTATTCCTGGATCCCAATAAATTGTTGATTAGCATTCTGTTTTCCTCACATATTTTTCTTTCCTCACATTTTGCATCAGCATTCTGCATGAAACTGACTTCTGCTTCCTTTCCTCTGGGAAAGCTGTTCTGTAGCATTAAAGATTTGGTAGGTCCTTTGTCATAGCCCTTGTCAAAACGTGGTGTAAAAGTTGTACCGTCTCTGAAGTAGTTTCACACTGGTAAAATTCCATTCCATGTTGCTCCCTCATCACATCAGGTTCATGACTTCTACTGCCATTTGTTATGCTGTATTCCCCAGGCTAGCTCCTGCCATCCAGCACTCCAGGGACACAGAAGGTTGACTCTGTCCATTCCTCACCCCCCCTTTCCTACATTTTTTGCCTAAAGATGAGTGGCGATGCAGTGTGCCCCTACTACAGCACCATACTATGTTTTCAGAGGGGCACATGAGATATCATACCATTCTTCTTCTACCCGTGGAAGCTCATTGTCTGAACTACAATCTAGCTTCAAAGAAGCTGGAATAATTTTCAACATTCATGACCCTTAGCTGTTCTAAAACAGGCCCTTGAACTCTTTGGGGATTTGCAAGATGGCCAGATGTTCTGTGTCCAAAATGTGGTTTCAAGATAATGAATATTCATAGCAGGGCTTCTCTGATACTTTAGTGTATCAGAAAAGAATTAACCTGGCAAGACTTCCAGCTTATGAATTGCCTATTTAGTAGCAGTACTCATTTTTTAAAAGCAATTAAAAATGCATGAGGATAGAGTTGAGGCTCTTTTGGTCACTTGCAATGAAGCCATCCCTGGGATTTGCTGAATTCTTGCCCTCCCACACCCAAGGATGTATAATTTCATGACTGTTTTAACACCTAATGCAGTTATTTCAGGGTCATTAATTGAAGCCTATCAAAGTTGTTTCTGAAGTAAAATTGTATTTTCAAGGTTGGAATGTATTTTCAACCTGTCAGCTTTGAAAATATATGGTTAAAAGAGAGTGCAACAGGAGAAAATGAATTTTCAACACTTAGAATGATGTTTGAGACACAGAGCAGAAACAAGCAAGCCTGCATTGAGGCTGATAAGCTTCCTAAATCCTGCAGGGCTTCTTGTACATCACTATCTTTCTAAAAGGTTCATTTAAGCAAATAATTTAGGGTTGTGAGCTTTTTTCCCTCTCTCTAGATATGCAGTCTGATGAGTTTAAACAGTAGCACAGAGCTTCATGTTTTTAGCTATACCAGCTTAATCCTCTCAGCTCATAAACACAGAGAATTCATCTGGTATTGTCTGGTTTTAAAAAAAAAAATCTAAGAGTGACAGGAATTCTGTTCTTGTTAACCTCTCTTCATCTCCTCATTGACCTCTATGCTAGTTGGAAGATGTTTTCTTTATCAAATTGCTCTGTACAGTACTTAGCACACAGGGGCTTTGTTGCTAAATCTGGAATTCACTCTCTGTAAGACTGTACTTACACAGTCCTTGCTAAGAGCCATATGACATTGATGGCAGAATCACAAGGCAGGCTGGAGGCCACACCATCCAGCTGGCCCTTGGGGCTGTATGCACTCTAACTAATCATTTCAGAAGGGAAATATTGGGTGCAGAATGTCTACAGTGTCCTCCAAAGCATATTTATCTGCTCCACGACCACACCTGGTCTCTGTGCAGCCTCTGGCTACCATATCTATCTTGTCACTAATTATGTCAGAGGGATTAGAGCTTTCCCTGCAGGAGCCCCATGTCCTGAGGACATCTGCAGGAAGAGCAACCAACATCTAAGTGACATGAATGCAAACTGGATTCAGGAGGTTTTTACAAACTCTGGAGATGCTTCAGTTTTGCTTTGAACAGTTTCCAAAAATAGTTGTCCCTAAGGGTGCATGGCTATGTGCTGTGTCAATATTGCTGTAGGTCACAAATCACATTCTTTTACTAGAAGCTGGACAATCACCACTGCCTAGGCCAGTTCAAGAGCAGCTGTGGAACTGGCTCAAGCCTGAACTGGTAGATTTCCACCAGAGTGGGTGATGACACTTATTAACAGCAAGGAAACAAATGAATGGGGTTAAGTGAATGCCTCCAATATTAGGCATTAGCGTGTGCTTAAGGTTGCAGGCTCTGTGTTTGGTGAATTACCATGGAATGGATTTCCTGCATGCCAATTACATTCCATCCTGGAAGCAGCAACTGCATTTCACTCCATAATTTCCTCACTGTTATAACATCTCTTAGAATGTGAATATAACTTCAGAGTTTTCTCTGATTTCACCCCCAGTCATTTCACTACAGCCCTCCTGGACTGTAATCAAGGGTACTTTCTATGTCTCTGTACTTACACTGCTGAAGTGGCTTCCTCCCGGCAGCTCCATCACCACTTCCCTCCTTTCTGAAGACTTCTCACGATGCATTTAGAAGAGTTAAAAGATTTGGGTCAAAGGCTAGATGTAACTAGCATCATCTGGCACAGAAATTCTTCATATAACCATCCAGTGTCTCTAGAAAAAATTCCCTCTTCTATAATGGTAAAAGAATTCCCTCTTTAATCACTCACCGGGAGTGAGGCAGACAAGGCTTTTTTCTTCACTTTCTTACAAATTATAACAGAGCACATAACTTAACACTGATTGAGGGTCACTCAGAAAAACCATAGTGGTTTGGTAAACAGGTTAGCAAAGCAAGTGCTTATTGTTGTCTTCTGAAAATTGCATCATATAAAACTGAATTTGGATCACTACCAGCTTATGTATGGTGGCTTATTTACAACTAATTGATCTTCCTTCTGATTGTATACTTGGAATTGGGCTTTACTTAGCCAAGAATGGGCCTCATTAGATGCTTTATTGTGTCAGCACCATGTAGTTGTGTAATACTTTCCAAAAATCCTACTAGATGTTTTTCTCTATGCTTGGTTTGTAGGACAATATATGATAATGAAATACTGCCTTGGTATTTTATATGGTGAGCTAATATTTAAATTTAATCAACATTTTGTCATACATGAAAGAGAGATACCAAGACAAGCCTTTATTCTTCAGACATTTGGAAATTGTTTTATAGATCATGTCAGAGAAGATCTATCACCGGTCAAACAAAAAAGCTATTCTTGATTTAGTACTGTGAAAGCATTAAGTTTATATGCAGAGTAAGTCCATGGGAGGAGTATTACTGACCTGAGCTTTATAAAATTGTAACCCAAACCTCTGGCAAAATTACTTCTACAGGCCCAAGCAAATAGTGTAAATAGCTTCCTTTCCATCTGGCAAAACTTTCCGCTCATGATAGTGACTGTGAAAGCTGAGAAAGGGTCACTTGAAAGCCTTTGCCTAATGTGATGTTGTCATTTGCTGCAGTAAAAGTGCATCCTTTAGATCTGTTGTGTAAATAACATTATTGCACACTGTTTATTTTGAGTAGTTTATTCATTGTCAGAAAAGACATTCCAGGGGATGCTCACGATCCTTTAGAGGATATCAAAACTCTAAGCAGATTTAGGTTCCTAAAATCACACTGCCTTTGAATGCCTGCATCATAAAAGTCCCTACATGCTTTGCCCAGTCCAGTCCATTGTACCTGATGTTTTAATGTAGCTTTTGCTGGGACAAGAGGTAGGAGAGAACAGCTCTTCCTAGGGAAGACCTGAGCCACATGAGCTGTTGTCTTCTGCTGTCACTGCAATGCCCCCAGGACTGTAGCCCCACAGTATTTTGCTTTCCCGTTACTATGCTGAGCAGTCCATATTTCACCTTAAATACCTTTACAAAGACAAGCATCCTCAAAACAGAGTCCCTATACTCATGAAAATTATTATCACTTCTGGAGTACCGAGTGTTTTGCCTTTGGGTAAAGGGTAAATGGGCATGCATGAACATGAGTCTCACTTCAAGTTTTTGATTTATCAGATGCAAGATGCTACTGACTTGAAAAAAGCAAGCTGGCAGGAAAAGACGGGAGGCATATGGGGCTTAACCTCTCTGTGTCATGTCTAAATCCCAGGGATTACTGTGAGAGAGCTAGTCCTTCCTAAAAACATTGGGGTGTGTGTGTATACAGAAAAAACGTGATCATATACTGAAACACTATTCTGTGTTTCACAGGAATTGTTAAGACTTAATTACACTGATACACATGAAGACAATTAATGAATATTATATTTTATACACAGTTTCTATAACCATTTTGTTAGAAACAAGAGGAAATAATTTTCATTACCATCCATTTTTCTTTACTGTCCCTTTTTCCTTTGGAAGATGAGCCTTACAAGCCACTACTGCTAAGTGATACTATTTTAAGATACATGCAGCGTGGTTGAAAAAGGTCATACATTTTGAGTCATTACATTTGAGATTTTCCATGAGAACACACCATCCTTCATTCACATTGAGTGACAACTTGTAAAATTGTATTATAATTTCTCCTTGACTAACACAAAAATCTGTAAATATGATCAAACAGGAATTTGACCCATCCAGAGGAAAAAAAAAAAGTTTTATAAAAGCTAAAACAATTGATTTTTTTTAAAAAAAAACAAAGTTGTTTATTAAAAATCTATTAAAATATTTTAAATTTTTTTTTAAAAAGGCACGTGCAACATCCAGGACTGATATTTATTGCCAAATCATATGAAAGCACACAGACATTCAATTATCTGATATAAAATCCCATCCTGCTAAGGTACAGAATAATTCTATAGTAGTGACATTTTTAGGCCTTTAAGACTATACCTATGACTAAATGCAACAGAATACAGAAACAGTTATACTGAAAAATATTTTAAATTTTGTTTACAGAAATAAAGGAAGCATTTAATTCAACAGCAATAAATTAAAATTGCAGGTGTATTTTTATAATTGACATTATTGTGTAGGAGTTTCTTGACGTCATTAATTCACTTAGCCTGCATAACATCATGAAGCATTTAATCTGAAAATTCATTTCACAATAACGTTGATTTTGTCTTCATATGAAACTTAGACATATTATTTCCATATATAAAACTTACTACGGAATAAAGCACAGAATATTAATTCCTTTGCAAGTCAGAAGACAATATATAAAAAATGATCAGCACACATAAGATACCTGAGTCTTATGTGATAGTGTTATCTCAAGCAGATATGTCTTTCCTGGTGAACAGCTTCTTCATAGCTGTCTGACTGAGCTGTTAGCCCAGAACTCGGGTAGATAAACCTGTCTGCCATTCAGATACTGTTTCATCTCACCAAGATGCTACATGGCTCTCCAAAATTTCAGTTCCTTCTTTCCTGTGTTCCAAATGTGAGACCAGATGCTGAAAGCATCTGGGAGACATACCAGATGGTATGTCACCTAGGGTCACCTGCTTCTTGTGTGCACCCCTCTTGAGCCCTTATCACAAAGGCTGCTTGAACCAGCTTCATAACTAACATTTTAAAAAAAAAAAGGTATCTGCAAAAGTCACCATGCCATTGTCTAAATAGGATTAGCAATAGGCAGGCTCCAATTTTAGACAAATTCTCTCCTGTTGGTGCACAGACTGACATTTTTTGTACCTCCTGCAAACACTCACTCCTGGGATTAGAGCGCATTCCTGCAAAAGATCAGTACAGGTGTCTTACTTTATAAATTACTATGCTCTTTTCAGGAATGTAAATCCTGAACTTTCTGACTTGGTAGCGTCAGAGTGTACTAATGGGAAGGGGATGAGACAGGAGTGTTTCCTCTGTGCCTGCTCTCGTCATGCATAAGCCCATCAGCTCTTGGCAGACATGCCCATGCCCTGCTGACAGCACTCTCGCTGCCTTTGCTGTGATCTTTGCTGGAGCTCCTGCAGACACCCACATGGCTGGGGCTGCTGCCATATGCTACTCCTTTGTGTGGATGTTGGATGATGGTGTGAAGAGATGTTCAGCCCCATTTAGCAGTGTCAGGCTTTACAAGCCTTTGGTTTCTGCCCGCTACCTGCTTGGTGCCCCCTTGGTTTCCTCTACATGTCACAACAGGTCCAACTCTGTCTTCCTTCCTTTTTGGCTTTTTGCTCAACAAATATGTTCCTTCCAATGCAGGGATTTGTGGAAAACTATTTTACACAGATTGTTAAATTTAAATGCTTTCAATTATTTTCAAGAATACAAAACTGTTGGTGAAGGAAATGAAAAATAGTACTTAACAGAAAACTCTCTGACATCAGATAAAATGAAAAATAGTGGCTATTGCTGAAAAATGCCTATAAAGTTAATTATTCATCAAAGCAATTCATCTGAGTTAAGCAGAGGACCAAACTGAGCTTACCTAGCATCATCATTTTAGAACCATAAAATGCTGCTTCAGAAGAACATAAATAGCATTTCATATTACCCAGAAAGATTGATATTCTGCCATTTTTTAAAATTAATATAAAGCTGCTGTGTTTATTAATAATAAGTTTGGGCAAGTTCCACATCAAATTCAAGCAGCTGATGGGCCCTCACAAGGCAAATTAGAATGAGTCAATTTTGTGAACTATATTGTCTGAAAAAACTCAGTGGTCTTTTAGCACCAACTGGTTTCACATATAGTCCAGGATGACCTTACAGTGCATTCCCCTAAAAACTGAAAATGATCTGTCATATGGCTTAAGGTCAAATAACAAATTCTTGTCATCAGCCTGTAATCAGCCTGTCACACTCACCTGGCAATAAATTTTCCTAGATGAGATCTTAAACCCCAGAGAATTTTCCCAAAAGAAATTGACAAAATTTTAGAGTTTTTTTTTCTTTCTAACTACTTCTTTCAAGCAAAACAAACTTTAACAGAAAATTTCTGTTTATTTCTATTTACAGCAAAAGTTTATAACAATTCAGAAATAAAGGCAAAAGAATATGGAGGATAGTATCATAAGAGAAACATATTTTCATCCAAGAGAAGACAGAATTATTCTGACATGCTGAAGTTTTAAAGTCTTGCTCAATATGACCATATATATTTGCATGCATATATGGTGCATATGCATGTGAAGCCATAAAAATTAAGAACTGAAATTTCTTTTCTCTTAAGTTGCGTCAAGCTGTCATTCTTTTTTTCTGAGAATAGCCATCGCAAAGAGACTTCTAAACACTAAGCCAGTAAAAATTATTTTATTTGTTTAGGCATTGTATAACTATGTACACAAATCAGAGTTTTAAAGCAATAGCCAGAGTTCACAAAAAATTTAAAGTAAAATATTTAGAAATAGTGTGAGAATATAGCAAGACATTTCTCATTTTGCATATTCATGCAAATAGCGACTGCACACTATAAAATACACTATATATAAATCAACTATTATCAAAATATCTGGGCAGTAGGATTTTATTCAGTGTCCTGCTATGAAGATTAAATACTGGTAGTATAAAATGTAGGCATTTTATCTTTTCTTTTATGCCCAAACTCATCAAACATTTACTGGGAACAATAATGTCTGAAGAGAAGGTAAGTAATCCCTAATGTGAAATGAGAATATTTAGGTGTATGTCAGCCTCTAGGCTGAAGAGGAATAAAAACAACAGCTTAGAATGGCAGATAGTAAGAGAAATGCAGAAAAAACAAACAAGATATTATACCTAAGAACTTGTTTTCCAGGGAGGGGAGAAAGCAGTGAGAAAATAAAATTTTACAGAGGTATTTTAAAATCACCAGAGGAATGTGGACAGAAATAACAAACAGAAAAATCTGTTTTTACCATTCTGTGCTTCAAAATAAGCATATTATTTTATGATGAATTGTTTTAATATTTCTGTTTGCTTCACAACATGCAGCTGTTTAATGAGGGATAACTTCCATTATGTTCATTACTGTAATGGAGTCATCAGCCCACAACAAAATGCTGCAAAATAGAAAAATTAAGTCACAAAATATTAAAAACATGCATGTTTTGAGAAAGTAGGCTATATTTTTAAAAAACAAAAAGGAAATTTGTATGTTGGAGATACCATTATGTGTCATGCTACCTTTTTTCTTTCTTTTTTTTGAATTTCTGTATTTATTTAATATCATATTGTTTGAATTGGTATTAAACCAAAGGGTAAAAAGCAAATAAACACACAGGCTTTCATAAACCCGTGTGTTCTTAAAATGATCTTAGAAACTGTAGGAACTGCTGCGATTGACAATTTCTTGAAATCCATTACCAGAAAAGGTGAAGTCAGGTCCTTAAATATGTAGCTTGGCACTGTTTCCATTGACTTTTTCTCTTTGTTCCATGAGCAAATATAACAATGTCCTGTGATGAATCCTCAGGAGATGAGCTGTTGAGTGTTTTTTTCATGGTTAAATGCATAATTGTTTCATATCTTCCCATCAAACTCTTCCATGCTTATGTGTTTTGTAGTGTTATAAAAGTGCACATGGCTGTGGCACCTAGTTGAAAGGAATTGAGATATCTAAGGAAAATGTACCTTCCCTTTGTGTGAATTTTCTCTTTTTACTTTACAGGGAAAAGTATATATTCAATAAATGTGAATGTGAATGAATAATTGAATTTTATTCCTTTTATTCTGCTCATTTTTCCAGGTTGGGTTTGGTTGGGGTTTTTTTCTGTGATAAAAAGCTACATTCAGACTAATTTTTTTTTTTTTTTTAAATAAAAGATAACTTGGGCAATAGTGGCAAATGTGCACAAGTGGGCAGATTATAATGCGTAGATAATAAATATCAAAAGGCAGATAGAGTGGGAATTGTTGCTTCTTTTAAAATTTCCCAAAATAACATATATTAAACTTACATTTTCATCTCAAATTCTCTGTTCTGCCAGGAAATGAATTTTTAAAAATTACTCTATATGACTATATGTCTCTATTTTACTGTAATTAACAGATTTTCACATATCATGTTATGAAGTCTTTCCTCTCAGTGAGAGTTCCAACAAGATTCAAGATTCTCTCACAAATGTATTAACAATATTTATTGTTTGACCAGTGCATGATTTTCTTTAAAAGAAACCAAATTAAGTGATAGGGAAGAAGTTAAGAATTATTATTGACAAGAGTCTGGGCTTTTGTCTTTTCTGCTTTATTTACCTGTGGTTTTTCATCTCTAGTAACAAAGATACAACATTACTATGGAGACCAAATATCTTTGCTATTAATCTGCTCTCCTCATAAATTTAGACTTTATCCATTTTACCCACTAAAGAGTAAAGCCGAGAAGTGAAGACAGTACAGTGTGGATCAAAGAAATAATGCAAAAAAAAAATTATTCTTTCTTTCCTGCAATATCCCTTGAAGTGTGCATGTTCATTGTAAAGCAAGATAACTCAGGAAAAAAGGGAAAGTAGAAAAAAAGCCTCAGGCAGCCTTATGATTTATATAGGTTTTCCATATGGCTATATTTTGTTCTGCTCAATGAAAGACAAAAAGGGGACAAAGCACTTGGAATTTGAGTTGGTTGTTCTTAGTGTGGTTGTTCCCCACTGCCATTCACCACTCAAGGGAAAAGAGCAAAAGCTGGACATCTGGAGGTATAACTCAGTGTAAGAGGCAGTGAAAGCCAGTCTGAAGACAGATTTGAACAGGATTACTCCAAAGACAGCTCAATACTACTTATTCTACAAGCAATTATGGCACAGAGGCGAGGAAGTCTTTCTCATTGCACCCAGAGATGTCACAGCCTCTTTAATCATTGCTATGCCAGTGCACAAAATTTGGAAGCAAAATTTAAGACTGACAGCTACAGTTTAACATCTGGTCTATATCTGACTGATGATATTTGAATTTATGAAACTAGGCTTTTCCTTTGGGAATGAAGGATCTGTTGGGAAAAACAGGAGAACTTTTAAAATATAGAAACCGAGTTGCTGTCACATTATTTCAGTCCTTGTATTTAAGTTGTTAAGAAAAATATCAGCTCAGTAAATTTTGTTAAAATACAGGCAGCAGGGAAGGATTACAGAAGTGATGAGGTGTCACATTCTGTACTTCAGGAAGTTTGCAGCTATGCTTATAGCTATCCTTGTCTCAGTACAGCAGACAAAAGAGTTGGAAAGATATTTCTTTCCTTATCTAAAGAAAGGGTTATCTAAAGACTTCAGACTTTGAGGGTTTTTTCATGATAAAATTATGAAGTTGAAAATATAAAGCTTATTTTCCTGCTGTTTATTTTACCACTACTTGGTGAGGCATTTTGCCTCAGCAAATTTCATCCAGCTTCTTCCAAACAGGGTGTCTTGGTAAACCTCTGCAAAAGGACCAATGTGAGATAGTCCACACTGTCCAGAAAAAAACTGTAAAAAGCATAATAACTGGTGTGCTTGCTTCTGGTTAGGTACTCATAGAATAAACTATTAACTCTATTTCTGAAGAGATAGAGACACAAGAAATCTTCTCCCTTCATGTTTTATTTTTGACTTCCGGATCTAGTCTTGGAAGCTACCCCAGTCTGGCAGGGTTTGGTCCAATAAGAACCTTTGCCAGAGAGCCTGTTTTCCACCAACTGAGAACTGTTTGTGGGGGAAAATAGTTTAATTCAAGACAATGGGATCCTGAACAAGAGTTGAGTTTATCAAGTCAGTCCCAAGAAAAGTAAGCTTCAAAAAGGAATACTAAGCTTCTTATATCCTGGTATTTACTTTTATTATAACCAGAAATAAACAAGGGGACTACTATAATTCAGAACAGCAGTATGATGAAAAAACCCATCTCTCTGTATCTCAATTTAACTTACAAGGCAACTGGGAGTGTCTTCCTAGAAGCTCAGTCAGATAAAAATTGATCAATAAACACATTTTATCACATACGTTTTATCACAAAAAGCATTTGTGATAAAACAGAGACAGATAAAATTGTGGTCAGAAAGAAGGCAACCAGCATCTAATACTATATATGCTCCATGTGGACGTTCCAAATCTTTGCACTATCAGATCACAATGACTTTCACTTACTTGGCTTGTAATGACTTGATATATTCAAGTGTCTCCTAGTTTGCAGACATATACATGAGATTTTGTTTTGTTTTGGTTTGGCTTTTTTAATTGAAATTGTTCCTATCTCTGAATTGAAATATCAGCTAGATATATTTGTAGGACAACCAATGTCATGGACAATGAAGATGAGAAATTTAACATCTTTATGTGACCATATGGTAATAACCGAATAAATGTTCAAATTTATCTTGATTAAAAGATCACAATGCACCAGCACCTGATTAAGCTATCAATACTCAGGGAGGTATAAGAAAACTAAGTAGGGATGTTGCTGAGGTAGTATATGAACTTAGCCTTAAGAAGTCCAGAAGACATAGGAGATTGAACCAGAGCAGATATAGATAGTGGTTCTGAGAAGCCTGGCTCACTGCAAATGTTTAAAAAACCACAAAGTGAGCACATTCAGAGCCCCAAGGTCCCTGTCCTGTGTGCACAACACCCATGACACCTGCACACCTTGTGGTGAGAACTGCATTGCCTGGGGGGGAACAAGCTGCTCTTGTGTGGGTGGCAGTGCAGCACCTGCTGCTTCTGTTTCTATTACCTTATTATAGAGCAAGTCTCAATCCCTTCCTACTGCCTTTGCTGCTTTGGCAGGCTGTGCTTCAAACAATTTCTGCCTTTTTGATTACTACAATGTACTCCACTGCCTGAGGAGTTCTTAAAAAAAAAAAA
>VWZN01021049.1:264730-274807 GCA_013396955.1 Regulus satrapa | reverse complement strand
AAAAAAAAAAAAAAAAAAAAAAAAAAAAGGAACCAAACCTTTGTATTAAGCTCTTTTCTTTCCATGTAGCCCCTGGCTAATCACAGGACAGTAGGGCTAAGTGCTGCCACACGAACACTGGCACCTTGAGAAAATCACTGTATCTGTATTGGAACAGTTGCTGACCCTGATTCCTTAAGCACCAAATTAAATGGACTTATTTATTGTCATGGCATATTTTAAGTGCTCCTGATTTGCTCTTGGGTTCAAGATGACCTGTTATTAATATTGACTGTAATTGTTTTACATTCACTTCTGACCTGAAATAAATAATTTCTTTAAATTAAAAAAAAAATCTGCTAATCTGCTTCAGAATGAAAAACATTACTTTCCTGGATCTATATGTTACAGCAGGTGTTGATGTAAATCAGTTCATGTATTAATGTAAATACAGTCCATCTGTGCTGATGATCCTAGAAAAAGTTGGCAAGAGGGTATATATCTTCTGTCTTGAATGAGCCCCTAGTATAGGAAACATCGAGGTATGGATAAAGTTTATTAAAAGCCAGAGAGCTTTACTAGGATCCATTAACTGCAAAATCATTGCAGGTGTATAGGGATGTGGCAGGTCACCCAAGCCATGAATGCTAAAGTGGGGAATTGTGCTTGGCTGTGATAAAAGCAGTTGTCAAGAGTGAGACAAGCTGAGCAATGACCTGCTGTGGAACCAGACACTAGAGCTTATTTAGGAGCCAAAACCATTAAAGACTCTACTCTCTTCTGTTATACACTTACTTGTTTCCCTTATAGTGTCAGGTTCACTACTTCTTGGCTTTCCAGTAGGAGATCACAGCTGGTCTGGGAAGGCTGGGCACAAAGCCATTTTGTTTTCTCTGGTGCCACTAGTCACAGTTCCCAGTTTCAGCTGTTACTGGGCCAAGGACCCTGAGTATCATCCAGAATTTATCTCTGTACATTTCCCTTAACTCCAGACTTCTGAAATCAGGACAACTCCTGACTTCCAAGGTCTTCCCTCCAGATAGGATTTTCTTTCCAGATTCCCTTCTTATTTCTGAAATCCTTTCTTCTTTCCATGAACATTGATTCTTGGCCCTTTCTTTTCAGCAACCCAAGTCTCCATTTTCCAAATTGAAACAGTCTGTGAATAGAAGCACAATGGGCAATAGTGACTTAAGCACAGTGTCTTAACTAGTATTTGTGTCTGATGTTACTTCATGCATTGGAAGACTGGTCAGAGCATTATCAAAATTTACAACCTCTCCACACAAAAGTTTAATTCAGTACCTTCTCACAGTTATCTGTCACCTATTAACATACAGTTTAAGCTACTTTTTCACCTATCATGTTATGAAGTCTTTCCTCCCAGTGAGAGTTCCAACAGCAGTCTCAGCATGCTTTCCTTGGGACCTATAATCAATCCAGTCCTGTTATTCACTAGTGGAGCACAGATGTGTGGAATTAATGAGTGGAATTCAGTCTGAGATTAAGACTAAACCTACCTAGCATAAGCTAGATGTGTTGTTACAGGCAAGGGAGATCAATTTGATCAATTTGACTTGGGAGGGCATTTGATACAGTAGATGGAGTAAAAAAATTAATTCAACCCACAGTCAGACATCTATTTTAAGGCAAGTTGAATTGCTTTCTAAAAATCTACTCACTGCACTATTTTTTTTAACTATCCCACTAAGAGCTGATGGTAAGATTTTTTTATCCATGGTAGTGCCATGTTTTTCCATGGCAATACCACTGACATGGTCCCTTACTCATATCATCTCGACTCTCCTTAGGAGCTAATGATCAATAAATCCATCCTCAGTTCCACTAACAGAAAATGAACTCTGATTTCTGCTCTAATCTCAGCATTTCTATGTATCCAAACACCTTATTCTCTCCACCCCTGCTTTGCTTCTTAAATGTATTCCTTCCCCTTCCTCAGTTTTCTGTAGGTAGCACTTTTCCTAATGCAGCAAGACTGTTTTCTACTAAACTGAACTTGAATAAAATGTATTTGGTAAATTGGTATAAGAGATGGACTCTTTACATTCTGATCACAGGAAAGGAGAACACACGTGACAAATCCTGTATCTATCTTGGTACATTCAGAAGCTCTGTAGAACAGAATCTCTAAATAACTCTATCTATGATGGCTAAATTAGGTAGGAATAAAATATAATCTATGGTGTTCATAAGAAAGCCCTGAGAAGTTCATTTTACCGTCCCAGAGGCAATGAATTTGCACTACATTCTTGGACAGTTGCAATTTAAAAAATCCCCTGAACAAATATGACCAGACAGTATAGATCAAAAAAAAAAAAAAAAAAAAACAACAAAAAAAACCCCACCAAACCAGTTGTGGTTCTGCCTGTGGTGTTTTCCTGATAGACGTCACAGAATCTGAGCCACTATGTGCAAAATGACTGAGGTTTTAGCCAGAAAAACATTCCCTGTGTGTTTCTGCTCTGCTCTGCATCACACCCTAAATTAGTAAGAGCAGCTGCACTAAGCACATCACGAGTGTTCAAAATTCTAGTCGCAGATTGCAAGTATAAAATGCTACTTCTTTTCTATCACCAAGAGATGATCATCTAAATCTCTGGTCTAAGACTTCTCCTTTCAACCAAGGTTATCTCAATTTCTTAACTATTTCTGATTTTTCCTTTATATCTCTACTAGAAATTTGAGCTGTCCTTCAAAATGTTGTGTCTCTTTTAATCCACATCAAGATTTGTTTTCATTTCTTAACTTGCTCCTTCTATACTTGCTCTGTATTTTCCTATAGTCCAAAAATAATTTATTAGGATACACTATATTTTTCAGATGCCTACCTTATGACCATCACTGCAGTAGGTAAAAAAGCTCAAGGTAAGCTGTATTCTGGTCATGTCTAATGAGTAATTTCCTTCTAGCAAAGTCAACTAAAGAATGTTACTAATAAGTGTCAGTTTTGTGCTGCTGACCATTTGGCAGCACTGCAGCTGGCATGTTCAACGACATATCTAGACGTAGAACATTAACATCACAAATTTAGTCATCTCCAGAATTAGGTAGAGTATACTTTTATAATTACTTACTAAATTTCTATAAATTCAAGAAATATTTTACCTGTTTTGACTGTGGTGGAAATAATAATTGGCACAATGTGACAATTTAACTAGGGATAATAGAATCTCACTCTTAAAAATGTAATTAAACACTGTATTTTTCAGTGGATACATATTTCTGTATTTATGTAAAGATTATTTGCTTACCAAATCATAGTTGAATAGTATGTTGTTATCCTTTTCATATGCTCCTGAGTGGGAATGGTGGGTGGATTCTTAATCCTTTTTTCAAGCTGACATCCTTAAGCTTCGGTTCGACATCTTGTAAACTAAAACTTTGTCTTAGGCCTTGTTTACACATATACAAGTGCCTAAGCTAGATTATTTTTTACTTCTATACAAACTAGTGGGCATATTCAGATTATGTTCAAACATGACATTGTCCTACTATTGTCTTTAACTCTGTAACCATATTTTAAACCAGCAGTGTTTCTTCATACATATATTTTATATTCACTTATTTTATGCATAAAGGTGAGATCTACACTAAATAAGATTTTTTTTCCCCCAATAAACTCCTATTTGCCACACAAAAGATGCACTGTAAGTCATAAATGAGGAATTGCATATTACAGTATTTTAAGCAGTGTTACTTGCTTCATGTACCAGATGTACATTTAAGTTTGCTGGTAAGCACACAAGAGGTAAAATCTAAGGTGACTAATACCCAACAATTCTCTGTACAATTTAAAGTGAAATTCTGACCCTCCAGAGCTTAGTCCATCCAAAAACCTCCCTTGGAACTCAAGAGCATGTTGCCTTAATATTTAGGGTTGGGGGTTTTTTTGTGTTAATAAGCAGCTGCACAGGCAAATTCACAGAAGTTGCAGTATGTACAATGTTTCTCATAAAACAAAGTTCATCTGCATCTGGTATTGCATACATTGGGAAAGACAGATCTTGAAATCTACTAACACAGAGGACCCTGTATCATTGCCTCTTGTTCCTATTCCTTTCTATGCTAACGATATGCTTTGTAAACTTAGTATCTTTAGAATCTGTATCCTTTCTGTTTTGCTTGTGTGTGTAAAACTACAGAAATATGTTTCACAACTCACTTTTAGTGGCAGCACTATATTGATATCTGTCTGAATCCCCATCTTGAATCAGGGCGAGTGCAAAGAATCCTATAACTTTCTAAACACATGAAAATAACAGAAATTATTGCAGTAAGATGTTCATGGTGATTAATGTTTTTTTAATGACTGAACTTTTTGTAATCACTCAAATAATATACTCACCTTTCTTGGTGCTTGCCTGAAAGAAAAATATTTACTTCCCTTCTTGGTTCAACAGAATTATTTTTTTCTTTCTCTAGTCAACATGGCTTTGCTCCTCTTAATTCATAGGGAATATCTGTGGATACATATGCATATATAAAATATATGTATATAACAGTGGGTTAGTGCTGAGCCTCTTTGGTCAAAGTATGTGAAATGGCTTTTCCTGCCCATGTTGTTATCTTGTTTTCTGCTCAGTATTCTTAGAATTACTGAGGTTCTGACAGCTGGACCAAAATGGAAGAATTATTCCTGTTAATAACATGTAAATTCTAGATACAAGCATACACTCTGTGTTTGTTTCCTCTTTCTACTGGCAATAGTGCCAGCCTTGGGCACTCTTTGGGTTTGCCATCCAATGTGTCACAGTCAGCTACGACTGTGCTGGCAGAACTGTGGTGGAATGTTTCAGGTTGTCATGAGACATCAGCACAACAGCAAGTACCTGCTGCACACTCACAAATATACTTACTCTCCTCTTGGCTCTCTAAAGAAACTGCATATTTCTTAAACATTCATAAGAATTTTAAAAGCCATCTTAAATACATGGAGGTGGGAAGGAGGAATCAGTGTCCTATCCACAGGCTATTCTCCTAATTATTGTACTCTATCGGGCAATTAGCTGACAGTTCAAATTTGATATATCTGCTCTGAATGCTCAAATAGCTTCTTACAGGTACACAAACTTTCTTTTGAATTGGAATGGATCCTACATGGAGGTACCAACTTCAGCTATATTTCATATTTTCCCACAGCAAACTTTGCATTTGCAACTATTTTCTTCCAAAATAAATTAGACTATTATATTTAAATGTAAACTTGTAAACTATGCATATACGTAAGGCTGTATTGGTGATCACTTTTTAAAACAGGCCTATCAATTTCCTCTTTTCACAACAGTGAAATTACTGTATCAACGATCAACTCTTTATTATGTCCCATAATGACTTGGATTTTAAATGATACACTTTTTAAAAAGACTTATTAACCAAATTTCTCTCCCTTTCCACTCTTCAATTGATATGGACTTTTTAAATGGCTAAATATTTTCAAGGTATTAATCTATAATTTAAAACAACATTTTCAAGGTACTCATATGGGAGTGGCAGGGGAAGAGAGAAAAGATTTAAGTGCATGATAAATAACTTCCTGCTTTTATTTGTATGTTCTGAAGACTGGTCTTTAGAACAATGTAAAACATTTAAAAAGTGAAAAAAAAATAGTTTAAGGTCACCTTATCAAAATTAACCTTTAAATAGCTCTACTGTATGCATACAAATGATTTGTACATAAAATTATGTTTTGGAAGAAAGTTATGGGTTAAGACATCCAGGCATAATAAAGATAGTCTTCTATTTAAAACAATATAAATAACCTTTCAGAAGTATCAAGCAAAATATTTATACAATGTGATTTTAAGAGAAAAGGAGAATGCATATGCATTATTCAGATTAGCAGAGATACAATCAATCTGGCAAATCAGTAGGAGACCTAAGAAAAATTTTGTTCTATTTATAGCAAGGGCTCCACAGCAAGCTCTGCTCTTTTATATGAAGCAGCAAAATTACAACTGCAGAACAAGCACTTTGTGGATCTACGACACTTGGCAGGAGATAGAAACTGGTTCAAGGCCAAATAAATAACACCAAAGGTGCTGCAGTTGGGTAGAAAAAAAGGGAAAAGCAAAAGGAAGCAATTTACAAGAAGTGGAAAACCATGGATAGCCTCTGAAATCTAATTTTACCCAAAGCATAGAGCAGGAAGTTGTGATGGAAATGAAGTTAAAATGGGCAGCATGGGACTGGTTTGTGGGTAAAGCAACAGAAAAGCAAAGAGACATGCAGCATATTTTCAGCAGCAAGTAAATAAAATCCTCATGGACAAGTATCCACAGTATTTTCCATCTGCAGTGAATTGCTGTATAGAGATGAGGGATGCTAATCTATAAAATTGTGGCTTCCAGGTGCTGTTTTGCCTGAAATAATGTGCTAATGAAATGGGAGGCTGTTGGCTGAGCTGAAAGCAGGTCTGAAAGTGTAGAGGTCACAGCCTACATGCATACAGAAAAGGTTGTTCCTGATTCCACTAGACCTCACAGCTTAAGAGTGAGGTAGAAATAGCACAAAATAATTATATTAACATGGTACTGTCCCAGCTTCTGATAATAAATGTTTCCAGTGCAGAAGCCATATAAACCTGTCCTCTATCCTTCCCAAATGGAGTTAAGAGATACATTAAAATTTTATTTCTTTCTGGTAATCTAGAAATGCAGCTCAGATATGAGTGCACATGTTCTTGTCACTGCCTCTTTGAGGTGACTCCCAGACACAGAGGTATAAACTGCATAGGTTAAAACTTCAAGGGGAAGAGATGTACTGTTAGCATCCCCAATTCAGCATTGTGGAATACCGAGGGTATCAGTGTGTTACTCTGAGTATTTAAGGAGCAACTGTCCAACAACTGTTACTGCAGTAAGGACTTCTGTTACAGACCAAAAATATTACTGATGAGAATTTTAGGTTAAAAAATTTTTACTTTTGACCAGAATTTTCTTTTGAAACTTAGACACAGCCCCTTTTTTATGGATTTCTTTCTCATTTACCAAAAAAACCCAAGAATTCTTAGGAACATGGTTTTATATTTGTGTTTCCTAAAATGCAAAAATAGAATTTCTAAATTCCAGTGAACTACACCGAGAAAGAGTTATTTTTTGTCTGTCAGCCCAGAAAAACATGCGGCTGATAACACTATAACTACTCCCATCAGCCAAAATATGCACAGAATTTTGCAAACCTAGCCATCTCAAGCTCTTTCAATATGTCTGGTTTTAGTCTAACCTTAGATAGGAAATGTGTGTGGCGCTGGTGCTAGAGACAAGCAGTACTAGTGGTCCACTAGGAAATTCTAATCCTGAAAAATCCGTTTCCATTATCCTTTTTATTTTGTCGAAGCTTAATCAGTCAAGTAAAAAATGTAGAGACAAATTTACATTACACTAACATCAAAAAGGTAAACAACTTTCAAGTTTTATAATCAATATTAGTACAGAAAGTAGATCCCTGATTTTTTTCCCAAGAGTATCCTTGGTTCTTAAACAGGTCATAGTTTAAAATCTGGATCAGATGACATGTTTTACTGGTTTTATCTAAACCTCAAAAGGATAAGGAACACATGTTATTCCTTAGGTTTCAAGGGAGGAATTTAATGTCTCTAGCATGTATATCCCTTTTAAAACTACACAGACCTTTACCTTCATGTCAGAAAATTGAACTTTTTTCCCTTCTTTTTTTCTCCTTTCCTTTTTTTTCTTTTTGAATTAATGAATGTTTTTATTTCTTACATATTTCCTGCAGTTGAAAAGAAGGGAAGTAAGCTTCCTGACATAAGAAACTTGCTGCTCTTTTGTTTACACAAACATTTCTAGTGTATAACTGACATGTATGCATGCTAGGCGATTCTGTCAGTTGAGCATACACTATGCAGCTTAAACATATACTAGTCTGGTCCAATTTGAAACACAATAGAACAAAGTCTGCATGCAAGACATGGATTTCTGACAGGATTTGTAGCTCTGGTTCAAAAATACCCCTTAGGGTATGAGCTTCATTTAAAGATCTCTTTGAAGTATTGACTTAATAGAACTAAATACATGCCTAAATATATGAATTTGCTTTAAAAGTTTGCTGAATTTATGGCTTTAATTAATAAAAGACTTGAACATCTGGGAAGAAGTTATAAATTGCTAGTCCATAGTGTGCAAGGAATAATCAAAAATACTGTGAAGGAGAAATGAAGTTGTTTGTGCACTGGTGCAATAAAAAGCTTACATGATCAATGAGAGGTGTAATTTTGCAAGTCATTGATAGTTAATTCTGAATTTGATGTGGCACTACATGAATGAACCACAAATCCAGATTCAGAGTGCGTCACGTAGTCAGATACCCTGGTGATGGTGCATGTTGTTTTATGTTGAGTGTGATTTGTTCCTGTGTCATCTTAATGAGACAGAACACAAAGCAGGCTCCTCTGCTGTTGTCTATCCTAGGACAACCTTTGTCATCCTTCTACACCAAACTGTGTGGGACAACTTTTGTGTGTTCCAGCACATACAGCACAGGTCTGTCCTACAGATTCTGTTGATTTGTTTTTAAGGTACACCTACTTATTTCTAGCTTCCAGAGAAAATTAGAGGAAAAAAGAATTACTGTTTTAATGATGATGGATGCATTTTTAAATACCCCACACTAACCGCATAGTGTTAGTGTTTTCTGCTCTACTGTATTTTATTGTATCTTAAGCTTTTATTGTTAAAACAATTTCACTACAGTCACCTTTATTAGGTTTGGTTGGTTGGTTGGTTGGTTGGTTGGTTGGTTGGTTGGTTTGGTTTTTTAAGTTGCAGATTTGGATGATAGACTGAAACTGCTGCTTTGGCAATTCAGACCTTTAACTATTATCAGAATTCAAATTGCCTGTGAAGAAAATAAATGGTCCAGTGCTGTGTTCTCACCTTCTGCCTTAATGCCTGAACGGGGAACTGGTTTGCTCTACGCAATTAATTATTAAATCTATTTGTGCAGTTCTGACAGAAATACTCTCTCCTGGCATGTTTTCCTGTCACCCTTTGAAAGAACAAACTCATGTAATTTCTTCTTATATATTTCATTTAAAATTTCATTTCTTCAAAGAACAGCTTCATTTAGAAAATCTGACTCTTTAAAATGTTTTTTGAGTCAAGCATTGTTTATATGACATGTCTCTGCTTTTTATTATACTGAAATCAAAAGCAAGACAGGCAGTTGTAAGAGAACAAATTCTCAATGACATGATTTTCTGTTACTATAAACTTGTGCAGTTTGACCTTAACCATAATGGGACACCTTTTCAAAGCTAATTATTTCTGTTGGCAGACCCTAAACTTCAATGTGTTAGAGAGAGAATTGCAGTATGGAATTTCAAATACTCAATTGAAACCTAAAGGTTACATATCAAAGTAATTTTAGTAGCTTTTTAATCAATTGTTCTTTTTGGCAACTATGCTACTTTTGAAAAGCTGGTGCATGGGAGACCTTTCAGGCTAAACTCCCAGCTTTTTACCTTCAACCAGTTGTGTTTTTGCTAATTAATGTGGTGCTGTGGTAAGCTGGTTATCACCAAAGGAAAAAAAAATCTCAGTAACTATTGGAGTAACTTTAATCACTCTTCTTTGATACTTAGTCCATAATGGCATTTTGGAGAGCTTTTATTAGCCCTATATTTCATTAAAAAGATTAAATATTTTAGTGAGGACTTCATCATCACAATTTTCCCACTGGCTTAGATTAACCAACTGATTTGCTTGATATCAGTCTCTTTCTACATGTGTCATTACTTTGTAGTGTAAGAAACACTTAGGAGATGTTTAATTTCCATTACAATTTAATAGTTTCTTTGATGCTAATCTACAAATTGCTCCTGAAAACATTTTGTTATACTCTCTTCTTTTCATTATCACTGTAGAGAGGGGTTTTCTTTTCTTTATTTTTCCTAGCAACTATTATTCTTGTGAACCAAGTGCTTAGAAATGGGAATTGATGCTGTATTTCACTATCATAACTTTCAGCATTTTTCTTCAAATGTTTTGCTGTTGTTATGCAATTCATTTTGCTTGCTTCGTAGTTCCGTGTTTTGGTTTTTTTTTTTGGGGGGGGGGG
>VWZN01021049.1:253628-264643 GCA_013396955.1 Regulus satrapa | reverse complement strand
GATAGTGCAGTTCCTTGATAATCAGCTCCTTTTGTTGCACCATCTGTGATGCTATTGTATTGGAGAGATTGTGTCAATTTATTCTTGATCTTTTATGCTGAAACAACTTTCATGTAGGCTTCAATTGGAGTAAAAATTATTATTGCATGTTCCTACATATAAGTTTTTTGTTATCAAATTTTTTTGTGGATTTTTTTATAATTGATCTTCAGTTAAACCCCATACAATTTATGCTAATTGATATTCCAGGTGTCCTGTACTCTATGAAATAGATATGCATGTTCGTCAAGACTGAACATAAATGGGTTTTACTTCCTTTTTTCCCTGGGTATTTTGAGCATTCCCAAATTATTTGAGATATTTGACTGTAGGAATATGTAGGAAAAATAGTCTGCTGGTTGTGTCCTGATAAGAAACAGAAGTTAATGCTTCTTTCTGTGAGAGAAAAGGCCACAGAAATCATGCTTTCTAACTACGTGTCAAACAGCAGAACACCATTATCTGGGGTACATAAGTAATTATGATTTTGATTGAAGTAAAAGCTTAGTTTACAAGACTACACTATTGAAAATCTTGTTTGGAGTTTTTTGACTTCTGTTTGATTCATAGCCTGTGGTTATATCTGCATTGCGGAAAGCAACATGGCCTAAGAGACTCCTGTTAGCTCTGAACAAGGGGTATGCTGGAAATTTTCTAGACATAGTCTGAGGGACTAGCATTGGCTCTGTGATCTTGCTAAAAAACAGAGCAGAACTGTCTGTACAGGGGTGTGAATTTCAGAAGCTGAAGTAGAGTGATATTTCTATACCAGGCTACTGTTCACAATAAGCAACAGCCTTTACCCTGTCGTAGTTTTCTTCTCTCTGAGTTCTATTACTTTCAATCATTATTATATTATTTAATAATTTGAATTTTAGTTTTAGGGATTTTTAGGGATTCTTTAGATTTCAGTATGCCTTTATTACAAGGGCTTCAAAGTTGTATGCACTCATTATTATTCTTTCATAAATTACTATTGCCACAGAAATAATCTGCACAGACAATTCTCTGTCCCTCTCCTACCCCTTCCTTTCCCCTAGCAGAAATTCAAGCTGTGCTAGGGTTTCTGAGGCTTACTTTCATGAAATAGTGCAAAACTGCAGAAATAGAAAGGCTAAAAAGAAAAATAATTTGAATTATTATTTAATATTAGCCTTCTCTCCTCAAAAACATCTTTCTAGCTTACAAAGAGTATTATCAATGTAAATGACCAAGAAGTTGCCAAGGCAACAGCTAGAGCAGCCAAAGTCCTGCACAGAAGAAAAGAACCAAGGAGAAAAGTCCTTGAATTAGAAAATAACTGCAAGTAGTTTCTGGTAATGCTATAGCTATTCAAGATGTTTACACTTTCCTCTTGAAAGAGACTGGATTGCACCAATGCTACCAAAAATGTGGTTATGATCAGGTAATTGACTGAATGAAACACAGGAGAGGCAATGTACTTTCACACTGAGATGTATGAGTGTAAAGAAAGAAAGGCTACATATATATTTTTAATTAAAAAATAAAAATCTTTTGTCATGACTTTGTTTTGCCTAACTTAAATCACATCTGAATAATTAGGCAATTAAAAGTAAATAATTTCAGAGGCTATTCCTCATGTGCAATGCTATGCATTCACTGTTTCCAAAATATCATTTTCCTGGCAGCTTTGGCAACTATATAATTTTGAAAAAGCTGCTAGTGCACAGGAAGTATTAGGGTTATTTATTCAAGATACAATGCCTTTGCTGCTGTTTGCATTACTTATATTACTGTTTCATTTAGGAGCTGTTGTCATAGGCTGGAGCTTTACTGTGCTGGAAGGAGCATCACCATGGAAGCAAGACTATCCCAAGCTCCAACTCTCTGACTGTTTCAGCAATGTGCATTTCTACAGTATCAATTTAAATCATATACCTAGAGCCCCGTAAGATTTATTTTGAGCAGAAACTGAAGTTGAATGTGGTTTAAAGTGTGTTTGAATGATAATTTTTTTCCTGGATGCTCTGCCATGCACAGCTCACACAAAGGCTGCTTCCATTCATCCCTATCAAATTCGTAGGTTAACAGAGCTTTTAAAAATTTCAACTATGCTGATTTGAAATTCACAGGTTTTAGATTATATGGGATGTCAACAGTGCTACCAGCGTGACCACCACACCCTTAAGTCTTTTACGTGTAGGCAAGTTTTGTCAATCTGGAAAACAATACATTGCTATGTAACCAGCTGCTGCATGACAGTTTCTTCCATATCAAAACTAATGTGAGAGTGGGCCTGTGGAACTTCTTCTCAAACTTTGGTGATGTATAAATGCATCTAGATTAAAACAGTATTTTTCTGAAGTATATAATTAAATGATGTATATGTACAAAATACCTGATGGTGCTGTTAATTATGAAGAGCTTTTTTGTTTCCTCTTCAAGAAAAAGAGAGGTATCTTCTCTTTCCCAAATGCAACACTCAACAAATTAGTGACGCTAATTTTTGCTGCTGATCTGAAAATAAAAATTGTTACCTGGACAATGAAATTTCCACCATTTTAAAGTTTTTTCAAGTAGAATTGCCTCAAATTTAGCAAAAGTAAAATATTTTGAATAAAGACAAGAAAATTGCCTATAGTTGTACTTTATGATATAAATCTAGTCCTTAAAATGGCTTGCTTTTGGAGCAAAGAGTTGGGTTTTTACTGACATAATTAGTGTACCGAGACTTATAACTGAGAATTTCTCCAAGGCAACCTTACCATATCTTGAACAAGTAATATTTTGAGGTAATCCTGTCACTTAAAATTACCTATCTCAAGAAAGGCTAGTAGGATAAACTACAAGCTATTTTGAGCATTCAGAACATACTATTATTACAGTATTATTACAGTTGTATAGAAAAGGCAGACATGCAAACAGAAAAACAAATGCCTTCACCTAATTGTCATGATTCACTATTTTTAATTGACTTTTGGTAGGTATATTAAAAAGATATTTTTTCCTCTCATTAATCCTGCTTTCCTTTTTCTTCCAAAAAAAAAAAATACTCAGGTTTAATTTATTTTCAGTACCTGCTTCCCCTTTTGGCTGGTAACTGTAACTGCTATAAGCAATTTCCTCTTCTAGCTTTTGAAGTCCAAATCCCTCACCTTCACCTCTGGCACTGATTTGGAATAGAGAGGAATGTTTCATTGACCTATATCTACCAGACAACTCAATCAGACATGATGTGAGCATACAAATTGATAACTGTCTGCTCTTGATAGACGAAACAACAGTGAAGCAGCTTGGGAGAGTGGACCCTTAAACTCGCACCTTTAATAAGCTCCAGCACAATTTCCATTACTTGGGAAGTTAGACCAAAATTTGAACAAAACAATGGCATTTAAATAAATACCAGTTATTATTAACTTTTGCATGATTATACATATATGAAAACAGCATATTAACTGTGTGTTAAATATTAATACTACACCAGAATTGTTCCCACTTTGTGATTCCTGGAGTGTCTTATTACAATTCCTTTTCCCTGGGGGAGAAAAAAGGCTTTTAGTCAAAGGAATTACTAAAATCAAATTTGTGTAGGCTTAAAAGATGCTTAAGTGGGGAGTTAAAATGATTGAAATGGATTTAAGTTTTGTCAATCTGGAAAACAATCCTTCAAATGAATGAGCCAACACTTTTTCATAATCTGAGTACTCTCTGTTTATGAAGTGATTTCAACTGTTGACTAAGTCATACGTCCTAGTAGCAAGCATAGTAATATTTGACCATGAAGATTTGTAGTGGGTTTAACACATATTTGGTATTGTTGGAGATAGCAAACACCTTATATTAATTTTTGCTTGAAATGAAAGCAAACACGGCTGTCCTGCTCCCAGTCCAGCTTTTCATGGCTCTTTCTTTGCTTATCAAAGACATACATTTTCCTTCCAATTGCCACTTGCTGATGTAAATTATTTAAGCACCTGTTCAGTCATTTGTATTCAGTAGAACTGACTGATTTAAGTATGCATTCAGTTAAAACATAATTAGCACAGCAGAGACAAAAAATAAAAAGCTCTAAGAGAAACTAAATAATTGACACAAGAACCTGCAGTGTTCAACAATATAAGAATGACAATACAAAGGTGCAACTTTTGAAGAAGGTCCCAAAAAGCTACAAGTTGCATCTTTAATCCAGTTTAGCCCCTCTGAATATGAGTATATTTTATACATCTAACATAGACAAGTAAGTAATTGGTAAGAGCCAGCAGTTAAAATTAATTTTAACTAGTCAAGGAATATTACTGTTGAGATAGTTTATTATTCTCCATATAACTCTTCTTCTGTCTAGATCACATTTCTGTAAGGTAAGCCCATTTTTTTTCAGGTGGGCGTCTCTGGTATGGTTTCAGCCAACTGGGGACAGTTTGCAAAAATGGAACTGAAAGCAAGAAGTTACCAACCTGACAGAGAAGACCTTGATTTTAGTGTTTTGGGTAATAGTTAAAACAGGAAGCCTCTAGCACATTTATCACATTCCCACTTGTTTAAACCCTAGTAAGTGGAAAGTATAAAGGAATGTTGAAGAAGGATCTGGGTGGCTAGATGCTCTGTAAGATCTACCTGGAGAGTGAGGTAAAAAATAGAAAACCACAAAATGTTCAATTTTCATTCACTGAAGAAAAAATGAACTGGAGTGCAATATGTCAATATGTAATGTATTAATGGATTAAATAGCATTTAATTAGTTACCTTTATTTATAAATATTTCCCAGGCACTAATGTACTAATACATGTAAGTATGACATATTTGTCCAAATTTTTTTCTAAGTGCAAAGTTGAATCATAACTACCAAAAGAGTATTTTGAGATACACTGATTTTAAAATGATCAAAGTTCACCAAAATTTAGGTCATCATCATAGCTGTCAGAAGCTGAGGCTAACTTGATGGCAAAGTATGAAATAGGAAGTGTAAGAGTAGTGTACCAACATTGGAAACTACTCACCAGTAACAAAGAATAGCTCAGGGCTGCCTTTAAGCATTAACTCTAAACTTTAACCACGCCAGTGACAACCCACCCATCACACTGATGCTTCCTTGGGTGCAGAGAGGACCCTCCATCATTGCCCCAGTAATATCAGACTCAATATACGTGCAGTGTAGAGTCCTCTGCATCTTAGCAAAATTCTACATGATGGTTCCAGAAGTTTCCAAGAGGCTGAGCTGATCCTGACCAGTATTTCTACACATACTTTCCCTTGATTTCTCATCTTTAATTTCAGCCTTTCCACAGTGGGTTATTATTGTTTTGAATCAAGTAATTTATCAGCAGGAATTAATCAGGAAAGGTTGTTAGTCCAAGCAAAGAAGGAAAATGTGCCAATATCCTCCTGTGTTGAAATTCATTATCCCCTAAAACCACTAGAACTTCCAAAAAACTCTTCTGACAAGGTTCCTATGAAATTAAATTTGAATAAAAATGTAGGGAAAATCTCAGGAGTTTATATATTTAGTTCTGATAATGCACTGCAATTTTTATCTAGAAAAAAATCTTGATTTAATATTTTGAGGGGGTGTAAGCTTTACTGCCAAAATTGTTGTTTCCCTACTGTGAAATGTTATAGCAATTCATTCGGGTTTAGAAGAAAAAAAAGGTCATAAACTGCAGTTTCACTGCAACAAACTTGTTAAATGAAACTAATAGAAAAGAAGTACAATTAGCTAAAAGCTTTAAATCAAATTCCAGAAATTGGCAGACTTCCCATTACCCAAAACAAGTGCTCAACTGAGAAGAATTCATTACAAAATCTGACAAGGACTTCAGACTTGTAGCTAAAACATGGCCAATAATTATTTGGTATCAATCCCACAGTCAAACAAAGGAAAAAAGGAATTATTCTTATTACAGATCAATAAAATACAAGACATTGCTTTTCTGTAGCTATTATTCTTTACACTCTCATGCCGTAATGGCTCACTGCTTGAGCAATCTCACAGCAATTGAGTGACAACTGGTTTTGATATTAGTCCCTAATTTCTTTTGAAGATTCTTTGAAGATGTATAACGGGTGGTTACAAATAACTTTTTTTTTTCATGTATTTTTCTCTGTGTACATATAGATATGAAGTGGGTTTAATTTTTAAAAAATCTTATCAAAACGTTGATTACATTGTCCTAGTCGAATAAAAACAAAAGAAACTGGCAAAGACGTAAGAGCTAACTACAGAGAGATTCCTTCAAGTTCCAAGTGAAATAAGTTAATGTGGCAGGTGGCATGGGCTAGACTTGGTTAATCAAGTCAGATATTGGAGCAGCCAAGTTATGGAACCAGAGGAGCTGCATGAGCATGAACTCCCAGCTGCCAGCTGCTGGGAGCTGCAGGTGCATGGAGAAAGAGACACTTGGGGCATGCTGCAGGTGCCTATGGTGACAACAGCCTGTGCATTAGCAGTGGGTGCAGCTCAGTGAGTTGATGCATCATTGGATATCTGCTCTTCCAACCCACCATGGATGGTGTCTGGCATCACTCATGACAGAAAAAAATGGAGAAGCCCAGGAGAGGTGCAACATAAAACACAGAAGGGAAGGGAAGCCAGATGCAAAAAGCTGATGAAGAGGAAAATTATTTTTAAAAATTGGAAGTTGATTAGGAGGGAGGGCTGATTTTTGTAGTAATATGGAAATGAAGAGTGAAAGCCTTGAATTTATTACAAAAGATAGTTTCCACAGTGACAACTTGAGCTAAATGTAGTGTGGTGAGAATGGGGCAGGTCACCCCAAAGGGGGATTCAACATGCATATACCCTGTTCAAAGAGTAACCAGCCTGTGGTCCCTTGGCTAAGGGGGGACAGTGAGAAGGTAGCAAATTTTGAGGGAGTGTTACTAAGATTAGAAGTGAAACAGAGAAGGAAAAGAACTGAGGAGCAGACTTCCCATAATAAGACAAATGTACTTGACGTATGGGTAAATATGTAGCACACAGGGTATGGATGTCCTCCCTCCCAGCCATATCACAAAGCACGGGTGAGGTAGTTGGAGTGATAAAAAGACAACTCGAGGAAAAATGTTGGAAAGGCAACCAGATGTGGTTTGGGGTTTTTTTCCCAGGTTCAATTTCATCTTGGTCAAAGAAATGTCCATTTTTCAGTTTTGAAAATGTGAGTGTTTAGCATATTGTCTCATGGGCAATCAAACACACACAGTGCAAATCAGATTGCAGCTCCCTAAAGGGAACCAGAGCAGCAGCATCTGCTTCTGCTCCAGTGCCAGCAAACTAAGGAGTAAAGTTATACAACTTGAATGACATCCACTCCTAAATAAGACATTATTTTTCTAGATTTTTAATATGTTTGGTGGGCCATTGCTATGCTGAAAAAAATAATATTCAAGAAAAGTACAATAAATTACACTGATCATACAGAAGGTTTACATATTGAGACACTGAATGAAGTTAATAAACAAAGCACCTCAGTGAGTTAAAAAACCTTTGCAAATGGCTCTCAACCCTAGGATTCAGCTATATATGATCCAGTGTCTAGGCTGGTACAACACAGTTTTTGTTCTCTCCTACTCAGGAAACTCTTATGAAGGTAAAAAAGTATGTGAGCTAAACCATGCAAAACAAAAAAACTGAAAAAGCAGAGGATATTATGAAACAGAGAGTCTGTAGAATGGCAATAGGAAAGAGGAAAGGTGAAGCCCAAGGAGCAACCGTGGATAAACCTTTTCTTCTTTGTGTCAGTAGTTTGGTGAGGAAGGGGTGTACTGCTGCTTCAGTGAAATGGGAGTGAATGCTTAGCCTAATAGCTCATTAGTCTTTGTTTCCTTACTGTGTGCAATAGCTAATAAAGAATGGTTTTCTCTTAAATCACATATACCCAGCTTCTCTCTGTGCAAGGTGCAAATCCACTGAAAGTTACTGAGAGAAAATGTTATATCTGAATTGGTGTTTCATTCCAAACAATAAAACATATAGTATGGGATCTGTATTACCAGTGACTCAACTAGGAGAGCAATACTGGCTGGGATCTGCGGAAGGAGATACAGAAGCAGGAAACACAAGTGTAATGAGAGACCTTAATTACTCTCTGACAGACTAGAGGAATGTCATATCCGGATGTGAAGCAGAGAATATTTAGATAAAATCAGTGGCTGCAGGAAGAAATAGAGAGACAGCTGATTAGGGAGCCTGGAGTAGGAAATGGAGCACTGGGCTGGGTTGTGAGCAATGCACGTGTTTGTTCCAAAGTGCTCCAGGCAAAGGCCATCTCTGTAGCACTGCCATTGGGAAATGGCATTTAGAAATACATAAAACAACAATAATAAAGGCAAACAGTCAATTAAATTTGAATGAATACAAAAATCAGCAGGTTTTCATAGGACCTGGTAGGGACTGTTTGATCTTTCATTGCCATTTCCACCAAACAGTCCTCCACTGGGTGAAGCCAGATTTGTGCACACACAGAGAGGCTTAGCCAGCCTCCAGCCAGCCAAGGTCTTACCATGGGCTCTTCTAAAGGGGGGTCAGGTCCATAATTAGGGTGTCCTGTGCTTCAGGGAGTGTGTGGACTGTGTGACTCCTTGATTTTGGAAAACATTGGCTCTTATAAAGTGCAGGAGAAAACTTTTAACCTCATATTAAAGTTTTCAGATAAGGGCAAAGGGAAAACCTGATTATCCTTAATGTTCAATGAAGGCTTGTTGTCTATAGAAAACAAATCGAAACAAACCCACAAAAACAAAAACCAAAACAAACCAAAAGCAAAAGCAAAAAAAAGCCAAACCAAATCAAACCAAACCAAAACAAAAACAAACAAAAAAACCAAAAACACAACAGCAACAAACAAACAAATAAAAACCCCACAAAACCCCACAAAACACAAAAACAAACTGGAGAGAATAATCTCTAAAAGCAAAATTTCAAAAGGTTGAGGGCAATTGTTCTCACGCAGGTTTTCATCATACAATTCTTACAAAAGAGAGATAATGATTGGTTTCAGCTCTAAGGCCCTGCTGAAGTCAGCTGGCTGTGCTGCAGTCTGCAGCATCCCACATCACTCTGCACTTCCTTCCCCAGGCTTCTCACTGCTGCTGCTTCTCCATGCAGCGCTGAGCTCCCCTTAATAGGAAGCTCCTAACGTGGCTGTCCCCTTTCAACAACCAGGGATAGGAGAAGGGAGACATAAGAAGAAAGAAAAAAAATAATGAAAGGTCTCTGAAGACATTTTGAAAAAGCACCTCAATATCAGCTTGCTGTATTGATCCAAATATTTGTGAACATAGTTCTAACATAGTACAGGCTTAGGCTTAGGTGTGTTTTGCTAAATGGGTCTTACTGTCTAGAGTTTAATTTTATATAACATCTTTGAGGTCTCTAAGTAGTTTTCAACAATAAATAACAGGGGAAAAGCAAAACAAACAAAAAAAGTACAGAGAAGAAAGAATTTGGGTGGGTGAGTAGGCAGGCAAATAGAAGACAAATTTTTCAGCTGAAATTTGAAAATGGCATTGATGAGGCAGAGATACAGAGAAATACTTACTGCAGTGTATTTGTATTACAGGAAGATATATAAAAAGATACGTAAAAAGAGATTTTGCAACGTGACAGCTATCATGCTTTCCAGGCAGTCAGCTGTCTGACTGTGTTCACATGGGAATCTGTACCATTTGGAAGCTGAAAAAAAAAACGTGAAGTTGCATAAAGTTTTGCAATTTAATCTGTTCTGCATCATCTCTGTTTGCTTTTCTTGTACTTGTGTTTCATAATGACATCTATCATCAAAAACCACAGATATTTCTACTTAGATTTTAATTTTCTCTTGATTACATAATTCCTTTTTGTTGGTTGACCACAAGTGGTTATATCACATATCCAAGAAGAAATTTTGTAGAGAAACTGTGCCTGAATTTATGCTAACGATCTGTAGTAATAACCAGATATTCAGTGCCATACTTTGGCAAAGATTATATGCTAATATTATCCGTTTCCAATCACTTCATGCACAGCCACTCATTTATTCAGGAACTACTTGACAATTTTAAGCTCCTTTATTCAGTGTGTTTAACATCTGGGTAGCTGTGGCTGAATCTTCTATTCAGTTGTTAGAAAATGAGGCCAAGCCTTTCCCCAGATTTATGCTCACTCCTAATTATTTGAAGGCCTATCAAGTACTGTTAAAAACACCCCGTCTTTAAAGCTTAGGTTCTGATCATACCGTGTTAAATGAGGCTATGGTTTTTTACTGTGTAAGAAACCTGAAATATTTCTGAACTCTGATACAAAGTCCATAAAATGGGGGCGAGGCAGGGTGCCAGGCTGGAGCTCCGTGTGTGCTCTTCCTGCTCACAAACTGATAGAAATCCCATCACTTCATGGCAGGGCAGTGCCACTGCTGCTTTTCTCTCCAATGCACCATGACAACCTGGTTGCCAAGCAGGTGGCAGGTAAGGCAAGCAGCAATACTTCATGTGGAGGGAGGGAATCAGAGATGGGCAGAGTGCTTTGAATTTAGAAGATTTTGATGTAGAATGTGTATATGAACATGTGAAAGGAGCTGGAGTGGATATCTCATGTGCAGAAAATGAGACCAGGCAGACCTGCATTCACATTTGTTCTGAATTTTTTAGGATTCATCTGATTTTCAGGATTTCGCTTCTAAGAGTCTTGAAATATTTTCCACTGTTAACTCCTCATTAATACCTTTCTATTAAGTCTTGTGTATTTAATTTCCTGATGGAAATTTTCTTCTGCATTCAGATGTGGAGCTGCAGCTCACCCCAGACATGCAAGAGCACCTTTAACCCTTCTTCTTGGTATTGACGTGCTGACTTCACCTTCTGTGCAAGTTAGCAAACAGAATATTTCCTCAGGTTCTGGGCTGCTTTTGGAATTCATGCAGAGCTCTGTACTGCGGCAGTGTTGCTTTTTCTGTACCTGGGCTTGCTAGTTTCTGTCTATCATACATATAACTACCTTCCTAATTGTATTACCTTTTTGCAATTTACAATGAGACATCTTTCA
>VWZN01021049.1:239162-253586 GCA_013396955.1 Regulus satrapa | reverse complement strand
CTTAGTTTTCAAGGCAGTTTGCAAAGGATATCTGGTGTTGTCATTTCTGCTTTATCTGTAAGGAAACTGAGGCCAGGAGCAAATGCCTGCAGTCATTTGGCAAGCCACTGGTTGAACCAGAAATGGCACCCAGAAATCTTCCTTGCAGTCCCAACCTGGATCTTCTGGTCCCTGTTTCCTCCCGCACAGATGAACTACACTTCCACAAAAATGAAAGGCTAAATAATCCACAGTGGCTCTAAAGTTGTGTCTCAAATATTCACCTGCCAATAAAATAAACGAATGACATGCCCAAGCTGTGTGTAATATGTGTATTTCACAATTTTATTTTCTATCTCAGTATAGCAAAAAGGAAGACAACAAATAAAAACTGAGCAAATATTTTCCTTTATTGCAGAGAGGCTTAATAAAATCTGGAGCATGAACACAGTGTTTATATGTAACTAATCATAAATTCTGTAAATGGGATCTGTATTACAGAAGAAAATAAAATAGTTTATCACAGAATGAAAAACACGTATCCTGAAAAAATAGACATAGCTCCAAAATGACATACCTGAGCTACTACTGTTATCAATGTTCACTTGTAATTCAAGAAAATAAAACTGTGTATTTGAAAAAAAAAAAAACAAAAAAACCAAAAAAAACCAACAAAAAAAACCCAGATCTGTCTTACAGGGTTTTAGCTTAAGGTTCATTGTTTTTTCTACAGAATGTCACATAGCTCAAGACATTGTGGGAAGTTGTTTTTTCAATATTATTTTTGGTACTTCTTATTTTAAAAATAAATCACAGAACTTTGACCACAGCTTCTATTTCACATAGGTGGTAAAATAGTACTTACTTGTCATCAAAACCTGTCATTGAAAGGAATCAACATTTTAAATCAGTATTATTCACTGATTTTTCAAAAGCATTTCTGTTAACTTTTAATGATTTTATGTGAAAGATAAATATTCTGAAATTTTAATTTCTTTTTCAATTCAATATATAATACCAACTAAGAGGGGCAGCATACTCTTTGGAGTAACAACTTTGGAGGAATCAACTGCCAACACAGGATCATTTCCCATGCAGACCTTGTTTACATCTGATTTGTGGGACAAGAGATGAAGGAAGTATTTCCTTCCCTTGCGGGGATGTATGTCTCTTGCCAAAGAGCTTTCCCTGAGCAGTATACATGTAAGTGTGCCGATAAACAGTTACAATGATGAGCTATTATGATGGATCAAAAGAAACTGCAGAGACAGTACAATGGCAATTGAAGGTTTTTCACTGGTGCCTCATATATTTGCACTTCACAACAGAAACTAAAAACATGAAGTGACGCACAGAAGAGCAGTGAAGTGTCTAAAATATGCACTGACGTTTTAAGACTATGCCCACAGAATATTAATTAAAGGCCAAGTTCATGTTGCTGCTCAGTAGAACCAACTTCTGTTCTGCTTTAGAAGCCATGAATGTCCTGAAGGAGTTTGGGCCCTGAAGCACACACACCAGTGAATTATAATTCCTACAGAGAGATATGGAACCCTTTAAAACACGCCAGAAGTAAAACATGCCAGTTTTGAGAAATGGTGTCTAATTTTTAATAGGATGGTCTAATTTTTTAATAGCAGCCTTTCTCATCGCTTATTAAACTGCAGGCAGCAGTGCAGACAGGAATGCTGCTGGTGAATGAGTGTTGAAATTTCAAATTCATCCTTAACTAAAGCTGAGATCTTGATCTATAATCCCACCTTTCTCTTCTGCTTTGAATGTTTCTTGCCAGTTTCATTGTCACTCATCTAAAATTGTAGCAGGAGGTCTGATTCTGGTGTTTGATTGTCCTTGCTCCCCTCCATCTCTCCATTAGACAATCATCACTTAGAGCACCTTCAGCTGCCATTTCTCCATGGCTGGATTTGCTCCTATGGTTGAAGTGAAGCTCTGCTTCTCATGCTATTTATATATTTTTCTGGAGTCACTTTTGTTCTTGTAAATTCGTGTAAACCTGAAAACATTGTTTCCCACTTGAGCATGACTCTTTATAGCAGTAACTACAGAATTCTTTGGCAGGAATTTGCCCAAACCAATTAGTGCTATCCAAAGCTGTCCCTTGCCCCAGCTCAGCAGTAGGAATGAGGCAGGGATCCCTCTCAGTTGGCCACAGGCAGTTTGCAAGCTATTCACTGGCATGGACCCTATGCTAATACGTAGTCACTGAGTCTAATATGTGTGTTGATAACAGAAAAGTCCCTCAAACAATTATTTGCAGTTATACCTCTGATTTTTTAAACTAATTTTTTTTTCATATTGCACACCTTGATATTTTTTTCTATACAGCCTCTGTCATCTACAAGTAACTAAGAGTGCAGAGAAATTAGAAACTTCAGAAGTACATTTCAATCCCCACCATCTTTATTGCATCCTTTTTCTTCTTCCATTTCTCACATTCATTGCTGTTCCATTTCGTTCAGTATCTGCTTTTCATGGTTTTGTATACGAGTCAGTTTTTTATATCACTTCCCTCAGTCTTTTTTGCTTCTCTTGTCTCCCCTGGCATGAACTTCCATCCCACACAGTGGCTTTTTGGCCTGGATTCCTGGCTAGGAGTATGTTTCATAGTAGACTCACTCTCCTCCCTGCTCTGAGATAATTAAGATCTTGTTCACCTTCTTCCACTCCTCGTAACTGCCTTTCATCAACTTGATTACAGAGTTTCCATTTCATTCGGATGATTTCCCTTTGCAGTTTTATTAATTTCCTTTATTTTAGCTGAAGTACTGCAGTAATATAATCTCCTGACTCATAACTTTTCTTTCTTCCCTTTCTTCTGCTATTCCACAGTTGCTGTGAACTGGGTCTGCAGATTCATGGATCTGGGCATTACAGGCTAGTCCCTGGATCAGCTGCAATGGTGACTTCTACTTTGGCTATTGATTCATGTGCTGCAGTCTGTGCCAGTTATGGATAATACTTCATTTACCCACTTAAAAGCTGTCTGGTAACTGAGCTACCCTGCTCAGTTTCAGTTTCAGAAAAGATTGGATGCATGTCTGTGGTTTCAAATTCATAAGGATTTTCTTATAGATAAAAACTTTAGAGAGGCCAGAAAGTACTATTGGATGATTTATGCAAATCTGGCCTGTGCCCAAGGCTTGTAGACCTTCCAGAAATGCCACTAAAGTGTGAAAATAACATATTTCAGACTCTGTAGTGTAGACCAATACACTTTTCTCATTTATCCTATATTGAGCCTAATTCTAATGTTTCACTATGCTATAGAGAGACATTTGATATGGTTTTAAAAACATAAAAAGATAAGAAGTCATCTCTCCTCCAGTATATCCTAAATCTTGTGTTGCTCTCACCTACTAGATGAGACTGATGTTATTTATTCATTTAAACTTTTTTTTTACTATATACGTGCATACAGATGACAAGTTTTCTGTCATGATATCAAAATGTTTGATTTCACAGTGTCAAGGCTTAAAATGGGTTTCAATCTCCAAGAGGCAGAGGCAGTCATTTTCTAGAAGGTTTTATTTGCAGTAAGGCATCTCTCTGAAGGCATAGTTCTCAGTTGTTAAAAAGTCCATGCTAAAAGCCTCCTAGCATAGAGTCCCATAGGGCAAAGATCCTGATAGCAGCTTCTGGCAGGGGGTCTCACCTGGCAGAAGTCCATCAGCAGCTCTGTTCTTCTTTCTTCTTTTCCTATTGTGTGTGATCTTCTTCCTCTTCATCCTACACCTCAGCTTCAGCCTGTCCTTCTTCCTCCATTCATTCATGCTTTCTCACCCCAATACAGAGGATTTTATTCATAAACTGACAAATCAACTAAAACCATGATTCTAACCAACCTTTCTACACTTATCAAAGCTCAATTCTAAAGTACGAAAACCAGTCAGTTCTTACACTTATTTACACATATTGTCTATCTATTCACATATATTATTCTATCTGTTCTATCTTAAAAATGCAAACAATATTATATGTAAATAACTGTATCTTATTCATGTCAATGGCATTATCTTATTTTTCCTAAAAATGCAAGAATTGTTCTTACTATGTTTTTGTTATGTCTTGAAGCCAGGCCACAGAACTAGGCCTTAGGACTTGCTAAAGTTTCAGAGGTTTTTATTTTTCTAAGGTACTCATGATACATTCTTATTTATTTACTTACTTGTTTAAAACTATAGCTAAAACTTGTACTTATATCTTTACTTCATATTCATGTGGTTTAATATATCTTAGTTTCTCTAAAGGTTTTAATTTAATGTCTGCATTCCTTCTCTTCCTGTGGAACTCACAGGGGCTTCAGCCTCATGCACTCCAACACACAGTACCCTATTTTTAGGATTGATTTCACAATGAATGACAATGAAGAGCTGGAGCAGATGAAGTACAAAGAGATGCTTAGACAACTGGGTCTTTTCATCCTTGGCAGGAGACAGGTATAGGAGACCTCATTGCTGTCTTTTGCTGCTTGATGGTAGGGTGAAAAGGAGACAGAGTGAAATTCATGTCAAAGATAGAATTGTGGTAAGGTAGGAAGCAAAACATACAAGCTGCAACATGTGAAATTCTTTGTTGATCAAATAAATGTGTTTTGAACACCTGTCATATCATGTCTGAGCCACATGTATTATAAACATGCAGCCACTGAAGAATTCTGTAGAGTTTTTGTTCCATTTATAAGATACAACTCCACATAGACCAAATAGACTAAAGGTCTCCATGTTCATATATCAGTGTGTGTGTGTGTATATATATACACACACGTGTGTATATGTGTGTGCATGTGTGTTTGTGTGTGTACATACATATCAACATTTTCACAACAGAGTCAAGACTCTTCCAGAAAAGTTCTGAGCTGGGAAAAAAATTGCTTGCAAGCTCTCCATATTCCATTAATATCTTGGAGTTACAGAATCATATAATCATTTGCATTGGAAAAGACCTCTAAGATTATCTAGTCCAACAATTAACACAGCACTGCCAAATTGTATCCATAAGCACCACAGTCATACATAGAGGGCAGGTTTCTTGCAAAAGTCATAAATCGTCCACAATTTATCAAAAGTTATAAAATTATATATATTCACTAAAGACAACCTTCACTAGACATCAAGAATCAAGAAATCAAGAAAAATCAGTGAGAGAGAGTTGTCTGTCAATCAGAGCTGTCAATTGTTTTTCAGGTCCGTTCACAAAAAGGTGGACAAGCGGCCATACATACGGCCCAAACCCCAGCAGCAAGGCCAAGGTAGAGCCCCATGTTGCCCAGTGTAGTAACACATCATAGATCTCACTGTCAAGACTGAGAAAGATTTGTATCAGTTCTCAGTTATGCCCTTAGCTCCTGACTGTTTTGTTTGTTGGTATGATCCCTTCCAAAGTCAAGAGTCCAGGAGCTATTATAGGACAGCACTGAGAGGCCATCCAGCGGTGGGCACGTCTCTCAGATGTAGTTTTGCAGCTTCTTTCATAAGAACTTCCTAAATTATGGCATGACCCTAAATATGAGATTTGCAAAAGGCACATTGGGAAGGAAATTGCACTGCATGTCCAGCAGAATGAATCCCAGTTACCACATTCAGAAAATGGAAGTGGAGAGTGAAAGCAAAAAAGTTTCTTTCCAGTCCTGCTATTTAATCTTTAAGCTATTTTTCCTGTAATATGCTTTCTGTTAAGTATATAAACTGGAAAAAGATATAGCTAAGAGTTGAATGTAGAGATAAATGTATCACTAGCTCAATCTGTCCTAAAAGGAAATTGCATATTTTTCGTGGTTCTCCACAGAAGTGGAAGTCTGTCTATAAGTAACTAAGCAGATTCATAAAGAACATACCAGTATTTGAAGCTAAATAAATACTCAGATGCTGAAATGTCTTTAAAAGATTAAATATACAGAAACCAAGTTCTGTAAAAATGAAACCAAATGCAGTAAATGAAGAGTGGCTTTTTCTAGATGTTTCATTAGATTGACCATGCCCTTAGGTAGACATCTTTTTTTCACCTTCAGTTTAGTGAGGGAATAGCATAAGCTGTCATGATTTCCCAAACCAGCTTCTTCAGGTCTGTAATGGGGTAAATATGCCACATCCCTTGGGAAACAATGCTAGGATTATGCTGCTCCTCCACAAAATTACTCAGCTGTCTGGCATTGTTATAGACATCTGCAAAAGAGTACAGCTGGTATTGCTGAAGGGAATTCAGACTGAAGGAGAATTACAAGTCTCCTTTAACAGAATAAACATCACTTAAATGAAGAAGTGCACACAAATAAGTAAAAAAAATGAGCTCTGTCTCTTCCATACTGTAATCCACGGTGCAGTGAGTGAAACTGATTATTATGACCAGATGTGGACAAAAGAGAGATCCATTAAGCAGTATCAGTAGCAGGCTTAGGACCAATATTCAGCACCCAGGCGGGACCATCATCTTTTTAATAGTGGGCAAGACTTTACTGAAGCTATCTGGGCAAAATCTGCTGCATTGCTACAAATTTCTCCTGTTCAAACCTAAGGGGAGCGGAAACCAGTGGATGGATGCCAGTATGTCGACAATGTAAAACTAACACATGTGAAATTGGAAAATTACATTGCTCTTTAGTAAAAAGCAGCCTAGCAGTGGTACAGCAGAGTGTGGCAAAATCCAAAACAGTTGTATGAGATATAGCCTGCCTTGGGAAGCTAATTTAATCTTAATATGAGCCATAGACATCTGTCAAGCCAGTAACATTGGAAACAGATGTGAGCTCTAAAAAATCCACTGTAGGATGAACAGCTGGCTTACATGACATTAATCCAAACACACAAAAAGAAAAGAAAAAGGTAACCAGATAAATGAAATGGATGGATTTGGAACAAGGAAAATTCTTGCTTCCTGACAGCTGAGAAAAGCATAGCCTTGAGGCAAAGAAGATAAAATGGAAAATAAAATTCAATGGGAAGGAAAGCTTTTCATTAACACCAAGAATATTTCTCCTCCAGCAGAAATATTAAGGCAAACCTCATATAAAAGTATGGTTTTTAGGATGTTTTTTAAAATGGATACTCTGGTGAGGTTCAGAATAGGTCTGTAAAACCTACACTGAACAAAACACATAGAGTATCCTGAAGCTTTTTTGATATAGTCAAGTGAAAAAAAATGACAAAATATTGAATAGAATAGGGTGGCTAAAGATCACCAAATCCAAAGAGTGTATTAAAAATCCCTTATTTGCAGCTTCTTGTGTCTAATTTACTAAATTTCCATCCCATACTGATTATGTTTATTTCTGTAGATTCACATGAGCTGAGATTTTCCTAAAGTCTTTTAGAAAAAATAGAATATCTGTCTCCATGTTCTGAATGGACCATGAAATTTGATTTCTTCTGCATTTTACTTCTGAATAAGATATGAACCAGACATATAAACAAGCCAAACCCCAGAACTATTCAATTTTACTATAATTTTATAACATTCAATTTTAAAAATGTTCAATTTTACTAATTTGTTTCAAGGGATAGGGCTGGAAACCAAAGACTGTGTAAGACCATGAATTCAGGGGACATAAAAGTTGCATGCCATATCTTAATTTATTTTCATCCCGACCCTAAGTATGTCTCTTGCACACATTCTTAGTTTATTTGCTTTGAAGTTGCCTGCAAGTCTTTCAGTCACTGGTTTATGTACATAAAACCTTGCCTGTTTATTCCAGTTATTTAAGATAATAATACGTATGGCTTTGCCCCTCTGCAAAATGTCTCTGGCATCTCATAACTTTTAAGTGTTTTATTCTCTACTTTCAATAGCCTTCTTTTAAGATAGAGTTACACATGTAATAGTTATATTCATCAACAGGAATTCATGTTAGCAATTTTGGGACCACTATAGTTCTACTGTACAGAAATAATTCTGTTGAGTTGCAGAAGAATGTGATATTAAATCATGAAGTCCTTGCTTCTATCACTGACTGCTCCTGAAAGCTTTTACAGTTGCATGGACATCTGCACTGGGATGTCACCCTATAGCATTGCTACCTTGAGCTCCTAAAACCCAAGGGATTTTTGGCAGAAAAACTGTCAGTTGTTTACTACAATGCAGTTTATAAATCTTACCTAAAATAAAAGCAAATCTTCTTTTCCATAGAACTAAAAGCTTTAAAATGGAGTCTTCGTGTTCTTTAAGAACATTCTTTTCTTTAAGAACATTAAATTTTTTGAAGACAAACCAAAAAATCATAAGGTGTACCATAGGGAATACTCTCTGTTAAAACTAAATTAAGATTGAAAGTATGCTTTTGTAATTAATAGGTTAAAGAATATGACAGATATGTTGTAACTAGGTGAAAGGTAGTATTAGGAAACCCCAAATCTCAGAAGTAAAATTACTCTTAATTGCACAGTTGTTACATACTCTGACATGGATTAACATCAGCATGGGGAAAATAATTTTTAACTCCATTGCTTCATGAAATTAATTTAATCTGTTTCATATCTAGCTACAACAGACGTGAATAATTGATTAAAGATATTATATGCTGTCATTACATGGAATATTTATGGAATTCAGATGCTTTGTCAAGCATTGATATATAATTTCTTGCATAAATTTTGGTTTTGGATTTAGAAATACATTTATTAAGAACTTTTAACAGAATACAGACAATGGAGAGTGGTGCCTAGTGCCAGATCCAGAGGTCTTGGGTACAAAACAAAACATGAGAGGTTCCCTCTAAACATCAGGAAACACTTTTTACTGTGAAGGGGGACTCAGAGCTGGCATCTGGGCACACACTGCCCAGAGAAGTTAAACAGTCTCATTCCTTGGAGACACTCAAAAGCCATCTGAACATGGTCCTGGGCAACCAGTTCTAGATGGCCCTAACTGAGCAGATCCTAACTGATTGGATCAGATGCATTCCAGAGGGTTTTTTCCAACCTCAACCAGTCTGTGAAATCCATGAAATCCCACACAAAATAGCAATTACTTGACTGCATTAAAACAAAACAAAACAAAACAAAACAAAACAAAACAAAACCCCTGATTTTCATAATTCAGTTCAGTTCTGGTCATTGTAACTCAGAAATAATAATAATTGAAATTAAAAATAAAGGAAAAATAATGGTGATGGAGAAATTCTGGAAGCAAGGGTAACAATTATTCTTCTATTTAAATCAGATTGAAAATACACATGAAGAAAGTGGTAATGGGTATATTATTTCTATTTTTGCAAACTGCAGGAACTGAGTTCTCTGGCATCTATTTACATGATGTAGAGGACATTGTTCTCTGAAGTATAAATTCAGACTCAGGCCATCTACAGCAACTGCTGTAGTCTCAAGTAAACTAAAGAAAAAGACAGCAAAAAACCCAGATGAGCTGTGCAGATGCTCCTTTCCTTCAGCTAACTTTGGTATTTCATACCATACTATTATTTATGTAAGTTTTGACTTAGGAGCATCAAAAGTAATTGTATCTGTGTTTGATCTAAATTGGTGTTAGTGACATTGGATTGTTCTGATTACCTACCCCTGCAGTGTTAATTTAGGATGCAACACAGCAAGAATTAAGGATAAACTTTGTATTTTAGCTCTGTGTACTGTAAGATGGCAACTTCCCAAAACCTCTATGTTCTTCCTAGTGGTCACACAACAGCTGGTATACCTGAATTACCCTTATTACCTGACTACTGATTAATTTCAGTCTTTGTTACAGTCTAAAGATATGCAGGGTACCCAAATACTCTGCTGAGAGTCAAATGCCATCTTAACATTCAGCCACTTGATTGCAATTCATTAACAGAATATGCAAAAGTTATGTATGGGATAATCCATGGAGGAGTAAAATCAATAATATTTTATTTTCAGAGTGAAGATGGACCTGAGCTTGACTAAGCCCTGGATGAAAGGGTATGTGGGAATTCTCCGTGAAATCATTGTAATACTTAAGAAGATCCTAAAGTGTAAAAATCATTGGGGTAGAAGAAGTGTGGTGTGCAATTAAACATGCAGCAGCTGAAGTAAATTCTCAGAAAAACACCAGTGGAGAAGGCACCACTATCCACTAGAAAATTTCTTGTCCTTCAGACAATTAGAAGTAGAAAAAATGATGAAATTAATTTTCTCAAAATCATTCCACCAGCTTTAAAAATAAACAACCTTTAAAGAAAGATCTCTGAAAAAAAATATAAGGATGTGAAAAATAAATAAGACTCTAATTCTTGTATATCATTATCCATATAGGTGATACAAACTTGTTTTAAAATCAAAATAAATTTAATTTATAGATTCACTGTATGGTTCATTGCATATTCTCTGTCTAAATCTTACTAATATGAGAAGTTCACTTCCAAGTTAACAAATAAAAGAGAATTTCCTGAGAATCTACAGAAAGGAAAGCACTTTTGAGATACAAGCATTTGAAATGGTTGGATAAATGTATTTTTTCATTCAAAGTGTGCCTATACATTTTGACATTTGACTGATGCTTAAATATTGAATTAAAAACATAAAGGACAAAACTTTCACGGCTCAGTACAGTGGACACTGAAAAGAATAACTGGGATTTTTATTTCCACATACCAGGACAGCACTCAGCATCACCAACAAGATCCTCATCTGACCTCGAGGAGAAAAAGGATGCCTTTTAACTAAAAACATGTATGTAGAATAATAACATAAATATTGGTAAGTCTGACTCATTGTTTCCTTTCAAAGTTTGTTTTTTTTACATGAGTTTTTTAATCTGCTTTATGTAACCAGCTTTAAGTCACCCAGCTTGAGTTTATCTACACTTCGCCTGGTGCTCTGTAGGGAATCATGGCTAGCAGCTCATTAATGTGAAAAGGGTCGGTAATCCTGGGTCCCAAACCCACTTTCCTCTCCTGTACAGATTGAAGGAGTCATGTTTCCTCTTCTTCTTCTGGCTTAACAAAGCTTTTTTCTTTTGATGTGAGACTTTGCATGAGCAGGCTCAAACAACCTTTTCCTGCCTGGTTCACCTGCTGGTTATGGCACTTTATCAGAAGTGGAAAATAGGGATTCAAATTCCTGAAGCTATAAAATCTAAATTTCCTTCTAGTGCATGTTGCTGCAGCCTCTAGAGCACAGTAATTATAGACAAGAAGTGAAAAGAATGAGATGAGCCCATTTGCTGGTCCTTCCCATGAGACTCGTATGCTACTCATATTTGCAGAACTGCAGTTTTGCTCTGACTCCTGGGCCTTATTTACTATATTGATAGAGCCAGAGGAAAGCTGCACAAGGGCTCTGGAAGATGTAAATGGAGGCCAAAATTTAGCAGGGGAAGCAGGGGGATGAAAAGGGCATGCAAGACCCCTACCAGGAGGAATGCCCACTTTGCACCCAGCCTCCAGCTATGTGCCCAGTGAGAACTACAGAGGGAAGGACAGGGAGGAAAGCAAGCTCAGCACCCTCCTCCCTCCCACTCCATTAATATCAGGATATTTTTGTGCCCACAGCTGTGTTACTATACTTGCACTTTCTTGTGTTGAGTCTAGGGAGAGGCACATCTCCTGGGACGAGGGAAATTTGTCATGTACAATTAGCAGAAGCATCAAAACCTTAAGTGTCCTGATTTGGAAAATGACAAAGATTAACCTACTTGGTTTTGGAAAACTGAATCAAATATCACACATATAATTTTTGGTAAAATTCTTTAGATTAGACCTTAGCTCTGAACATTACTCTTTTATACAAATTTATCTTTGGAGTTAAAAATTATTTTTTTAAGTCTGCAGCAACCCAGAATATTATATGGTTTTATGACATCTTCCAAATGCCACCTTTATGCCTTCCTTATTATTCTCCACTTACTCAGAAAGTCCATAATGTGTTTTAAATATCACATCAGTAAAAAATTTGTGTAACAGTATATGCATCTTTAAGTATAAAAAGAACAATTGTGAAAAAGCATATCAGTATATCCAGATTCCATTTTATAGTACCATGAAGTGTACACCATTACTAGTTGTGGGCTCTCAGTCTGTTGTCCTAAATATGAATTGCCATCATATTGGTTACAAATCACAACCCAGTAATTCAAGAATACAGACTTTTGGAGAGAGAAGTAAATTGGTAATTATTGTACATATAATTTGATATTTAAAGTCTCAAGCACATATGAAGGTGTAAGCACAGATTATAAACTTGTTAATGTAATCAGCACTCATAGGTATCCTTAGTACTCATGCTATTAAATTTCTAAATTAAGGACCTAGGTGATCATTTTTATTTAAAAAGGGCTTGTGTGCAGCTGTCACCCAGCTCCCTTCATAAATCTGTCTTGGATTATTTATAGGTTTCCAGCTTTTTAATTCTGCCATACAACTAATAGTAATTTTCATATAGGACTGTGAGTCTCAGGAAAATTAATAATCTTGGAGGAAAGTCCCCATAAACCTTAAACATTCAGCCACTGATTAGAAGATTTGATATATGCAGAAAAAAGGCAGAGAATAGAGTTGAATGAGAATTATGCCACATATAAATGAACATGAATACAAATATACAGATTACAATCATGCATATACATTAATAGACCTATCTATATAAATATGTATGTCTATACATACATGCATACAACAAGATCCTCTGTGAGTTATTAGGTTCATGTACTATTCATGAAAAAAATATAACTGTCATTCTACAACCCAAAGTACTGGATCTAGTGACATAACAAACTGTTATTACTGCACATTCTTGCATTTACCTATACCTATTTACCTTTTAACAGCAAGAAGAAAAACATTTATCTGTGGAAGGGGGTGAAAACTGTTACTACAGTGAAACAACCACAATGTGAAAGGAATTGCTCATTTTCTGTATGATAAAATCCTTTGTCTTCCGTTGAACCAACCTTCAGTTCATGGTTGACCCATTTTTGACAGAATTTCACATCACAGAATATCTGAAATGGCTACAGCCCTGAAAGGCATTTTAACTGTAAAATCTGCATCACGAGACATTTCTACAGTACTACAAAAATGAGAAAGAATGTAGGCAAGCAGCAGGAAGGCTAATGCTTGTCATTTATCTACAAGACATACCTTTCAGAATTCAGGATCTTGAATTTGACAAATGTTAAGTTTCTGTCAGTGAGAGGAATATGTTTTCTACCATAACTAGGACCACTTTTATATTTTACATGAAAACACAATTGGAAAAAACATTCTGAAGAGCAATTCATTGCACTGAAGTGCAGCTAAGAGCTTAAAAAGTATCCTATTATGCTTTTTTCATGGTCAATACTCATTGTTATCTTGCAGAAAATGCTAAATTCAACAGAAGATTCTTGTCAAGGCTCTGTTCTTCTGAATGTATTCCAGCATTTGCTTTACACAAATGCTGTGCCAAGTGCAAGCAACCAGTCAAACAAAGAGCATCACACAGGAATAAGCAGGTCTTTCATTTTCTGCCTAGTTGTATGGCATCTGCATTTTGCTTACCTGTCTTTAGTTCAGCCAGATTCCCTTTAGATTCCTTTCTAAAGCAAATTGGCTCAATTCCAGGTTTTCCGTTAAGGATGTCTTAAGATTTTATTACTTCAAGCTGGATTTTACTTTTTTTTTATTATTAAAACAAGAGCGGGCACTGGAGCATTTAATAATCTATCCTCTATTTACAAATCATTCAGCTTACATTATCTCTTTTTGGAAGATAGAGAAAACATGGACTCTTGATACTAATAAAAATTTCACATCACTATTAGTTTGATGTTAAAAAAAGCCTTTCTTTACTCCATTTCTCTTTTTAACTGGATTAGTCCTGGCTGGGTAACTAATTTTAAAATATCTTTGAAGTGTGACTATAATATTGCCTCATATTAGTTAAATATTCTAAATACCTAAAAGTGACTCAAAACATTAATCTTATAATACGTTCACTTCTGTGATCTTTTAATGTGAGAAGCTAATGTGTTTAATCCCTGTGAACCAAACTGAGCAATTATCCAAAGCTTTGCTTGTACTTTTTGCAAATCATTAAAAATAGATCTATTGTAAACATGGGGCAACTTTTGATTTTGGTTAGTAATTACTCATTATGTTAATAAGAAACACTTGAGAAGTAGCCCAGCTCCTCCACCCCCAACCTGTAATTGAAAGCAAAGGAAAAAATTGTAATTTTATAAATTATTTTAAACCATGTCTTTAGTTTTTGCTTCCCACACTGAAGTGGGAATTGACAGTATTCTGATTCAAATTAATGACTAATCATTCCTTTTAGCTGCCAGTAGTTTGAAATATGTTTTAAGTAAACAGGGTTTAATCAAGCACATTGAGGTAAAGGCTGAGACCAGGACAATTATGATTAAATAAGATAAAATTCTGTAAATTTTCAGTCTGGAGGGAAAAATAATGAGTTGTTTTTTGGTTTGTTTTTTTTTTTTGGTTTTTTTTTTTTTTTTTTAAAAAACCATTTTCTTGGTGTCCAA
>VWZN01021049.1:188976-235787 GCA_013396955.1 Regulus satrapa | reverse complement strand
GCCTTGCCTATGTAGAAGATTTCAATTCAGGGAAGTGTTATCAGTATTTTATAGATAATTGCTCCCCAGAGACAAATATTACAATCTTCTTTCAAAATGGTCCAATTTTCTGATCTTACTGTACTTAAATGAAAAATCCTTATTGCAGTATTTTAATAAAATTACTGATTTCTGTCTAAAATCCATTCCTTTTCTATCTTTAGTAAGATACAATAAGTTAATTTCACAAATGCTCCAAGTGCCTAATTTGATTTAGATTTTTATATTTTTTTATGATTTGGAAAATATTCAGATAAAATTAAATATGTTTAGGATCATTTATTTAACGTCTAATTTTTTTTACACAAGAAATAATCTTTTTGGTCACAGAAACCAAAGAAAATGTTTGCTTATTTTTTTAAATACATATCAACACAAAAACCAAGTAATATTTTATTATAAGGAATAACATCGGATTTTTAAAAGTCATACATAGATTGTTCCTATTTTTGGATATGTTCAGCAATACAGTAATTCTTTTAAGTGTAGATTATTGTAAATATGTACAAGCACAAATAACACCACAATTCATTGACAAATGTACAGTTGTGCACACTGGTAAGTTATACTGTACATTTATTCTGAAGTATGCCCCAGTATATATGCCTACTGGCATGAAAGAAACCCTCGTATTATTAAAAGGTATAAAATAATCTTTTAACTTAACATGTTTAGGCTAAATATGGCATCATTAGTACAAGGAATTACAAATTTACATCTCCATATATGCTTCTGAGCTTGCACCTTGCCTGTGATGTATGGCACCTGTGCTTCCTAATTTTGAAGTTATACATGCATAGGGTATGTACACACACATATGTGTGTGATACACACATAAATAAAATCGTAGACCATGAGTTCTTAACATATGCAGATAGCAAATATGTGCAATATCTTTTAAAGGGAACCTCAGATGAATCACTGCAGGTTCTAAATGACCATCATTTTCTAAACTTGGAGGTCCCACCAATAGCCTAAAGTCACCAAGGACTACAAAGCACTGGCAGTGAAGCTGGTAGGAGGCTACCCTAAACTGTACATTGTGACAGGCAAGGGACCTGCAGATGTCTGCCATAGGACAGGAAAGCTGACTTTTAAAACAATTAACTTACAGTGAAGACCAGAGAATAACATCTCTTTCATTATTTTTATCATCTGCTCTCCCTGATGAGAGTCTCTCAATGGATTTTATGTCCAGTGAAAAGACTGAGTTCATTGTTTTTCCCAGAAACTGTATTTTCTCCCTACATTAATAATTTCTGGAATAGTGATACATAAGATTAATAGGAAAATATATGTAATATTTTAATAAGAAACTGTTTTCGGAGTCTATAAAAGACAGTAGTAGTTTAGTACTTTACAACTACAGTTTTGTTTTCAAAGTCAATTTCCATACAGGAAAAGGTCTTTTTCTTTTGAAAATCTCTTCCTAAATTTTCTACATCTTAAGCTTTTCAACATTTATGCAGTGAGATATATATTCAGCTAAAAATATGCAAAGATAAGACTTTAGGTATATCTGAATTAAATGCAATTGCATATGAATTTTATTGATAGCACAGTAATACTAGTTGAGCTGTAAAGCTACTAAGGAAACAGTACATTTATTGGCAATTACTTTTGTGAGCTTCTAATGGGATGTGAAGGATGAGTATTTCCAGTCTGTTGACAAAACCACTGTGTGTGATGCTGGAAAGTAAACAGAATGTAGGAGTTTCAGTTACAAACATGCAGTCAGGTAGACCAAGACTTACTGTCTATTATGGGGAGGAGATAGCATAATCTATTTGGCAACAATTTTGTTTCTTTTATTCTATATCTCTTCCAATTCTTAGCTTGCTGCCTACTCATAATATTTTAGTATTATAATATACACAGTGCACCTTAGATTAAGTATAACAATATACACAAAGAAATGTAGTCCTCCTTGCTTTCATCACAGCTACATGCAAGTTTTTGTAAATCAATGCAACCTAAATCTAAAGATTTAGCAGAGATTTACATTGTGTTATTTTGACTATCCTGCTTGGGGGCAAATTATGTGCTTAGAATTACACAGTGTAACTTGTTTAAAGTGTCTGAGCTGGGGACTGCATTGTTTCGAAGTAAGTCTATTTAAAAACAAACTACCTCAATGACTTTGTGCATGGATCACCTTAAAATCCCAAATTCTTGTATAAAGCACCAATCTATTTCATCATTCCAAGCACACACCAGTTTCCTTGCACATCAAAAGAAGTAAGATTGATTGGAATCTAACATGGTGTTGCTGCACTTGCTTTCAAAAACGTGGCACAGGCTATAGCAGGAAAAAAATGTTCACCTGTCCTCTCCACTGTACACTAAGGACAAACCTGATTCATCACATACCCTCAAACTTTTATTTTAATTTTCTTTACAGGGTGTAGTTAATCTGATATAATGTCTGAGAGTCCCTCAGGGTTATTTTTTATTCTCTGGAGCCTGACATTTTACCTCTGTGTGATGCACTACATCCAGTTTTGTCCTTGCAGAAACTGACCAGACAGAATTATCAGGGCAATGACTACTGAGCCTGGGAAATCTAAATACACAACTAGTGCAGACATCACCCTAATTTCCTGAGGATGTAAACAGAAGTGATTGCAAGAAGAAATAGAATTGTTTTAATCAATTAATCTATTGCTTAAATCAAAATTTCTCCTTCTAAATATCAAGAAAACTTCTGTTGAATTACCTGCTTATTATCAGTGATAATAGGTTAAACAATCATTGATTATCTCTCCTTAATGATGAATTATTGCATACATTCTAGATTTTGCAATGGGTTTTGGCAAATCTCATTTAGTTCTAATGTTATAAAAGTATATCTTTCAAAGCTTAAATGAAAATTATACTGACTATACTATAATGATTTACAGAATGACATGATTCACTGTAAAAAAAGTGCCTTGTGTTATGTGTTTGACATGCATCTCTCCACTTACACTGAATCTATACTTTTACGTATATTAGAAAATGTAGGCAGCCATGCTGCCATGAAGCAATGCACTGAAAAAGAAAATGCAGTATGTAGTAAAAAAGAAAACCAAACCCAAAAAACTGCCTCTACCCTGAATTAAACAGCTCTGAAAGTTTTCTTACTCCTGACTGTTTTTTCTACATACACATATAGATATCCCCACATCACAAGATATATTAGAGAAATTTCGCACAGCAACGAGAGGAACTTAGATAGACAACTTTGAAAACACAAAAGACAAAGGTTCATATTCTGCAACAGTTTTAAGGAATTGTTGACCCTTCTTATCTGCCATGTCTGTTTTAGGATGCTGCTCCCTCAGACTGCCCAGCACAACTGTTTCAGGGGCTGGGCTCTCAACTTTAATATCAGGCTCAACTTTAAATGCATACCAGACAATTTATAAGCTTTATAGCATAGAAAAAAAAAATTTCTATTTTCCCTTGGTTATAATTTGTCCTTGGAAATGAGTTTTGAAAAGCACAGGGATACTGAAATTAGTTTAGACAGTGCTATCACTGAAAAATTGCATGTGGAACTACACTACTGTACTCAAAAGCTGACATGTACAGCTAAGGACCTACCCTTAGGGACATCTGGGCAGCTAGAAGCAAAACTTTGCAATGTGCCACTAGGTATCCAGACATTTTCAGCTTATTAAGTACCTTTACAAAAATCTGCCTTCTTTTGGAAATGGAAGATGTGACTTCAGCTCCCCACTCAAGAATTTTAGTCTTGGTGTAATCAAGAAATAGTCAGACACCTCCTATCAATTTCAGAGGGTTTTTGATCCAGGTTGCATTTCTGGGAAAAGTTTGACTTTGATAGCTAGCTTGAAGTTCTACCATCATATTATGGAGCCAACTTTTGTTTCATAGAAACTGGCATATATTAGATTTGTACTGAAAGTTTGTGTCACTGTTAAAAGTATAGCATCCATATTGAATATTCCCTACATTTGGGTTCAGTTCACTGTTCAGTTACAATGAAAATAAAAATTGCCAATATAAAAATATATCTCTATTTAGAGAAAGAAGGGTAACAAATCCCTTCTTTCAAAATTGTATTTGCAATAAGCTTGAAATACAGTTTCACACTAATCCTTCAAACATGGATATATTTACTGATGCATAAAATTAATAAAATAATGTCATTTGCACTAAATATATTAAACAAAATATTTGGAATTTAAAGAAAAGAGACACTAGGTGATCTTATGGTATCTTGATCAATTTGAAATTTGCTTAGGCAGTGTAGTATTTGTTGTTTGGCAAGATCAACAGAAGAAAGAAAAACACAAGTTTGGCTTTTCACGTTAGACGTAAAGCTGTGAAGATGTACTTAAATCTGATGAGGTGAGATTTTGGTCTCATGCCCATTTTGCTGGACACACTGAGGAAGAGTCTGATCATCCTTTATGTGCAGTGCTCATTTTGACCATTTCCTATGCAAGAAGAAGGTGTCTGGGAGAGTAGTTCTTTCGGGAATAACTGCTCTGCAGGTCTGTTACATGTTCCACATGCCCTAATGGCATTTACATGAGCCACAGTGAGTTGCAAAATGCCACAGGACTGAAAGAAATAAGTCTGCCATCATCACAGCTATAAGATTTTGCCTGTCTTCTGTGGAGGAATATAAATCTGTGTGAAATAAAGCATGTTCTCAGATGACTGACATAAGTAATTGAACTACATCGAAAAGGCACTGTACTGTTAGTCAGAAAAATTATTCTGGCTCCTATGTTTAGACAAGAATGTTTAATCATGAAAAGTATTTCTGTGTGGTCGTCCATTACTGATGTCAAAAATGAATGCCTGAAGTTAAACAATTCTTTCTTCTATTTGACAACTTTGAACTGCTTAGATTCTCTGGTTAAGAAAACTAACATCAGATACATCAGCATCAATATAATACAAACTGTGTTCATTATCTGCTGGTACTATATTGGAAACTATTTCTGTTCATAGTGCTACACTAAGCAGAGTCAATATTGTGTTATACTTTATCTGGTTCTATTAAAAATTATCTTCTTAATCTTCTAGAAGTCAAGTGGTTTCTGGACTGATAAAATTTAATAGTTTGGATCGTTTTCAGAACTCTTAATCCACATACTTATCTCCACATTAATTTCAAAAGTTGTGAGATACCAGATACTGGTCTTGAAATCTTGAATTCTAGCCTATGAGATGTTTAAGGTAAAATGGTTGGTATAACTGGCTAGAGAAATTCTGACTCAGCAGAATCTGAGAATTTAATAGAATACATGGAATTTTAATATGATTTTTTTTTTTTTTTTCTTTTTTTTTTTTTTAGCATTTGAATGTACTTTGTGCTTTGAATAGATACTTTCCTACAGCCTCACTGTTCAGTTTAGCACATGACCTGATATACAGTAGTAATATATGTTAGCATATGATATATGTACAAACTCCTTTATATGTCCAGTTTAAAATAATCATGTATGGATGTAAAAAATTTCCATGATTGCCCCCAAAACCTATTAGGTCTTTTTTGGGCAAAAATAGAGAAAATATTTTCAATGGCATTTTTCTGTCTCTCTACTTTTGTATTAAAATTGTTTATACAAGATTATTTTATATTTATCCTTTTTTCTATCTCATATAATTTTCAAACAAATTCCTTTGTGGTTAGGAACAGCATTGTCATCACCATTTAAGAGACAACATTTTAAGTTTCCATGTGGCAACATTCTTGCTTAATGGGTTGCAGAAGCAATACAGTCCAATAAATTAATTATGAGAAGTTACTTTTGGGAGTAGAACCCAAAGTTTCCTAAACAACTCCATTAACTGGAGCCAGCGCTGTCTTTGTAGCATTCAATCAATGTAGACTTCCTCTCACTCTTTCCTCTTTTCAATCAGTACAGTTGATAACACTGGTCTTTTAACTTGATAGGCTCTTCTTTATCTGCCGTGTATTTTGTATCCTTGCAGTTCTTCTAAGACCCAAAAGCAGTTAAATTAAGAAATAATTAAAAGTATAGGCAGCAATTTGAATAAGTTTTATTAGCATTTCAGACAGGTCAGTCTGAAAACCTTTCTTATCTGTGGTGCTTTCTTCTCCAATTTTCTTTGTGGAGAAGAAAATTTGCATCTTTAGTCTCACCTGCACCTGCTCACCCAAGAGGCCTAAATTGGTTCAGGTGTCTATCACTGTATTTCTTTAGCTTCCATATAGAATAGAATAGAATAGAATAGAATAGAATAGAATAGAATAGAATAGAATAGAATAGTCCTGAGTTGGAAGGGACCCATCAGGGGCATTGAATCCCACTCCTGGCCCTGCACAGGACATCCTCAAGAGTCACACCATATGCTCAAGAGCACTGTCCAAACACTTTTTGAATTCTGTCAGGTTGGTGCTGTGACTACTTTCCTAGGAAGCCTGTGCCAGTGCTCAACCACCCTCTTGGTGAAGAGCCTTCCTCCAAAGAGATGGATATTTCCATGTTTATTTTTACCTAGGAAGATCTGAATTTTAAGTTATCATTTAAGTTATTTTACCTTAGTCTTCTGTACTTACAACTTAATATATTTCAGCTACCTTTTTCCTTCTGGAATAAGAGAGAATTCTACCTTTTCTGGTCTAGCTATGGCAATGTGTCTTACAATTGTGGAGTTTACTGTGGTTGTATATAACAAGTCTACAGGCAGGAGCACCTATCACATTTTTAAAAACTCCCCCCATAAAAAAAAAAAAAATTAAGCAAACCAAATTTATTTTTAAGATTCACCAGATCCTAATAAATGTTCCTTAAAACTAACAGACGGTTATCAGGTGATGGTGCAATTTTGTCTTGCTTGCAGTAGAAAAAACATAGATAGGCAAGTTGGTCTGAAACCCTAACTTTTTAGATGGCTGAAATTACACGTGGTCCTCTTTCCTTCCATTCAAAGATATAAATCCAAAGTGTACTGAAGCTAATGCACTTGCAACTGTAAAAAGTACCTACACAGCAGGGGATTTGGAAAAAAAAAAAAAAAATCCCAGACATTCACATCATCAGGAATCCATTGAAAAAGGAATTACTTCATCCAGTGTCATTTAAGCCTACAATACTTCAGAATTAAACTGCACTGGATCAAGTTAAATTTTGTACTTATAGGTTCAGTGGACTTCATCCAGACTTCTGATCCGTAAAAATACCTGAAACCAAAAAATGAGGGTTTGGATGTCTGTCTCAGACTTCCGTGGTGGTTTATTAGTACTGCAAACCATCCTATCTTTCAACCTGTTCCCATTTTAGATAATCTCTTCTTTTCCTTTTTGGAGGTTGACTCCTAGTAATTAATAGTAATTTTCTGCTAACTAACACACCAGCTTCATTAACTCAGCTGAAATTAATGCAATCTCTTAGTTACTTAACCTGGACCTCCTCTTGCTAGCTCAGAAGTAAAATTTGTTTAAATAACTGGATTTTTTATATATAAAAAACCAGAATACAATGCTTTCTGCAACCTAAAATTATGTATGCAGAATAGAAGGGACTTTTTAAGAGACTAATATTAAATATCCATCACACAGAAGTGCAGTTCCACAAGTAGTGGAAAAGTGGAAAAGATTAATTAATTTTCAGATGCTAGCAAGGCCTGCAAGAAAAAAAATGCATGAGGGCTGAAGAGGATAGATAAAAATACCCATTGAAATTAATATATTGATAAAGTTTAAAATTTAGAATTAGAAAAAAAGAAGTTTCAAAAAAGAGTTATTAGAGATTTTTTTTTTCTTGGAAACCAATACATGAGGAGAAATAATGAACCTGGTTAAGACAAGTATAAGGGCAAACTATTTGATGACAGTGTGAAAGGGAGGTGACTCCCATGTCTTAGTCACTGTTCTGAGTGTGGGAGCCTTCATGGTGCAGACCTATTTGCTGCTTGTCACATATTTGGTTGCTACAATATTAACCCAGAATTTACTTTTGCCTTTAAATTTTATTTTGGTTCTACTACTGCATTTCTCATTGTATTTCTTGATAGATTTCAAAGCATTCTAATTATATCCACACATCTCTATGTAATATTTTCTGAGGTTGTTGCATCTCATGCCAAAGTATTGTTTTCATTATACTCTATTTTGGTAGCTATTTCATGCATGCAGTTCTGATTCTTTCAAATTGTTCTGAAGCTGAATCTTCTGATCCTACTGTCAGCTAGTGTATATGACCATGTTTCCACTGACTTTGATGGGTTATAACAATTTTCAGCAGCTGACAGCAGCAACTTTTCTATACCAAAAAATACTGTTGATTTTTAAGAGAATCAAAAATCCCCAGTGCTTACAGAATTGCATTATCCCTCTGAAACTAATACACTGCTCACTAAAATAATCTTTTTATCTATTCATTATCAAATAAAGACAGAATGACTAACTGTAAGGTGTAGTTTTCATTTGTTTTTAATAGGGGAAAAAAGTATTTCCAAAGTAAGCATAAATAACCTTTTAATTAATTGTTCTATTTATCTTTTAACAATAGTATGTGGCTAGAATTATTGTTAATAGCCTGATTTTTTTTCCTAATCTTTTGCAATTTCAAATTACAGCCGCACTGGTAACAGCAGGTGTATGTAACATGATTATTAGTTATGAAAACATCAGTCGATTAATTTTTTATTCTGATGTCTTTTGTAACCCAGCATATTAAACATCACAAGTCAACTCACCAACCAATTGGGTTGGTTTACTGAACTACAGATGATATTTTCTTTTTTAAGGACAACTGCAGTACCTGTTGCAAATTTAAAAAAAAAAATTTAGAAAAACATGACTGAAAAATAGCACCTAGTTTTTAAATTGCACAATTTCACTAGTAAACCATGTTGTATTTTTAAGCATGAATTGGATTTGTGCAGCAAGGCTTTGCTAGTGCACAGAGAACAGGGGTGGTTTCCGTGAGAAATTGCCAGAAGCCTCTCCCACATCCCATGGAGCCAATTCCAGAGGACTCCTGGGTGGACTCTCTGCTGACCAAGGCTAAGCCATCAGCAATGGTGGCAACACCTGTGGGATAACAGATTTAAGAAGGGAAAATACTGCTGGACAACAGCTACTGGGAAAGAGGAGTGAGAATACACAAGGAGCAGCGGTGCTGATGCTGCAGTCAGGGCAGAAGGAGGGGCAGGGGTGCTCCAGGTGCCCAAGATTCCCCTGCGGCCCGTGGTGCAGAGCAGGGTGAGGCAGGATGTGCTTCCATGCGCAGTCCATGGAGGTTCATGATGGAGCAGAGATCCACCTGTTGCCTGCAGAAGGTTGCATGCCAAATCAGGTGGACGCTCAAAGGGAGCTGAGCTCATAGGAAGCCTGAGCTGGAGCAGGCTCCTGGCAGATCCTGTGTCCTCACGGGGCACTAAGGCCATGCTGCAGCAGGCTTGCTGACAGGACTCCCCATGGAGCACTCACACCAGAGCAGGGTGTTCCTGAGGGACTGTACCTGAGGGAGGGCCCTACACTGGAGAAATTCAGCAAGAACTGCAGCCTGTGGGAAGGACTCACATTGGAGAGCTCTTTGGAGGACTGTATCATCACATTGGAGCAGGGGAGGAGTATGAGGAGTCCTCCCCTCTGAGGAGAAAGGCATGGAAGAGATGACACGTTATGAACGTAACACAGTTCCCATTCCTTGTTCCCTGTGAACTGACAGAGGGAAGGTAAAGAAAATCAGGAGTGAAGCTGAGTCTCAGAAGAAGGGAGGAGTGGGTGAAAAATGTTTTTAAAATTTATTTTACTTCTTATTATCCTACTATGAATTTATTGGCAACAAATTACACAAATTTCCCCAAGTCACATCTGGTTTTCCTATAATGGTGGTGGGTCAGTGTTCTCTTCCCGTCCTTATCTTGATCCATGCAACCCTACTCTAGTTTTTTTCCTACTATTCAGGCAAGGTGTGAAGTGATAGAGTGGCTTGGTGAGCACCTGGTGTCCAGCCAGGATAAATCCAACACAGAACATTTCTGTATTTAAAGTTTGGAGGTTTTTATTTCTAATTTGGCTATCAAAAATTTAAATAATTTAATTGGTTTTTTTTTTTAAATTTCAAAATCACAAATCAAGGTATATATAAGAAGTTTTTTATAATTTTTTACTTTTTTCACAGAAACGTCTTTTTTTCTTTTTTTTTTACCTGTAAATCCTTTTTCTCATCCAACTCTATATCCAAATACCAATTATCTATCTGAACTATACTTATTTGTATAAATTGTGCTGTGTATCTGCAAATACTTGGAAGAATTATTCTCTGAGCTACTGCCAGTAAAATAAGTTTTCATGAACAACTGAGTTTGACAATTCTTGCAAGAGTATTTTGACATTAACCGGTGTCCTCTCTTGACCATACCAGTACTGAACACTTTTCATAATATTACTGATTTACCTTTCCAGTGCTGTGAGCCAGTGAACAATAAATAATTCTGAAGCACATAAATCTCCAATGTTCCAACCAGCATTTACTCTCTCTTATAGTACCAGTGACCTCCCAAAGGCTCCTTTGGCACTAGAGGTCTGTCCCCTGTTAAATGTCATTTAATACCCTGGGCCAAAGCACTTGGTAGCAAATTCCAAAACATTCCGAATAAAGGAGGTAAAATACTGCAGCTGAGAAACTGCAGGTGTCTGCTTCCCTTTTTACTGATCATCTTCCACTTCTCTAATATCCAGACCCATCTTTTGCTCAGGTGTCTTGATGCCAGCAGAGAATACTGCCGAACCTAACTGGGTTTTGTTAAAAGTTGACACGATCTGTATTTACATATAAATAGCACATAAATAAGTCCCAATAATAACAATCAATAGCATGAAGTACTTTTAGCATATAGTATGTGAAGTACCAAGGTATAAAACCTGAACTGAGTTTGCAGGCAGAGCTCCAGTGTAAAATCACAGTGATCACAGTGAAATCTTATTTAAAAATCTACCACCCAGAAAGATCTTTCCTGAGGTTCTGATTGATGGAAAGTTTAACACGAGTCAGCAGTGTCCTGGCTGCCAGGAGGGCCAACCCTGTCCTGGGGGCATCAGGCACAGCATAGCCAGTCAGGAAAGGGAGGGGATTGTCCCTTCTACTCTGCACTGGGATGGCCTCACCTCCAGTGCTGGAGGCAGTTTTGGGTGCCACAACATAAGAAAGACATTAAGTCCTTAGAAAGCACCCAAAGAAGTGCCACCACAAAGATGGTGAAGGGTTTGGAGGGGATGCTATATGAGGAGTGGCTGAGGTCACCTGGACTGCTCAGTCTGGAGGAGACTGAGAGGAGAGCTCATTGCAGTCTGCAGCTTCCTTGTGAGGGGAAACAGAGGGGCAGGCACTGATCTTTTCTCTTTCATGATCAGTGACTTGAGGCACTTGGCTTGAGGAAATTGCATTAAGCTGAGTCAGGGGAGGTTTAGGTTGGATATCAGGAAGAGGTTTTTCACCCAAAGGGTAATGGATCACTGGAATAGGCTCCCCAGAGAGGTGTTCACAGCATCAAGCCTGACAGAATTCAAGAATTACTTGGACAATGCTCTCAGACACATGGTGCAGTTCATGGGGTAGGTATCCTGTGCATGGCCAGGAGTTTAACTCAATAATTCCCATGGGTCCTTTCCAACTGAGTGTATTCTATGATTGTACTGCATAGAATATGTTCATCTTATTGCATGGATAACATTCTTTAAAGTAGATGAACAGTTATAACTCCTGAAATACAGCTATGTAAAAAATTATGCTCTTCTTCCCCTGAGAAAGCAATTACTAAAGCTGCTGGTTTCTGAAGTTAAGTAATCATTAAGTATTACAAGGAAGCATGGCCTGGTTGGAATCAAAGGGATAAGGTGAGAGGGGATAAGGTAGGGGATTGTTCTGCATAGTTCCTTGTTTGGCTGGCTGCCCTTTGCACAGCTATCTCTTCGAGCACTGGACTTCATGCCTTCTTGTGTTTTCTGATACTCCTGCTGTAGCGCCTAATCACCATTCTTGGTTTCCTTTTGCCTTGCTCCTCTTACTCTTTTAACCACTGGTAGGGGTAGACTCTCAGGCCATTCTGAGCTCCACAAGTTGTTCCAGAGATGTGGGTACCTGCTCCACTGTCTGCTGGCAAAAGCCCTGCTTGTCTCTGTTGTGTGATCTTCCTGGGTATCTCAGAATTATTGGTATGCTTGCGCTTTGCTAGCTATGCATTACACCCTCCCTTGTCCTGCCAACCATTCCTCCCTCCCCTCCCCGCTCACTACTTGCTGAAACAGAAATTATTCCAATTTCAGAGGATGTGGAAAAACGGTTTTTAACCTTTGAGAAGCATCCTGGTTTGAAAAACAGCCTTAATGGATGCAGCTTTTCCCAGCAAAAGCAGTAAAGTAATCATAAGTGCACTGGGTTTAAACCTTCTTTTTTATTCTGTGCAAGTTCATTACCACCGAATGTAACCCAGACAGAGCAATAGCTTCTGCTTAGCTTTCATTCATTTTCTGTTGCTTAAGCAGCTTCGTTTTTGAGCAGTAAGCAATATACTGGTGCCTTCAGGCTGAGAAGTGTGCTTGTTCTCTGCCAAGTTTCCATCTCGTATATGGTATGCCAAGCCTCAGTGGCACAAACGTGACTACCATCAAGTTTGTGGTAGGATCAAACTCTTACTGAGCATGATCTAAATTTACTCTGTTCCCAGAAGCAGTGCATGTTGAGTGGTGTCTCTACAACGTACAAGAGCTGTGTAAGTTCAGCCTCCCAACAAACCATTCTCTTCTCAAGATACAGTGCTGATGCTTTCCTGTGTCTCAAACAGCAATAGCATGACAGTGCCACGAAGACAAACAGCAATCAGCTCGTTCATAACTCCACTTGCTCTGCTCAGATATAGGTAAATATGTGTTTATGACTCTATGAGCTCCAAATCTTCTCCACCTTTCAGTCTTCTTCACCTGAGCATAAACTTAATCAGCAGAATGCTGATGTGTGTGGATGTTACACACAAATTTCAACAGAAAAAATTCTAAAGGAAGTTGAGAAACTAATTGCTTGTTAATGTTTACAAGCAATAGTTAAAATAACACCTATAATATATATAGCTCATATATCATCCAGAAGCAAAGGGTTATTTTAAGTAAATTCCTTAGTTAAATCAGTATTGAGCTGTATTATGACAGGTGCTGTATTATGGACTTTAACAAACCCATAGTGAAAGTTTTGTTTAAGTCTGAGCAACTGGGATTTAATTATGAGATAGATAGGCTACATTCTGTCTATCTATGAAAGAGTTAATGAAGACAAATAGTGATCCAAGTGTTCCTCCTTTTATTCTGATTGGAGCACTGTAAAGCAAACTACTTAAGAAAAGTCAAACTTTCTGCATATTAAGAGAAAAATCTTTGTGGCTAATGAACTAGACCAAAATAAATAAAGATATTTTATAGTACTTTTAGTACAGAAATATCTCACAAAAATAGGCTGGTTTTGACAGCCTATTTTAACTATGTAATTTGTTATTATTAACAGATACATAAGTCATATATGGCCATCAGACAAATGTTTTCTCTTTCAGCTGTTAAATAAATGCGTCTGTCTTTCTTTTGTGTCTCATTAAAATGGTAGAAGGCATTTATCTGGCCTTAACTTTCATGTTTATATGCATTATTGTTAGCATTAAGTATCTGAGCAGTAGAGGGTGCAAAGTAAACAGAACTGTACAACACCAAATCAGGAAATTGAACACATCCAAGCAGAATGAAAATAACACATTGAAACTGTTTTGGGGGTTTTTTGGTTTGGTTTTTTTTTTGGTTTTTTGGGGTTTTTTTTGGTTTGTGTTTTGGTTTTGTTTTTTGGTTTTTTGAGTCCTGGGGGGTATAAACTTGTAGGACTGTGTTCCAATGTTATGGTCTCAGTGATTCACTTAGCATGCTACATTGGGAAGAAGAGAACAATATGACTTCTCTTCAGAGGTGAAACTGGCTAGAATGAATGATCCCAGGTGGATTAGTGATAAGAAGCTACCAAAATCAGCTTCCAAGAGCTAAACTGGATGTCAAAACATAAGGCATCAATTGAAACCGTGTTCTGTATTCAAAACCAGAAGGAGCCACACCTATTAGCTGTATTTAATGTTCTCAGCAGTAATATAAAGAAAAAATTCTAAATAATATTAAGTGCTGTAGAAAATCAACTCCTTCAATGGAATATAAATTATTATTGAGAAGCCAATTTTAATTTTAATTTTTGCTCTCGATTTAAAGAATCATAAAAAACATTAATCTTCAGCCTCAAATTTATTATTTTGAACATTAAATTTACACAAATGTATTTTTGCAATTTCTTCAACTTACATATACCTAAGTGCATAGCTAATTTTGTGCCTTCTGAGTTTAGAAAAATAAGGCTCTCAAGACAATTAGGTCTCTCCTTCCTTCAAGATACTTCCACATGAAGTATTATATTAAATGTAGCTATTATCTAAAAGAGAGTGATCAGCAAAAGGTCCCAGGAATTTTTGGTTCTTTCACTATTAAAGAAATATTACCTCAAATAAATTTATTGTGACATAATTTCCAGTGGCAAATTATATCAAAATACTTGTGATAAAAAATCACAATGCAGCAAATATTAAGACATGTTTAATGCACTTGCTTTGTGGAATTTCAATGAGAGCATTAATTTAAAAATTAATTGTGAATTCTAAGATGTTGCAGCTTGGATGCACAGATAAAAATTTCCTATTTGAAAACAGCTAAAATAATCTAGGCCCTTTCCCTTTTACAACTTTCACTAAAATATTTTAGTATCTCTACTTCAAATTCTCCAGTTAGGATGTTTTAGCAAATATTGTCAGAACTGAGTACTTCAAGAGGTTCATCAGCCTCTATCTTTGTCAGTAAAACTTTAAGAGCCGCTGTGTGTATTTTAAAAAACAGATAATTCAAAAAGCTCGAAAGGCTTTAAACCAAATTCCAGACGCAATCATTAGAACAGCCAACTCCTTCAAGAGAACTTATGCTTAGCGGCAATGTAACCAGGGATTTGTGTTTTAGAGAGCATGTTGATTCTTGATTTCTGGAGTAATATATACTCAAGTCCTCAGTACAACCTTCTATTTATTGGTAATTATATATTTATCTTGAGACACAGCTTTCCACATAGACGATATAATTTGGGTTGTATCTATTGCTCTTTTTTTTGGTTTGTGTTTCCCATAAAGGATTGTTTAGGTGCAAAAATTTCTGTGGCTTTCCCTGTGGACCAATGTCTATCATGTAGCAACATCTGCTAAGGAATATGCTGCAAAGCTGTCCTCATATTTTCCCGCTCTTCCTCAAGATATATTTGTCCTCTTCTGGAAAATGAATCCAACATCAGTGTTACACTCAAAATAAACAGCTGAAAATATCATGCTGCAAACAGGCAACTGGCAGGCATTTTGTACAATGCTCTGACTCATATAATAGAATGAGGCAGTACTGAATATCAATTCTCTATTATTTGAAGGTATATATTTTAGCAGATTTTTGCAAGTATAGATAAGCATGGCTCTTAAAATTCTAGTAGTGCTAAATACAACATTGAATGTCCAAGTATTAACAACTTGGTGGAAAGTCTTTAGTACCTAGGAAATGTCTTCAACTTGTATGGAAATATAGAAAATCAGATTTAAAATCAAACAACAAAGAAAATAACCCCCAACAGTGGAATTCATTTAATCTAGTTTATTGATTTGGTTTTTCACGTATTGAGCATCCCTCAACACAGTTACAATAGTGAAAGTTACCCTATTAGCTCCCTTAAACATGGCTAGTATCTCATTTCCAGAATGTTCAGTATAGATTTACTCCTCAGAACTCAGTCCTTTTCTCCTGTGTACCAGTTGCTTAATTGCAGTTTCCTAAAGGGAGTATTTTGTGGTATACATACATTTATTGGAGCAAAAAGAGTTCTGATTCCAGAGTGCTTGTTATTAAAAGACAAATTTGTTTGTGATTGTTTTTGAAATCCAAATAAACACTCCTGTCTACGTGCTGAAAATTCATTGTAGACAGGAAAATAATTTGTTTGGGGTTGACATTTACAATAAACATTTCAGAATTTTGAACTTTCAGTCATCTACAGATATTAAAGTGATTACATGACCTTGCACACGACACAGGAAGCTAATTGTTTTTCTGTGATACCTGCTGCTTGAATTAATACAGTAACAAATATATACTTAGGTTTTTAGCTATCAAAAGAGAATTAAGTTGAAAGTGAGCTCTTTCTGCCAATGAGTCCACTTTGTCCACAGTGGCCACATTCAAGAGTCAGCTTAGTGCACAAGAACAGGACTTTGTATTCTTGCATAAAGAAACACTTAACCCACTATTAAACAAATGTACATCCCCTTCAGGTAGCCCCTGGAAAGAATTCTGCCTCTGGCAGAATGACTGTAATATACCCCTGCCTGTATGGCATGTAGATTACAGGCACTGCATGTCTCATCATCCTGTTTGGGGAAGTTATAGAACTAACATGTATATACATGATAAAACATGTAGTAATTGTGTACAATCCTAAAAAATCTTCACTAGTGAACATTAAATACTGAAATACTTAAGTGAACTGTTAACCTTTTTATTGTGAAGAACCAATATTAAAAATTTCTAGTAACTATAAAACGGTCAGCAGCAGCAACAGCCGAGGAAGAAAATCAAAGCAGAAGAATCCTTCAGAGAGCTAAATATTTTCAAGGAACCACTCAAAATATAAATGGAAAGAAAACAATGTCAGTATGCAATACATGTTTGCTACCAAGGTAAATGGAAAATAAAATCATATGAGACAATCATCCAGAAACTGACAGGACAGCTTCCAACAAAAAAAAATGCAATGTGATCCTTCAGCTGTTTAGGAATGCTTTGATTACAACTGCATGTAGGAGCTATTACATTTCATTACACCATATGGCAGGAAGGTGGAGTACAACATATGGAAATCCAGTCAGGCAAAGAGAAACACTAAAGAAGGAATAATAAGTGTATGGTGGTGGCATTGTGAATACCTGTATGTAAGAACTCATTTTGGGTCCCTTGCTGTCCATGTCAATGAGTACACAGGTATTTTAGCACTGTTCTATATTTAATGGATTTTTTGCTTTTTAAATACATCTGTCAAGTCCCAGTTTCTCATGGCACTCACCTCAGGCCAGTCAATATCGCTGCTCTAGAGACACTGATGGAAAGTTGCTTGATGGGGATATTTTGCCTTCCTTTCCTCCTATCCTATTTTTTTCCTCTTTCTTCTCTTCATTTCCACTGGTAGCAGCTGCCTTTTCTGCAATACTATTTAGCTAGTCCCTACCACCACACTCACATATGCACTAAAGACTTGAAGCATTTTGAGCAAACATGTTTTAATGAATGTATCATACATGTGATAATGCTCAATATATGTAATTTTATACTTTAAAAAATTTTATCTTTCAAGGTGAACTGGTTAGATATTTTGCAAGTCTTCTCTATACAGTCACTGCACAAACAAAATTGGGGTTTATTTTAAAGTTAAATCTGCAGATATTGAAACCTCCACAGACTGCTGTTTTAATACCATGAATATTGATTTTTTTATTGATGAAAATTGCAGCATTTAAGCTGTATTAAGAATGGTTAATGAGATACTGGATAGAATATTTGATATATGTTTGGGTACAGTCCTTGCAGCTATCCTTATTGAAATGGAACATCATACAGCTGAAAAATCCCAGTTAGGGAGCCTGTAGAAGGCAAAAATTATTTCTGGGTGCAGCAGCATTGTCTGTTGAAGGCAGTGTAATGAATAAACACATTATTTGTATTACAATAATGATAACATCCTAAAGCAAATAGTCCACCCACAACCAACAAATCTTCAGTTCCTGCTGAAGGATTTAATCTTACTCACTCCCATGAAGGATGAAATATGAGAAAATAACATAACATATAAGCAAAGTGTCAGTAGGGTCAAATGGAATGTATTTACTCAATTCTCATAATTGTTAAACTCCTTTAAATGCAGTTTGAACAAAAAAAACCCAAAGAAAAACAGGAAGAATTATGAAGCAAGGAAAAATATGCTGAAAAAAAACAAGTTTGATAAAACTCAGAAAATTTTAGCTTCAAATAATCAGATTCTATTTATCCTAATAAATCAAGAAAATGTTCTACTGGGCTTATTTTGGCACTAGAATTATGCCACTGATTAATTTAAACATGTAAACATTTGAGCAGCAGCAATCATCCCATGATGGATGATATAATAGAGAAACCTGAGTAACNTGACAGCAGGGAGGGAGGGAAGCAGCCAATTCTGGATCATTTGTGCTGATAAATAGTGCTTTTTATTTTGCCTTCTTTAAAAGGAAATCATGCACATGGGGCAATTCCTGCCCAGATTTTAAATCTTGAAACTATCCATAGGTGGCATGGGTCATATTTTTCCTGTATAAGATTTACAGGAACAAGATTTCAAAGCCTATTTCAGCAGCTAACCTAGCCATTTTTACAGTTTGGAGATTAGCCAGTTCCTGAGATTGAGCACTATATGTAGGGATTACCTCACCCACATTGACATGCAGCCAGCACTGTTGGTGAGAAGCCACTTCATGACTGCAAAATATTTTTAAGATGGGGAAGAAGAACAAATCTGAAAGAAGCAATTCCTCTCCTATATTGGCAGAATGTAGGTACCTCAGTTTGAGTTTTATCCACAACATTTGTGGCTTGAAAGGAGAAACTTAACTGTTTTTGCCAGCTCCATATTAAAGCAATGAGGGGGGAAATTATCCAGGATGTATGAACAATTTTAACACTTATAGCTTTCCACAGGCATTCAGAGAGCTTTTTCTCGGGATTCAGGGTAAATGTGTACACACTGCAGCCATCAGTATGACTTCCACAGAGGTATATATATGGGAGGGCTACTTATGAATAGAGGAAGGAAGAACGCTGATAGCAAGGACTTTATCAGATCTAAAATTGTGAAACAAGAACTCAAGATCCATTATGACTTTTTATTGCTCTATCTTCAGACTCCTCATCTTTTATTTCTTTTAGTGTACAAATTAATTAGATCAAAAGCAGTCCAGTTATGTCAACTCAAGCTACAATTACAATTCCCATGTCTATAAAAAGATTTGAGCTTTTGACTGACGGTTATTTTTTAAAAAGCAATTAGTTTATGGAGTATTAGTAATTGGGGAATGGAAAGAAGTGACACAGCTACAGCCCAAGAGAATGTTTATTTGCTCTTGGATCTCTGATGAGTTGCATTAGAGTCTGGAGGTAACCTCCAAAGAGTGATTGCTCCTGGCTTTCCAAAGCTGGTGTGTTAGCTTTGCCTGGCTGGGTTCTGGCCAACCATCTGTCAACAGAGCTTGCCTTGTTTAGCCTAGCAAAACAAAAGCTGAGAGAGATATATCCACTCTCTATAAACACTTTGGGAACAAACAAGGGAGAGGAAAAAGAATTATTTAATCTGATGGATGATGTTGGCATAAAAAAAAGTTGGCTATGAATAAATTTTGGTTGGAATTTAGATGGCCTTTCAGCAGAAGTACAGTTGCGAAATAGCCTTCCTACAGCTGCAATTAGAGTTATACAGCTTCAGGATACTCTGGTTGTGCTTTCTACATCTCAGAGAAAATGATAAATGATGCAGGCCTGTTATTTGCTCTGATCTAGGAAGACGGAAGGAAGTTTTACAATAAGCATGAAAGTCTGAAACTGTTCAAATATTTGGGGTGCTCTGATATATCCAAATAAAATATATTTACGCTGAGACAGGCTGGGCAATTCAGATGTACACAATGAATAATCATTTGTTATAAGTTTCTGTGACCTTTTATATAGAAATAATTTTCATGCATGAACTGCATATGAAAAACTCTTTTGTAACTTTTTTATTTACTCAGTGAGGCAGTATGGAAGAACAGAAGACTTGCAGGTTTCCTGAAATTAAAAAAATAATGTTCTTTATTTGTTTAAACGTGGGTTTTGTTATATCATCTATCCATATCCTTTGCAATTTCTTGTTTTGATCCTGAAAAGGCATTTTCATAGAAAACTAAGCAGCTCATTTAACTTCTCTTACTTATTGTGTCAGTCGTCCTGTAACATTACATTTCCTGTACACATTTCACAGTTCTTAAAGGAGACAGCAAACACCAGTTTAGTACTGATGTAGAGAGCCCTGAATCTAGAAAGGAAATTATGGCCAGCACTTCCTGGGATTACTTTATCTCTTACTGGAAATCTATAATAGCTTTTCAGAACTTCAGTTTTAGCCCATGTTTCCCTCTAGTTATCAAATCAGATATCCTGTATAAGAGTCTTCACCTGCTCTACTACTACCAGTTACTTTTTCAGCTGGCAGGCAGAAGTTACATTGCTGACAGGTGTTAAATCTCCAGTTAGAACTGCTAGGAAAAAAAGTAAGAGTTAGACTTGGACAAAGCACCTTCAGATATGAGTAACTCAGTCCTGCAATACTGTTTCTTACCACACTTTATATTTGCTGTTGGTCTTCATCAGAGGGTCAAAAAAAAGCTTGAATTAAGTACCATTGACTTCATAGGAGAAAAAAAAAATTAGGAAACTGAATTCAGTGATGACTTCATACCTAAAAAGGAATGAACTTGAACTTACCTATACATTTTCTATTTGGAAATGCAATGGAAATCCCTTTTATGTGTGTTAATTAACATGCAGCTATTTAAACACATTATTAAAATTTAAAATATCAGATAAAAAAATAAGTGCTTAATGAAGTTAAGGTGTTCTGTGGAGTCAGTTGAAAATATCTGACATTTCAAAGTGACTGATGAAAAGGTCAAAATAATCTTTAGCACTGTTATGGGAATCCCACTTTTACCTATCTTTCGATCTCACAAAGATGGTCTCATTTTCCATGATGGTGAGATGCTGCTGACAGTACAAGCTTTGGAGAACATGCTCTTTGCTAACAAATTATCTTTTACTTTATGTTTATGCAACTATAATGGAATGAAAAAAAAAATTGCAGATGCTGCATAAAGTGTAGTAAAAGGTCTTTACTCTTTTTTCCAGAAATTATGTATTATAAAATAATCCAGACACAGAGGTAGGAATGTGTGACTGACTAGAAATGCTGCCCAACTATGACTACTGTCAGAGTCTTGGAGAGTTCAGGGCTCCTGTAACCTGCCCACAGTAAAGAGCCTCATGTCAGACTCCTGGGACTTCCCAAAACCTGCCTGTGGCCCAAGATCCCATTTTATCAACTCCCCTGGGTTTCCCCCACGCTGCCATAGCGCCAGAACCCTGTATCAGCCCCATGGGGCCATCATTCCATCCCACAGTGATTCTACACCCCCTTGTCTTGGTTTTAAAAAAGAAAGGTGTCTGCTAAGGAATGGAAAATGAAGCCCCTCCCTCCTAATTATAATTTTGAAATTAAGAGGCTCTGAGGCAAAGGTATGAGGATAGGAATAACATTTCTTTACTAGCAAGGAAAAAAATTAAAACTACAACTTAATAAGAATATTAAAATAAAATGCAGTAGTACAAAACAAATACTGACAGAGTCAGGATGCAACCTGACCCTCTATCAGTCAGGGTGTTGAAAACAGTCTGATTAAATGGTGGCTGCAGTCCTCCTGGAGTGACAGATGCGATTCTGTTGGAGTAGTGATCCTCTAGAAGGGTGCAGTCCTCCTCCGAAAATCCAGCGGTGATGTAGAAGGGCCTGCTTTTTCTCTGGGGATCTAGTGGAAAAGAAAGGTTGCCAGTGGGGTTCGAAATCCCAGATTTTATTCAGTTGGAAATGCCTGGCTTCTCCCGTGGGGTAGAGTGTTTCACAATGGGATAATATAATTTTATCCATCGCTCAGTGGCCCATTAAACAGAAGATATCTTCCTGGAAGAGGGCAGGGCACCACCTGGAAGAGATAGAATGCACACCCTTGGCCACATCCTGCCTTGCAGCCCATGGCACCCCTCCAGCCCTGCACAGCCTGGGCTCACCCATGGGCCCACATCCAGCTTGGCCAGAGCCCACCACCCCCATGGCCCTGCCCAGCCTCCGGGGGCCCTGTGGGCCCAATGCCGTGGCTGCCCCTCGGGCCCAGCCCCTCGCCCTTCCCTGCTCCCTGCCACACCACCCTGGGTTGAGCCCTGTCTCCGAGCCCTGCCCATTGGGCACAGGGGCCCCTGGCTCCCCCCCCGCACCCTGCTCCTGCTTCAGCTGCTCCCTGGCAGCTGCATCGTCTCTCTAGCTCAAACTGCACAGGAAACCAGGAAAATTTACTGCTTGGCAGGTCTTTTTAAACTGAGGAGATATTTTATAGAGTCACTAAATAGTTAAGGTAGCTTTTGTTCCACATTCCATTTAATCCATATGTACAAGCTATATACACGCAAGAAACTGGAAGGGACAAATGCCGTTGCTGAGCAACAAGAAACTGGCAGAAGCTCAAATACTCCACATTTCCAGCAGACAATGGCTCTCTGAGCTCACAATCAATAGCATTTGATGCAAAGGAAATGTCCGGTTTATCACACTTGCCATCTAATAACACCTCAAGTGTATCGGTGGCTGGCATAAATAAAAACATATCTGAACTCCAGCTGTTTGAATAATGTATTGAAAAATTCACCCTTTTTTTGCTTGAAAGCCATTTACAACAAATGAGTTTGATATTTGTAGGTATTCAGTGAATAATTTATGGAAACAAATGTCACTCTATAGGTTATTCAAGAGATTCAGTTTAACTATTCATGAGCCAGACTGTTCAAAGATGACTCAAGTCCATCATAAAATCTGAATTATGTTTCTTCATTTGTTCAACAGCCTCTTCCTTTATGGTTCCTTATTTATCACCTTGGTTTTATGCATCCACAAATAAGTCTCACTTTTTTTTCTTCCACTACACCTATCCTTTTCCTGTTTTTTACTTCCCTTCAGTCTTTTTGTCCTTCAACTTTTCTTTTGGCCTTTCCATAACTTCTCCTCTCCTCTTTGGGGCTACAATCACCTGCTTAGAAGATAAATTTTTGTTATCCCACACCTCTATGCAGCAAGCTGCTCCTTTGAGGCAGTGAGTTTCTGTCTTAGCACCAGGCAGAGGCAGGTATGGCCCCACAAGCCTCCACAAAGGTGGAGGTGGGAGCAGCACCAGCAGACAGGAGCTATGGAGCTTGATAAAGTACTGATGCTAGTGCTGGGGTACAGCACAGAAAGAGGCAGTCAAGAATCTGAATTTCCTAGTGTTGAGAAACTATGGTGATGAGCACTTCATCACAAAATGAGTTTTACTGTCCTTCATTTTACTAATAGAAACTTAGGCATCATCTCCTTAACACTTCTCATTGAGCTATGACCACACTGCCTCTCCTGCCTTAGACACCTCTTTTAAAGCAGGATGACTCTATCTCTCTACCTATTTTTTTTATAGGATATAGATGATTGCTAACAATTAACTTAAACAAGGTGCCTACACTTAAGAAATTCAAAGCTGGATAAGGTTAATCCCTTCCAATCTTCAGAATGGCCCCAACAGTCCAGGACTGAATTATTTATTCCTTCATATCTTATACTAGTACAGGGGATGAGAGCATACATTTCAGAAAAACTCATCCTTGAACTCAAAATGTTAATTAGCAATTAATCAGAATCACAGGTATTGAAAAATATATTAGATATATATAAGATAGATGTACATAAGGGGTTAAGCATTCTGTGAGGCATCCTCCTGAAAACTTACAGTGGTGGAAAATGAGCTTTTGTAAAACATTCTAGTGGTTAAGTGTAGCTTCCTTATAATATCTCAGATATGTTGAGATTGATAAAATATATTTATGTATATATGTTTAATTTAATTTCATTCCAGAATAGTGGAAACAGTTATGTCAATGAAAGAAGAAACACAGGAGTGTAGAAGCAGCCCAGCCTTCTATAATACCAGCGGGTATTATATTTTAATGTTGTGCATAAAATTGTCCCAATAAATGTTAGTGTTTAAAAATCCCTTTGCTCCTTTTATCTCTAAAAAATGTAAGATTTCCATGCCATCCAACTTTTGATTATTAAATTATCAATATTGGCAGTATTACTATCCTGTAAAAAGGAACTATAACTGGTCAGATATCAAACACATTCTGGTTCTGGATAAACAGATTGCCTAAGATAAAATAATATATTTTAAAATTTTCTACATTCATAAATAGTCTGAAATGCAAATTACATAGACAATGTAACCTAAGATAGCACTTCTCAGTCTTAATTCTTGGTAAGGTTAAAACAAAACCTTGTTTCTTTGCTTTTATAATAGAAAAACCCACATTTATATGCAAGACTAGAGGATTTTTTGTTTCCTTTCACTGGAACAAAATTATATGTCTTGAAAAATGTCATTGTTTGCTACAAGTGTCTTGGAATTTTGATCCTGCATCACTGAAGATATAACCTTGAACACACTAGGTTACAAAAATAGCAATAAAAATAACCCTGTTAGGTTATTTTTATTTGTTTTCTGGAATGTGTGCCCTTATAGGCTCTTAAAGTCCTATTTTCTGGTTTTTTATATATTTCTATAAAGACAGAATGCTTAATAGAAAAAAAAATTAAAAAAAAAAAACAAACAGAAAATTTGCATCTGAAGGTCTTACTTAGCCACAAAAATCCAGGATGTGATTCAGGAAAAGCAATGTGATATTGAATGAGGAGACTTTAAAAGGCCTGATTTCGGGGAAGCAGATCTGGAATGTTCAGTATTTGTTTACAAAGTTTCCCATTGCAAAGGAAACATAATAATTATTTGCAAAATCAATAAGGAATGATAAACCAGAGCTAGAATTTGATGCTCAGCATTTCAGGTGCAAAGTAGCTCTGATTTGGCCGCTTCCCTGATGATAAAAGATATTAACTTCTTAATAGAAATTGAATTAGTTGATTACCAAAGTAACATGCCCATGTTAATGAACCTTGATGGCTCAGGATTTTTCTCAGAAGCCAATAATAAATATAAGGAAGACCATAATTATAAACTGGCTAGATTAATTGACTCAGAGACTTTTACAGGACTGATCCCACAAGATAGTTCTCTTAAACAAGATACTTGCTTGATTTTGTTCCGGCAATTCTTGTTGTAGGAGACTGCATTTATGGGTTTGGTTTTTTTGGATTTTGGTTTTTGGAAGTTTTTTTCATTTTTGTTGTGGGATTTTTTTTAAGATTCTTGTACAGTAACCTTATGGAAATAAGAGTTGGAGAATATTGTAGTTCTGGAATACCTGTCATTAACCTTTAGAAAGACATTAATTCCCAAATATAGAAATTCCCAAGAATGTAGAACAATAATTCCTAATAACTTGGATCAAATTCTGTTCCTACTGCTTTTACTGGTAAAGTTGGCCTAGCTTTACTGGGATTATGACTTTTTAATACTCACCTGTAAACTATTAACAAGCATTAGCATGCTGTAGCTATGCTCATAAATATTCAGATATTCGTTCAATAAAACTCCATAATGTTCCATCATTTATTTCAAAGTATTTACAAATAACTACCTGTGTTAAGGAACCTTAACAACTCTAGGAGCTACAGAAAAATTACAGAAGGGATCATCAGCTTCTTTCATTCAATTTTTCATAACTTTGGTTTCCATGACAACAAAGGGGGCAATTCCACAAATCCAGCAGCTCATTATTTGAGACAGCTTGCTGTTTTCTCTGGAGAGGAAAGGCACTTTAAAAAAAAAAAAAAAAAGTCTCTTGTATGAAATTCATAATTCAGTGGAGGAAATCTGAAGGAAAAGTAATTGAAGTGAAGCCTCTCTTTGGGTACATGGTATATCTTGTGAAGAACACTTACTGAGGCTTATATTGGTTCTTCCTCCGCTCCCAACTCACTGACTTAGGTTACCAATATTTCTTCTCTTGGATTTCTGTGACAAAATCTGACATAATTTGAAATCTCACTAAGAAAAAATACTTGCAAGGAGAGGGAGAGGTGGGTTTTCCTTTATTTTCACTGTAAAGCATAGCATCCAGAACTTCGCAGTTCCCCAGTAAGTGAATGAAAGTGGTGTTGATCACAGCCATGTATGAACTGTCATTACGATAGGAAATACCTCCTGAAAATGCAACGAAGCAAGATCCCAAGTTCTGCTAATAATTTTTAAAGACTTGTTTATTTTTATATGTTACATTTGAGAAATCCACATATAGAAAAGCAATTTTCTGCAGAAGGCACACATCATGCTTTTTAGAAATGTACAGATGGTATAAAAAGGTTTCTTTACCAATGACCTGGCTCTATCACTAGAAAAATATCCTTTTAGAAAGGGTATTGGTGAGGGAAGAATATGGTATGCATAATTTTCACTAGTTCTCTAAATGTTCTACATGCAGGCAAGGCAAGAGGAAATATAAACCAACATGAACATTTGAATCATGAAATGTAGACAGAAAATCCTTTAAGAAGAAGCATTTATTGCTATTACCCCCATTTAAAATACAATACCATAATATATGAATATCCTGTTTCAGGCTTCGGGTCCAAATTCTTCCATGGGTTTTTAAAGGTCATAGTAAGCAGCGGTCCTGATGGAATCAGATCTTGTAGAAAATTGTTATTTTCTTCACAGTCTTAGCATATCATTACTAGACAGTCTTTTATGGCATGAAGTTAGTTTTATTATGACAGCTTTAGAAATGCTGAAAGCCAGACACTGCTGTTAAGCAGTAAACATGGTTCTTCCAATGTTTCCCACATTATCTTGTTTAGCATTAAACCAGATTAGCTGCATAGAAGTTCAGGTCTGTTAAATCTGTATTCATCCACAACTTTTGTCTCCTGATACTATATGAGGTTATTGGAATCCAGAAGTTTTAACAAGACAACAGAAAAAAAAAAAATACATGCTTCACTTCACTGCAGAGGAAGTGTCTCAAGTATCACACAGTGGCACAGCAAAGTCTTTCAACAACTACCAAACCACCAGAACCAACCCAAACCAAACCAACAAGACAAACAAAAATCTCCAAAAATTTAGTAAAGAGAGATGATGCATGCAAATGGTAGAAGGGTCATAATTAAAGCAGCAGCGAAGGAATGCATGAGGAAACGCTCATACCCTTGACAAAAAAAAAAAGAAAAACAACCCACCCAAAATGATAATGTTTACTTGCAAGCAATCGCCAACTTCCCACCTTATTTTCTGATGCGGTAAAGGACTCCAGTTCTGCTTTTATGGACTCTCTACATTAAGAAATGGCTGATTTAAAAGGAATCCATTGGGAAGACTTCTATTCAAAAGATATAACTAAAGATCTGATATACTGCTCTAACTTTATTTTGCCTTGTTTCTGAATGTGATCTGTTACTGCTGTTTTTCAATGCTCAAATGTTTCTGGCTTGACTTCAGCTTGACTCCAGACCCCAGTCATAAATATAATTTTCCAACAGTTAAGAAGGCTTTATAGCTTGTGATCCACATGCATATAAGGTTCTATGAACTACATGTAGTGAGCTAACAATATATTTTTCAAGAAATCTGAAGGCCTTATATTGTCATGCAGCAATCTGTTTGCCTGTTTTCTTTTGTTTGTTTGTGTTTTTTTCTCTGAAGTGTTCAATGCCATCACTGGAAAATGTCTTGTGGTCCACAGCTGGACACAGTGATACACAGCCCATTCTCCAGCATAATGCAACTGTATGCTGTGGCAGGGTTGTGGGCAGTAAAAAAGGATTACATTACAAGGTGCAAATAACCTAGATTTTTTATTATTATTATTATTATTATTATTATTATTATTATTATTATTATTATTATTATATGAACTTACACTTCATTTTACACTAGCATGAAATCCACTGGTGGATTTAAATCCATGAAGTAGTAAAATTAGTTATTGGATAAGGACTGAGCTTCCTTTGTAGAAGTGTGCAGTTTGTTTTTAAAACAGACTTTTGTAAATGTTTTATTGACCTAGTGGTTGAATGGAGAAACACATGTTTATTCAGAAAACACATTTGTTAGCAGTGCTTTGAAATGACAGTTTGGCTTTCTCTCAAGAAAATGTTGTTTGGGATACACCAAGGAAATCTGGAATGATATTATTTCTGGTAAGATTGCTCATTTTCTTTTGTAAAGGATACAAAAAAGTTTCATTCATCTGCCTTTAAAGTGAAAGGAGGGCATCAAAACTAGGAATTATTGGAATATACATCCTTTCTGAAATGCCCTGAAATGCCCTTTCTGTGCTTCATGAAAGCTGTAGGTTCTATAGAATGTTTTCCTGAGCCATTGTCACATCTTCAAACAGTTTTGCTTTTCAAAGACCTGACCCTGGGTACACATCTGAGGTGATGCATTTGTTTCTTGACACCACAGGGAAGGTGGCTTATGCTTGTTAGAGGATGAAATATTCACTGTGCATTGTTACATGGTATTTTCAAGCAGAATAAGTCTCTAGCTGTAGCTGTTTTAAAAGCAGGGGTGTAATGAGAAATCAGCAGTTCAACATGAATTAACTGCATTTTTCTTTGAGTTCATAAAAATCTGTGTATTTCCTATTACAGACACAGCCAGGTCTCGAGGCACTGTGTTTGTGTTACTGTCTTCATATGCTAGCAAGAAGAAATCAAACATGTTAATCTGGAGGTCTAGCAAGCTTGCTTTTCCAGCTTAAAAATTACTGACACATCAAATAAGGGGCTATGCTCCACAAGCTTTATCAAGTGTTACAATCAGATTTTTGAACTCCATCATTTCAATAAATGAAAGACTAGAATGGGAGCAAAAAAGGTTAACAAAAGAAACAGAGGTTGAAAACACAAGATGAAAATCTGATTGCCTTCAAAAGATCAAAATTGTATGTCAAGAATCAATTAAATAAAATGAATTTAATATAAGCTGCTTCATTTATGACTAATCATCACACTTAAATACATGCCTCCTTTTTAAATATTAAAATATCTGGATAATTTTACTAGTACTCTTACTGCTACTACTACTATGGTTTTATGACCAAAAAAAATTTCTTTTAGTGAAAAAACTTTTAAAATATCTGATGTTTTCTCATTAGAATAGCTCTAGTGAGTTTAAAACCAATGCAGTTATTTGTTGTTACTTTATTTTCTGGGGGATACCGTTGCTATGGTGTGTTAACATACAATGTGATAAACAAGATGCTAACTCCACAGGGCATTGCTACCCAGTATGACTTTTACTTTGTTTGAGATCTATCTGTTATGAATAATGGCCTAAATCCTGAGATTTGCCCTACAGGATCTTCTCTTGATTCATGCAACAGCAAGGAGGAACTCTGGCAGCAGATCCAGCAGTGGAAATTCGATCCAGAGAGCTGGGAGGTTTCTGTCTTGTTTTTTGATTTGTTTTTGGTTGGCTGGTTGGTTGGTAGGTTTTGGGGCTTTTTTTAGGGCTCAGGCTGTAGACCAGTAAATTGCAAAGCTAAAATTGTAAGAGAGATCAACTTCAAATATGTCTGCTTCATTTTTTTTTTTTTTTCACATTGAAAAAAGAGGCCAAGAAAGCAAACTTTTCTGACTTGAAGAGGAACCCAAAAGAAGCTGTTCAATCTGGAAGAGTTGCTTTGTTTTAAGGCTCTCTGGAGAAAATACTGTTGTGAAGCTCTGTGACAAAGGGCTGTTAATGAGAAAAGTGGTGAAAAAATGTTCATGTTCATTTTTTTTTTACTTTGGAAGACAGTAAAACCCCGAAAAAAGAAACATAATCAAGGTATTGACTTGGAATGTATACTATATTCACTCCAGAGAGCTACAAGAAACATCCCATAGATTATTCATCTTCTCTTCCTCAGGGGCTAGACTTTGTTCTGTACTTTTGCTCTGGGACCAGCTAAGAAAAATTAATCATATGATGATGAGTGTAAAACAGTAGCATCTTGAAGACCTTTAAGTAGATTTGAACATCAGTTTTCCTAACTTCCAGCAGAATGGTTGCAGCCTCTGACAAATCCAAATGAAGAAATCTTACTCTGATTTTCCGGTACTGACATAATATAAGCAGTGTAGAGGAAAAGTACCTAGATATTAGTAGCCTCAAGTACTGCAAGAAAAATAACAGCATTCAAAATAGATGGGCAAAGAGGAATATCATGTAGTTCAGAGATATGGCTCCAACTGTACCATGGTTTCTTAATACCTGTTTTAAAACTGTGTTTCATGCTTTTGTGTAAAGAATGCAATTACTTCCCTGGAAGTGATCACTCTTAAAACAAACTGCTTTATGGATCCAGGCTAAAATCCAGGCACTGGAAAGTATGCAGCAATGATGACTATATAAAATCTTGACATTTTAAGCATGTACACACTCATGTGTAGGGGTAGAAGAGGGGATTACAAGTGATTTCACCCCTGATAAGCCACAGCTGCACTAATCAAAGAAGAACAGTCTTGACCTTAATGGATCACAGCTGTGATTAAGATAAGTATGATAAAAGGGGTAGCTTGGCTGGGCATGAAGAGCTGGAGGAAGAGAATGTGGAGGAATGAGGATGTAGAGGAGCCCTAAGGAAGAGGGAACAACCCAGAAAGACCAAAAAAGGATGGAAAAAAGGAAGAGAGTAGCTGTTGTAAAAATCTGCTATAAGGTTAGTCTGGGTCTAATGGAGTTATAGCCTGTTGTTGGGAGCTGAGGTATACCACAGATGTTTCCACTGTTAGTGCTTGGTACAGTGCGGCTCCTGTGCTGCTTCTAGGTAGCTTTCCGAGTTCAGTTCCTGGAATGGCAACAAGAACCCAAAACCAGTCATAAGTACCCAAAATTAGTCAGTGAAGAAACTTTTGCAGTAGAGACTTAGAATCAGAGAGGCAGATTTCAAGTTAGTTGTTGTGGGCACTTAGTCACTCTCACTGCGAGGAAGAACTCTTGTGCACTGAATGTATCTCACTGTTAGCCTCCAAACTAATACTTACAATAGTGCAGCAGGAAATAACAAGTGGGTACGGCCTGCAGTTAAACCCTGTAATAGAAACTTGCTGTATTTAAGTCAAGGTGGCCTAGCTAGTAGAAAAATAAACCAGTACCCCTTTTTACATTGCTAAATGAGAGTCTGTGTGTTAACTCTTTTCTACCCCCTAATGAGGGCTGCTGCAACAAAACTGTGTTTTATGCCTTTGTGTAAAGAATGCTTCCCTGGAAGTGATCACTCTTAAAACAAACTGCTTTATGGATCCAGGCTAAAATCCAGGCACTGGAAAGTATGCAGCAATGCTGAGTATGTAAAGTCTTGACGTTTTAAGCATGTACATAAATATATATGTGAGTGTGGGCATGGACACACAAAACTATGTTTTTATTAGTTGCACTTTGTAGGTCAAAACTGCAGAGGTGTTGAAGACTGTGGAACAAGTAATACTAAAACATTCATATCCTTTTCATGAAAGTAGAGAATGAAAAGTAATAAAAAAAATCATTGCTACCTACTACCTATCAATCATTCTACTATTTTAAATGTTTTGATAGAACAATCAGAATATAAATATATCATATCAGATCCTATTGCACCATAAGTGGGAGAAGATGTGCATAATGTGCAGGCTGAATTGTGTTTCCATAAAGCACTGGGTAAACAATGATGGATAAGTGACATAAAATATCAGTCATTTATCTGCCCCATTCGCTCCTGGTGCCCACTAGTGCACTGGTTCTGGATACTGTTCAAAAAGGATTCTCTGCACCTCATAGGAGACAAGTGGTGCCAAGCCAGCATCATTCCAGTTATATTCACACCTTAAAATTAGCAGGTGTTTAGCAGGGAGCAATTTACAGAAGGGGACTGAGATGTCAACTCCCTGTCCCCCATTTTGACTGACATGACCCTTGGAGTTTCACATGACAGACAATACACTGACTAGCTGGGTGTGCCCTTCTCACCCTGCTTAGCTCCAGCGCTGCATGAATTGCTGCTTTACTTCCTCAGGTATGGCTCTAGCCTACGGGTTCCAACCACAATTATTACCAAGAACAATTATCTTGAGTGGGTATCAAAGAAATCTCAATCTGTGAAATTCTAATTCAATGGTCTATCAGGACCATGTTTCCAAAAGCCATCTGGAACAAAACCTAGTATTTAAAAAATATTTATCTTTACATAAAACATTCCCTGTTGTACATTAACTGTTGTTGTTAGAATACTGCTAGAGCTCTAGTAAACAAAGTAATCCCTTCAGTTATGCTTTTCCCCAGGAATTTCTTCACGGTAGGTAAGTAATTGTACTGAGGTGTTTGTCAATCATATTATGTAAACAAACTCACTTGAAAAATATCCATTTACCCATAAAACTTCTTAGAAAAATCAAGTTTGTAAGTTGCCACAACTTATATGTACTACACCTTTAGCCTCAGGAGAGTAATAGGATAAAATTGCATAAATGCAGAAGGGTACCTTCTCTTTTAAATTCTTGTATTGGCTTGATTAATCATAAATCTACAAGATAAAATTATCCAAAGTCATAAAGAAGCTGCCTAGTTATTTTGCAACCTTATATTGTAATGATATTGTACTATTTGCTAGAATTAAGAGATGCTTGCATTGAAGTGTATGTTAGGGTCAAGAGTTTTTCAAGTATTATTCCCCAGTATGTAATTTGCACATAGCAAGTATAATTGAAATATAATTGAGAAACAGTTACTGAAACTGAGCTACTAAAATTTATAATTCTGTGATATAACATCATCTGTCAAGGTGAAGGATAAGACCAAATATTACTGAGCTGAATTATTTTCAAAATAATTGCATAACACTTTTAGAATAATCTTGGTACAACTGATAACATTGGGTTTAAAATCTTCAGTGGAAAGGCTTCTTTTTTTGTCCCTTAGAAGATATACACACAAGATGATATAGATTATTTTAGAAAATAGGATAAAGTACTTGTGAAAATATTCTTGTACTTCAGGATTGCTAGGCATTATGAGTATAACAGCTATTGCTATTTATATGTGGAGTATCACTGCCTATTTTATGATGTTCATTTTTTGGAATAATACTTAATGAGCTGAATTTATGCACATGAATTAGTACTTCTACATTTTCATTTTTATTACATATATGCATCACAGAGTTTCACAGATTAATTTTTAAAATCCTGTTTATGATCAAGAGTGCAGAAACAAAGGACAGCAAAACGAATATCAATAAGAAATTGTAGAAAATCAATAGAGGAAATTAAAGGATAATGAGGGGACTCTATAGCTGACAGTAAGGAAAATAAAACTAATTTAAGCTCTATTTAGGCCAGAAGGAATCCTATCAATCCTACTTTGGTAAAAAACTGATTTTTAAAAAAATCATAAATGGTTTAAATTTTTAATAAATATTTCCACTTGCTACTTGGGGAAGAAGAGATACATATTGCATATCTACCATTTAGAAAACAAACAAAACTATTTAAGAGGTGACAGGATGAGTAAGAACTTACTGGATGACTGCCCTCAAAGGGTCATGGGCTGCTACTTGGAGCCAATGACAAGTGGAATAACACAGGGTCTGTCCTGTCTTGTCTGACATATTTATTAACAGCCTGGGCACAAAATTGGGGATAACAATTGCTGTGCTCAAAGGCAGAGGGAGGACTTAGATTCAGACCTAGGCAGGCCAGAGGAGCAGGCAAATAGGGGCAAGGAGAAATGGGAGCCCTGGACCTGGGTTAGAAGAACCTGGCACCACATCATATGATCCACTCCTAAACTTGAGGGCATCCTGACCTGGATGAAAGCACTGTTTCAACGATTAAGTTTTTGGTTTTTTGGGGTTTTTTGTGGGGGTTTTTTTGTTTGTTTGTTTGTTTTTTGGGTTTTTTTGTAATTTACACTGTGTTATGAAAAGCAACATAACCAGTAATGCTGGAATTCAGTTCTCCAGAGTAAGGAACTCCTGCTGGCCTATCTTTGGGTGAGTGCATAGGCTGAGACTTTGCTTCTGTAATCCCACCTGAAGGCTGCCCCCCATTTCCCCAGTGGATTGGTCATCCAAGCCATGCATTTCATGTGACACAGTAGAGCAACCTGGGCTCGGACTGACATGAAAGTGCTGTGAGAAGCTCTGTAAAGTGACAGAGAAAACAAAAGTCTCATGGAGGGGTAGTATTATTGATACAATATCAATAACAGCTCAAAGGTACAAGACAGAAAATGCCAGCATGAAAATATGAAAAGGCCTGATGGGAAAACAGCAGGGAGGTTAGTTGGCATGTTCTGTTTAGTTTGAAATGGGAAGCACTGGGTCAAACCGGCAGTGTTGTCAGTGTTGATGCTGCTGGTGGCAGACAGCACACTGAAGCAGTGAGGACATTTGGTAGTGTCCAGCCCTCCTTCCTTCTTTGTGGTTCCTGACCGACTGCCAAAGGTTTTCACACCAGAGGTGGTTGGGCACACTGTTGTTTAGACTAACAGTTCATTCCTAGCTATCTCTTTTATGTTAAATAATGTGGTTTTGGGGTTTTGTTGTTTTTTGGTTTTTTTTTTGTTTGGTTGGGTTTTTTTGTTTGGTTTTTTGGTTTGTTTTTTTTTTGGTTGGGTTTTTTTGGTTTTTTTTGGTTTTTTTTTTTTTTTTTTACTTTAGAGGTGCATCTATCCTGACTTCAGGCTATCTTTATGCCTGGCTGAAGATGCCCAAGGGAACCAGCCCAAAAGGGAGTGTAACAGCATTGCAGCAGCACAGCAATCACGTGGCTTGACCTTGGGGCACTCACTTGTCTCACAGATGGGTCAATATTTGCCAAGACTCCACTTAGTAATTGCAATTCCTCTGGAGACTCTCAACAAGCATTTCCCAGGAACAAGAAGCACAGAATAGGCATCTATAGACAAAATTACAAAGCCTGACCTTGCGGTACTTGTGCCTCCACTAACTAGAACTGACTATGTGGATATTTGTCAAAACTCTAACTAGGTCTCATTTTACTTTGTTTTTTCTTCCCACATAACTCTGCAGAAAAGACTTTATGCAAAGTTGCTTTGAGAGATATCAACAGAAGAACAGTCAATAACAGATTTACCACCATCACAGCTGACAGAGGTCCTGGGCTGAAACTGTCCAAGGCTTGGAAAAGCCAATTAGGCAGAGATGTCCTGGGCTGAAAATGTGTCCAAGACCTGGAAAGGCAGATTAGGCAGAGATTATCAAAGCCTAGCACCTCACAGTGCTCCATTAATAATCCCTATGTACATAGGTAATGGATGTCAATAGTCTGCTTTTGGCCCTTTACTCTCAGTTCCATCTGCAAGGCCACTGACCCTTGGAGCAGTTCCTCCAGCAGAATCACTGCAGGAGGGTGCAGGCACATCCTCTCTGGCGTCTGGATTGGCCTCCTAAAGCAGGGGCTCACATGGCTAAAAGTATTTGAGCTGTCTGTGGCACTGGGACCACCACAGTGCTCAGCCACAGCTGTCAGCACCTGCAGCAGAAAGCTGAGCTCAGGGAAGCTGAGGAATTGTGATTAGTTTCAGTTGCAAGAAGGGTTGTTTACTGATACTATTACCGGGGCAGCGAGTGAGATAGGAGTCTTGTGGCCAAGACTCTTATTTAGTATTAGATAAGACTACGATGTAGTAGAAATCAAGGTGGTGTGAAATGCACAGTGGCTTGGAGAACAGTTAGCCTTGCTCAGCTTTCATGCTCCTATTAAGAGAAAAATCTTGATAAACTGGCAAGTCTCAGAAGAATCAAAAAATTACTGAAGAATTACTGCAAGACTCCAGGGCTCCTTCAAAGTAGTTCATGAAGGATAAATACATTTGCAACTGTTACAATATCGTTTGTGTAAATGACAGGATATGGCCAAAGTTTTAAGAAAACAGCATAAAATTAAAAGTAAGGGTTGCATCTGAGCAGTTCAAAAGTTTTCCATTGATTTTTCTAATGCGGACATAATTCTAAAACATAATCAGGATGTTTTAAGGAAGATGTTCACAACTTCAAATAACTAGCAAGTCTTAAAGACTTCATTAAACAGGACTGCTGGGTTTTGTTCTTAATGTCCCTTCCTTGTTTTTAACATTTTTTTATACTAGAAATTGCTGTCTCCTGATGAAATTTAGCTCCATGGCTCCACCCAGTGGGCTTTTCTTAACCAAGAACAAGAAGACCCTAAGAAGTGCCTGCACACACACACTACCAGCGGAAGCATTGGTGGTGTGAACAATTTCTTTCCATCTTTTGTGTAGAGTGGCTCAGCTGAAATGCAGACAGGCGTTTGATGTTACCTTCTGCAGCTAGATAACCGCAAAAGTGAGATCTTAAAAAATGTTTTAACATTGTTTCCATAATATGTTTGCCATTGCTAAAGAAATGGGAATTAGGAAGCATCCAAATCCAGTTGGTACCAGAGAAAAACTTAAATTTCAGAATGTGGTTTGGTTTTTTGTTTTTTGGGGTTTTTTAAACCTAAAAATCTGAAATTAGTTTTAATTTTAAAAATAAATGGGAAACAGATTACAACACTGGCTTGTGATTATAAATAACCCTTTGCCTCATAGTACTTCTTTTCAATACTTAAACTAAGAAGTGTTTTCTACCTTTTATTTTCTTTCCAATTGAGATTATTTATTGACTTGGAGTGACACCCCTTCCTAAAACTAGAGGAACTATCCTGGATATATATCATAAAGTCCTTATAACAAAATGAGTTCTGTAGATGTCAAGTTCTCTGTTAAATTACATAGTGTATTTCAGATATATGCACTGGTTTTGTAAAACAGTGGTTCATATCTGCTGAATATTGTTTACATTAAGAAACACATGTTTGTTACCAGGTCTCCAACTGTCTTTTCTTTCCATTCCTTTATTTTCTGTCAGGCCCCCAACTAAACTGTGGGATGTCACTATACATTAAAAAATACAAGCTTATGATGAAGTGCACATTTAATATATCAAAAAAGAAAACACCGTTTAGGGAAACCCTTTTATGCCAAGCCAGAAAAAAAGAACAAGGTCCTCCATTCCAGACTGAGAAATAAAAACACTCTTTTCTGGTCCCCCACCATTTTAATGACAACATCTTCCTTACTTCTAATACCAAAACCACGCCAGTATAAACCTCTTTCCTGTGCAATAGCTCTTCTACTCTCTGCAAAGATCTGTTTACAATTTATTTATACTACCATAGAATTGAAACTAAAAGACAATGAAATTAAAGGATAATGAAAAGCTTTTCAGCCTGTAATTAATCTGCAACTGTTAACAGAAGCGAAAATCTGCTGTCTTCAGTACAAATTAGATTTTGGTGGAGTAGGAATAGTAGCCCAAGCATATTAGATAATAATTCAAACTGCAAGGAAGTCATACACTAATCTTCTATTCTTACATTTCTTATACCACAGGTCAAAGAATAATTTCTGTATCAAGTTTATGATTTTCCAGGAGACTGCACTGTTTTGAGAGATACCTAATACAAACTGACAGAAATGCTTCTAGCTATTCCTGCTTTTTTGAGGGGGGTTTGTTGTTTTGGTTGAGGGTTTTTGGGGTTCTTGTTTGTTTGTTTGTTTCATAATGTTGTGGATTTTTTACATTTGCTAAAGCTCTGAGATAGATTAACTTCACATTTGCCAAATTACATTCTAGGGAAATAGAGTCTTACCTACACGTTACAGTTTCAGATTTGGGTTTTCCCCCTCCTTTTTGTTTTCAGTTACAAGCTTTTCCTTAAATAGTGAATATCCAAACTTCACCATAACAATGTTTTTCGTTTGTGAATCCATATCCAAGGAAGGTAATTATTTATTTTAAAAGTGTTTACAAAACAACCCAAGAACCTTCAGAAAGTTTAAAATCTTTTTAAATTGTCTTAGTGTCAAAGTTATGACCATATATTACTTTTATAGAATACCTGTACCTTTCAGAATCAAAGAATCTGGCAAACTATTAATTTGCATTATATACAAAGTATTAAATGTAGGCCCACCTTCTAATCAAAAACCTTAGGCTTTCTTCAGTTGTGAATAATGAAGGTATGAACAATCTTCAGAATTTACTTGGAATTTAAAACTTCTCTGAAAAATTTCTTTCAGTGTAAAATTTTTTTCTAATATCCAGTCTAAACCTCACCTGGTGGAGCTTGAGGCATGATTTCCTCTAGCCCTGTCACTTGTTAACTGGGAGGAGAAGCTGACTCCCATCTGGCTACAGCCTCCTTTCAGGCAGTCAGAGAGGGATAAGATCTCTCCTCTTCTGGTTCTTCTTGTTAAAAAAAAAAAAATTTAAAAAAAAAAAAAATCCGAAGGACAAGATAAGAGGTCAGAGGAACAACAAGGTAGCTTTTTACTTTTCCCTTTTGTTTCTCTTACTTTATATGATTAACATCAAGAATGTGCTTAAGCCCCACTGACTGAAGGTGCTGCCCATTCCTAGGTATGCTCCTGAACAAACACAGGAACTAGGCTGGAAGAGATGCCCTGCCCCTCACTCATGCAGCTGAAAATTGGATAACTTGCTCTAATACAAAGTATGATGCAGAAGTGAAAGGCGTTCCTGTGTACATTGCAACTGCATTTTGTACCCTTTTTGCACTCCTAAAGAAAATATTTGTTAAATACAAAACGTTTGTAAGTTTTGGCATGATTTATTGCTCCTAGTGCAAAGGCAATTTATCAGCCTAACTTCACTGCCTTCAGAGCAGAGTATTGTATGGATCGAGGAGCTCATATACACTTGGAACATTCAGCAACTGAAATTGCCACAGAATTATATATATATAAAGATTGGGTTTGGAATAACAATGACAACAGTAATCACTACCACCTGGACAACAAGACACCCTTTTGAAATAAAAATTGATTATGATTCTGCCTGGAAATCAAACCAGTGTTTACAGGTATGTGAAGATATGGGTGTGTAAATTATATCTCCTTTGTTTTAATCTTAAGCACAGTATATATTAACTAGTTCTGTGTTTTGAGACCTGCAGTGGAATTCAACATATTGACACCTATACAAAAATTGCAAAGAACACACCTCAAATATGTTGATATTTTAGTGTATGTTGGTTTATCAACCACTAAATATATTTTAATGCATACCAGGTTACTTTAAAAGGAACCCAGTCTACAGCAACAAGCTCAAACACCATTTCCCACTGAAGATAATAGCTTTATTTATATTATCTATAAGGAACAAAATATAAAAACTACACCAAAATTAAATTAGTAGGAGAAAAAATAGTGAATATCAGTAAAAATGTGTACATATAATGAATTCATGCCTTTTATATCTATAGTTTCTACAGAATGGAACATTTTGAGACATCAAAAAGCACTAAAAAAAGCTTTAACTGCGTTGTTTTTGGAGAATTAAATGTATGTGCTGTATTCACAAGCAAATATTTTAATACATTTCTCTGAGATGACAAAACATCATATTAATGATTTCAATGGAATACAAAATATATTACATCTTTATAGGGTGAGGAGACACTGCCTCCAGCAGATTTATACTTCTTGATTCTAAGTGTAGAATGCTGGGCGATTTTTAATTACCACCAGGAAATAAGATGCAAACTGAAAAGGGACACCAAAGCAAAGGGAATGACATTTATAAAAAATAAGGTTAGCTTTAATTTATTAACAAACAGGGTTACTGAATATTTGGTGTTAGTGGACTTTTTGTATCCAAGAATATTGCCTGGTGAAGTTTGATGACCAAACTTTTTCACCTAACGGTTGAATAAGCAGTACTGCAGACGCAGACTTGGATGTCGTGTTGCCAACACTCAGGGATGCTGAGAAAGCTAGTTTTGTGCCATGTGTGTAAACATGGTGTACAATTTCTCCAAGCTTCAAATGCTCAGTATCTGTGCAGATCTGCTACAAAGCTTCCTGCCATAAATCTGATGAGTCTTGGCCAGATCAGATATACTGTGTGCACACCAAAAGCAGAGTTCATATGTGCACAGCAAATCCTACATGCTGACACCAGATGTATTTCCTGCCAACAAGATGGCCATCTGTGGAGGGCAGCTTCTTCATGCCTCTCTGGAAAATTCTCAACTGAAATACAGCAGTCCTGTCACCAGTGAGCAACCCAAAATGGGTGTAGGTAGGAAGCATGAAATATATCAGCCTGAAGACTGTTTAATATAAACACTCCATTAGCACATGGAACTCTTGGGGAAACAAGCACTTAACAGCAGCCTGAATACTCGGGTGGATACTCATAAAAACAATCTGCAAGTGGGCCTTGAAACAGAGAACAAATTTAAAAATTCATTAAGTATGTAATTTATCATTTTATTTTTAAAGTAAGTGTATGTATTTATTCTACATTGTATTTTATCTAAATTAACTGGACAATAAATATTAACAACTAAATGATAAAAGACAATCTAGCAGTATCATTCCATGTTTCACCACCTGAGTCTTCTTAAAGCAATCTAAGCAATGTGTGACTGATTTCTGTTGAGCACTGACTGAAAACATACAAAGTAGTACTGTAGTTTTAATTTTTTTAAGTGCTGAACATGAGAATTATTTCTAGTTTTATACCAGCATTTGACACTTAATTTCAAGTGACATGTCAGCAACTGTAGATTTTGTACTTTCCATCTACCATTGGCCGTTCAAGTCTTCATACTTCATTCCATCACAGAAGGAAAAAAGACAAGAGGAAAAATTAAGAGAGCAAAAGGGCAAAAAAAGGAAAAAATGAAAAAAATTCCAAAACCCTACCTTCTAGTAAACCAATATTGTTCAAATAAAAAAAGAAAAAAAAAGAGCAAGCTCACTGTCATATTTACTCACTGCTTCTTGGGTCTCAGAATACCCCTCCCTACATGGCAATACCCCTTCGGTCATCTGGGGTCAGCTGTCCTGGCTGTTTCTCCTCCCAACCTTCCAGGCACCCCCCATCTCTGTGCCCGTGTGGCAGTGTGGGAAAAATGCTTTGGCTCTGTGTAAGCCCTACTGAGCAATAACAAGAACTTCCTCTATCAACCCCGTGTTCAGCACAAATCCAAAACACAGCCCTGTACCAGTCACTCTCAAGACAATTAGCTCTACCCCAGCCAAAATCAGCACACACATTTTCTAATGAGCAATTGTGGATTGAACAAACTTCTAAAACATTGTTAGCTTAGTTTTGTTGGGTTTTTTTTCCTTTAATCCACAAAGTAGGATCCCCAACTATAGTTTCTCAACTGACAAATGTTGTGATTTCCCAACTGGGTTGATGGCAAGATATTAAAAAAAAATAAACAAAAATGTGGGGATAACCTCACTTTTGGGGAAAATATATAAACCCCGACTTGAAAATATTGATCCAAATTGCTATTAATTAAAAGCTACATAGAAAAGAACAAATTTCATGACAAAGTTATACACAAAAGGTAGAGCAAGTCACACGTTACAGGTAACAAAACAGGTTTATGAATGGGTCAACAATTATTTTACCGAAATCTTTACATCCAAACCCCTTTTGGACCTTCGGCAAGTTTTGTTTTGTGGAAAATGACAAATAATAGCCATCCAAGTATAGTATATGTACTTTGTTTCCATGTGCCAAACCTATCCATGAGCACACAAAACATGCTCCTGGAACTGGCAGGACCTGAGATATTAAATACATCACATGCATCATTTTAGTCCTCCCAAGTGAGTGCAATTTTAGAAGTCACAACTACAGGAAGTATTAGATTCATGGTCAGATGGTGCTACAGCCTATTATTTTGAATTTAAGATGTCACACAGCTATCAGAATTTAAGTTTAGAAATAAAGACCATTTATTTTCAAGGTATCCCTTTAACTCTCAGTATAGAACACATTTTCAGGAAGAAAATATCATTACTGAACTGATGAGATTAATCAAGGCAATAACAACAGTAATATGGAAGCAAAAAGACATGATTTATTAAAAGCAATTTAACAAAATGTCCACAGCTAACTTAAACATATGTTTAAGTTATGTATTTTGCTGTATTTTCTGAAGAAGAAATTCTACTTGTAAATTTAGATTTGGCTGTCCTTTCTTTGTCTTTTTACTCAGTATTTTATAAGCTTCCATTTTCTTTTTCTTGTACAAACGTTGAGCTTCTTCTCTCTGTTGTCTTCTTTTTTCTGCTTCCTGAAATTAAATAAATATGTAAGATTATGAAATAATTACAAACCTTCTGTGACTGCAAAGCTATCTATAAGCAATAAAGTTCATCTCTGTATAGGTACTGGCAATTAGGTATTGTGCTGCCGATAGAAACACGATTTCTCTAAGGCTGAATCAGGATGTTCTTCCAGCACAGGCTGCAATCAAAACAAATTATACAGCCTCAAGCTTCTACAGAGGAGAGAAGCTTTCTTCAGCAGAACATCCCACAATAAGGTTTGCTGCTGCAATGTATACTCCCTCCTTTCTGTGAAATACTTGACTACTCTACTTATATGACAAACTGACAAAAAAATTCCCCACTTTCTCCTCTGGAGTGCAAGAAAGATGTCCTCTTTCAAACACGAATCAAATTTTCACCTGTAAAACCCTCCATGAAGCACACAGGCAATCAGCCTACTAATGGGGTGTTTACTATGTACTGATGGACTAACAAAACTCTATAGATAATCACCACAATGTTATGTTCAGATTTTATCCAACATCTCACACCCCCTTCTCTAGTGTTGCAATTTTACTAATTTGGGCAAACATCCACAATCCAGATAACCAGCTTGCTTCACTTGTGTCATGTTCTACCAAAATATGCAAGACATCATAAATCAGGCTGGCAGACTGATTCAGTTCATTTGGATAATTTCTTCTCATAAAGTTTATTCTTTGCAATGCAGTGCCATGCTGATCACATAGGCAAGCATTTCTGCAGAATGCCTAAACAAATTATAATTTATGGTTTTCTACAGCATAGATGGCTTCAGCACTGTACAACAGTAAGAATTGCTCTCTGATATAAAATTTAAATTTAAAGGACATAACTCAAGGAAGGACTTCTAAACAGAAATTTAAGAGGCCTCAGGACAAAAACCCCAAACAAATAAATACGTATATGCAAAAATATGAACAGATAACCCCTCTCCATTCAGAATCCTAATTTTACTATAATGACTAATACAGTTTGTTCCCCCTTTTTTAAAAAAACGGAGCAGCATCAGCTCTAACTTACCTGTAATTCACTTCCTATCTAATGATTTTTCTGCTGTTCAGCATATTCTTGTAAACAACATCCAGTTAAGCTACCAACCAAATCCTTACTTCTAAGCAAGAACATTCATCTTACTTGGACAGTTGCTACTTAGATTTGTAGTTTTTTTCTGATCTTTACTAAATCCTATCTTTTTTTAGGCCAAATAAAGCCTTTGAGGAGGCAAAAATTGTGTCTTTAGGTTTATTTCTCCTCCCAAGATAAATAACAGCAAATCCAGTGTTTGCTAATACACATGATGGTGAAGTACATACTTTACTTTTTCATCATGCTCCACTTAAGTACTCCACCTAGATGATTACTGTTATTGGGACACTTAGCTCCTCTTTTGCCTAATTAACAAAACTAAAAATGCCAACACCTGCACTCAGGCAGCACACTCCTACGTGCTGCTCAAAATGAACTCCCTCCAGTCTTGCTGGGGTTTTGCTTATTCCCATCTTCCCTAAATAAGCTGGTCATAATATTAATTTCTTTTGACACAACCTTTATCTAATATGCAAAAAAAGCAGCCATCAGCTGAATACCCATGTAACTCACCCAGAATCACAGATCAGCTTGCATAAAACTAAATACAGCTGAAATGAAGATACAGTATGTTTTAAACAGCTATATATTTAATATTTATACAGTAGCTGCTGAAAATTTAGTACATCATCAGGAAGTTACACAACTTCTACAGTGTTACACTGTGTACCATTTTACAGTGCAACAAACAATGTCCTGGGAGACAAAAAAAACAATTAGATAAGGACTTCTCAAATTAGTAATTTGAGTGAGCTATTCAACAATGATATTACAGTTAAGTCCTGTAAAAATAATTCCAATTAAATTCGAATTAAGGGAGTTACTAAAAATTTTGACTGTGGATAGTATTACATTTAATTGTTTTACTGTTGGTCAAAGTACATAGAAAGGTAAAATGAAGATTGCATTACAACAATGACATAAGAAACAGGATGGGTATTTCATCTTTCATCACAAGACAATGATATTGTTATTACTTCCCCTTCTACAAAATTTAAGAGCTCTAATATAATCCACTGGGGAATGCAGATCAAGCTCTAATCTTTTCTTGGTGTACCAACTGACATAACAAAACCCTACTACTGGCAACTCCGTGACAAAAATCATAAGAACAAAGAGAATGATCAATCCTTTGAACAGCTGCATGCCTGATTACCACTGTCAAGCTGAAAAAGACTGAGAGAGTTCCAATACCTCCTATGGTCTTCCCCGGGATTAGATGGAACACTGAGAGGTAGAAATGGTATTAACCTAGATTTTTTGATTAAAATAAAGAAATAACTCTGTTTAAGATTTACCTCTTTCTTTCTAGCACGCTCAGCTTTTATTTTCTCATACTCTTCTTTTGCTTTCTGATTGGATGTTTTATTTTTAAACTTCTCTTGAGTCACAACTGACCTGGAAGAAAAAGTACAGGTTCTTGAGACACTGATTATCATCAGCAGGCATAACCACAGATACCACAGCCACTGCAGAATCACAGCACAGTCTCCACTGCTTTTTGCATATTCAGGGAAGTTAACTAAAAATACAGGTTTCAGAACAGTCATCCTTTTACACAGAATGGATTGTTTGCACCACTCTTACAGGACACTCACACCACCATTCCAGGCCATGCATGAGCAGTCAGCAAGAAAACACAACAAACGAAACTCCTTCGATGCCAAATGCACCAGAGTGACACAACCTTTAGTAAGGAGTACACCCTATCTGCTGTATCTTCATATGGATGATGTTTCCTGAAGCTTAAAGACTGCCTAAAAGAGTTCTGACCATCATTCAAGCTCCTCAGAGCTAGAAAACCTGAACATACTATCTTAGAGCTGCATTCTCTCCTTCTAGTTCCAACACATGGAAGCAGCTGCAGAGGGATGAGAACATTCATTTAGAAATACCACTCTCTTATGGAAAAAAAACCAAAAAACATTTGCTTTGTTCTCATCTCCATCTGGTGGCAACACTGTGCAGTGACACCTCATTGTCTCAAGTACAAAACTAGTTACACTGCCATTTATTTTCTAGCAACCAGTAAAAAAGGTTTAAGACACAACGACATTTTTAGTAAAGCAAATAACCACACTATAGCCCATGTGAACTGTTAAGATCTAAAATATTTCTTTAGTGATGGAAAGAATTGATTTTTTTTAAAGACATACTTTAAAAACTTACTCTGCTGGCTTATTAGGCTTTTCTTCTGATGGCACTGAATCATCTGGAGTCCTGCGCCGCCTCTTAAGCCTTTCTTCCTCTGCAAGGTAAAGATGTTTCAAGTGCTCTGGATAGGTATCAGTAAACTGATCATCCCGCTGTGACTGCACTTGTCTTCTCTTTTTCAGAAACCTCCTGTACTGTTGTTGAATCTTTTGTTTCCTCCGAAATGCAAATCCTCGCCCTGAAAGCAGAAGAAGAAGGGAATTAAATTCACCTGCACTAAAACAGTACCAAACCATTCAATTGCTGTCGGGACCCTTTCAATCCTGTTTCCTTTCCAAATGGAAAAAACCCACTATGTGTGGCAGTTTTAACAAGGACCAGTGGTAAGTTCAAGGAAAAACCACTACTATGAGGCTGTTCCCTACTGCAGCATTGCAGCTTGCACAGAGTTACTGAAAATTACTGCCTAAACCCGCAGGAGAGCCTTGCAAACATCGCTACTTGATGCCCACTCACCCCTGCGCACCTCTGCCCTCGTGTTTTGTGTCCAGTGAAAAGAGGGATTAACATTTCATTTGACTCCTACTTTTAACAGCTTCTAAGGCAATAGCAAAATAGATTCCCAAACAAGCTCCTAAAAGGCAGTCCCAAGAAAACACTGGTAATAACGCTGGCAGCAGCTGTGACACAGGGAAAACAGTCACTAAATCGCTGCATCACTCTACATTAATAATCCCCTACATCTTTTCACTTAAATGGTGCTTTATTGATCCCACTTTCTTTCTACACATGCCCAGGAAGGCCTTTTCTACAGCTACATCATAAAATCATTCCTGCCTAAAGGAAAGCTCAAACACTGGCTGTTTCAGTCTCGACCATTAAAGAAAACTCATGAAAGCTAGAGTTAAACATGCTCTTTTCCTAATACCTTATTCTTTATTGCATTGGTTTTAAGACCTACTGACTTTCGTACTAACGAAACAGTTTCTAAAGGGAAATGAAATTAGTTCCAATTTCCCTTTTTATGCTTTCTCCAAAGGTGCCGCCTTAGCGAAGTTCTGCTGAAGCCCATGCTCTTTCGTCTACTCATGCTCCCATCTGCATAACTACCCATCAATAATCTCAACCTTTCCTCAAACGCGCTTCCTCTGTAAACGCGCACCTTTCTACGGAGAAGACTCAAAGCGAGTCCTAAACCCGAAAACCACCGGCTGCAATCCCGAGCCCGGGAATTCAGGCTCACGCAGGCCGGCCCCAGGCAGCCCTGCAGCCCCCGAGCCCGGGGCCCCCAACATCGGGGGGCGAGCGTCTCCCGCCGGGGGGGGGGACGCAACTGGCCCGAGCAGTCGGGAGTCTTTCGGCGCCCCTTCCCGCCCACCGGCGGCCCCGACTCACCCTCCTGGACGCTGCCGACAACGCTGCGCAGCAGTGCTGGCCTCCAC
>VWZN01021049.1:136381-188950 GCA_013396955.1 Regulus satrapa | reverse complement strand
GGTGAGTGAGCGGGGCGGTGAGCGGGGGGCGCGGGGGCAGCGCCGCTGTGGGGCGCGGCGGCGGCGGCGGCGCTCAGGACGGCGGTCTCGGTGCCGTCAGCTTCGTCCGGATGGTTTGGGAAACGGGGTGGAACTCCGAACTGTCGGATTCCTTCACTGCTGAGTGACTCCTAAAGAACACGTTTAAAACGGAGGAAAAGAAAAAAAAAAAAAAGCCCAAGCAAAAAAAACTAAATCAAACAAAACGTCCAAAACACCTCCACGAGTGGAAAGGTGTAACAGTTAAAATTCTCCGAGTGTTGAAAGTGGAGATGCGAAGGACAGCTGGAAAAGGCTTAAACGCCGCTTTCCTGTGTTTCTGTAATCGCCGGTGTGTCTGGCGCAGGAAAGCAGATGTTTTATTTCTGACGAGATTTATTTAAGGAGCACTTCATATTTTCAGTAATGTTCGCGTATCTGCAGAGGAAGCCAGCTAGGCTGCTGTGCTGCAGTAGTGCTCCTTCGGGCAGGGCACAGAAATGAAGATAAAGCATCTGAAAGCTGTGGCCTTTGGGGGGAACTGAGCCCAAGCAAGAGATCATTTTCAAGTCCAAGGTGAAATATCTGACAAAGCGCTTAGCTGAGAAAAACCAGCGTCGTGCCAAAGCGTATGGAGTGTAGATAGCTGTCACATTGTGTTGGCTCTGAAATCCCACGTTAAATGGCACGCAAGGCAGGAAAGCGTGGGGAGTGTAAGAGAAGGCTCCGCAGAAAGTAGCATGTGCTTTTTGGCATAGAAGAGAAGCTAAGATAATGATTTGGACTCAGAAAGAGATTGAAGAACTGTGAATTGCTGCATCACTAGCAACATTTCTCTGTTGGATCTAAAGAACTCTCAAAATATTAACTGTAACATTGATTTTTAAAGGGTTGAGTTCTTTGGGAAAAATCCCACAGAGTTTATTTGTGCACGGAAAATACACTGGATAATTAATTACCTTCAAGAGCCAGATGGAAACAAGACAGTGGTCTGGTCAGCAAGCAAAAGTGTTGGGAAGCAGAAAGGACAGGCTTAATGTTCTTGACAGGTAATGTCAGAGTCAGAACTTATTCAGAGCAACAGGACATAAATTTGAATGTACATAGAGGCTGAAACAAAACTAATTATTAGATGAAATTATCATAAAGAAAACAGTAAAGGAAAATTACTCTGATCTAATCTGTTTCTGTGGGAAAGTCCATTGAATGATTCAAACACTGAAGCAAGTGGACTGTAGAGTAGTATGAGAATCAGGAAGGCAGAGTATTGATTTGTAGATTTAAAAATTAGAAAATAATTTAATAACCTGCATTCAAAATTCATGTTACAGAATCTGATGCAGAAATTACTGGAACAAAATGACAATCTATGTCTAAAATTAAGCACATCTTTTGAAGAGTATGAAGCTTTCATGCTGTGGCTAAGATATGACATTTCTTCTTTGGTTTCTGCAGGGATGGTTTTTGCTAATTAAAACAAAAAAAAGGAAGAGTTGCCCCTTTTTCCTGACTTTAAAATTATAATATGCTATTTAACAGAATGCACTGTAGTGGGGTAGGCATATGCTTGCTGATTTGTTGGTTCATCCCTTGGTCATTTGACTGCATGGTATCTGTCCATCCAGTCATATGATGAAAATACTTTGCAGTAGAATATGAATTTTTCAGGGGAGATACCTGCAAACATCTATTTACATTTGCATATGAATAGACTGCTAGCCTGTATTAAAATTAGGAGAGAGAGAGGAATGTAGTATCATAGCTTATTTGAGTGCTTTAGTGCAACTTGAATAAAACATTAGGGATCAGGGACCATTAGAGATCTCAAAACCCAACATAAACAGAAATTACTCTTCCTTGTTCAAAGTAATTTCATTATAATGACCCTGTGAAGGATGGAACCCTTGTTTTCACTTGTACCCTGCAGAAAAAATATAATATCTCTTTTTAGATTCACAAACTAGTTTGAATACATCAAAAAGCTGACATTTGCCATATTGCATTTTGTTTATCACGTCATTTTAGTAAATTGGACACAGACACAGACAAATCGGTGTTTAAGCATTTTCATATTTTACTGTAAATTACTGTTTGTACTGTGATTCTGACTTTAGGGCATATGTTCCTTTCCTGTGAAGATTTGTTTGCAAATGTATGGACTGTCTGGTTAAAAGACATGCTAGATTTCCTCCTGTGAGCATCCAGAGTAGAAACGTGTCCAAAAACCTAAGATTTTTTATATTCATAAATAATGCAAAGCTCACCAACTGCTGTTCTGTAGCCTGAAGTTAGGCTTCAGATGCCTTAATGTAATTGGTTTCTTTTTGTTTGTTTGTTTGGGGTTTTTTGTTTTGTTTTTGTTTTTTAGTTGTCACGCTGGGACAGGGGTTTAAGTTTGTTGGGAGTGTTACTCCGGGTGATATTACACTAGCAATCTTGTATGAGATCCTGCTAGTTCTATCATGTTTTTTCCACCAGATAACCAAGTTAAGGATTGTTACAGAACGTGGATATTGCTGCGCTGGATTTCAGTGAGATTTGTAAGGACAGTAATTGTGTTTTATGTCAGCTGCTGAGAAAATGAAAGCACAGCTATTTTCTTATCTTTCTGTAAGAAGTCTTACAGAAGAGACATTGGAAAGCAGAGTTGCCCCCTCTCCCTAAAAGCTGCAGTCTTTATTTCTGGTCTCTAATATCCTATTACAATCTTACCCTTCACGAAGATTACCTAAAATTTGTTCAGACAAGGAAGTTGTTTATAGAGAAATGTGCCTTTCTTTTAAGATTTTGTAGCAGAGAGAAGTAGAGTAAGAAGTGCTGTGCAGACAAAGAAACCATGTTAATTCTGGTCATAGCTTAGACAATATTTATGCTTTCTTAGATACAAAATCTGTTTGCTGCGCTTGTGCCTTTGTGGTGTCATATCATGAAAATGAAGATGGTTTGGGACTGCTTTCACTGGATTGTAATATATGCATCGCTTTTAATTGTGGTAATGCAAGCAAATTAAGGGCATTAGAGCTGAGGTCAATCAAAACAGTTGTATCCGTTGTCAGGCCAAATTCAGGAAAGCTACTGTGCTAGGTATGTACTTCCTATGACACAAAAGACAAACCAGGAGACTTTTTCCAAGTCTTTGTAACAGTTTGATTGCTGGAGTGGTTGCCTTTTAAATATTGAAAATAATTGCAAATATGTAAAAATTAGCAAAGCTATGTAGAATTCACAAATAGTTTTAGGTAAACTAGAGAGGAATTAGACAGTACAAAGCAATGTCAGAGTTAACAAGTTATTCATACTAATGCTTTTCAATTAAAATGTGCATTTTTGAAACTCAGTACTAAGTAATACTAAAATTAAATATTTCATCATGAATCTAACAAAATACACATTGGAATCTAACTTTGGCCCACCCCTGATTTGAAATAAAAATTAATTTAATTTTTCCAGTATTCATCAGTTACAAAGCAGCTTGGGAAGTATGTGAATTGAGTGATTTTGAATCCAAACATTTCATATACTGAACAGTTGCATTCCTTAAAAATTTTTTTTAAAAACTCTATCAGCATATATTGGCAGCTACGGCTGACTAGAACGTGTATAATGAGCAGGTTTGTAAACAGAAGAGAAGTGATGATGTTGACTGAATTAGCATGTGAATTATACTAAAGTAGGCCTGCTGAAACAACAGATTTTGTCACATTTACACTGATTCAGCTAAGAGCAAAATTTGACCTCAATTCTGAAGGGGGAATACAGCTGAAGAAAAATAACGAGTTTTTCCACTTAGGGAAGCAAGATAAATGGTTAGTTTTGTCTGATACTAAGTATTTATTGCTTATAGTTCTCGGTCAGCACTATTAGAGAGCTGTTAAGCACTGTTTACAAAAATCTTTTCTTTTATGTGCAGATGATGACATCTTTTCCAGTGCATTTTGTGAAACCTCTGAGAAGCTTATCAATGTACATTTGTTTGCCCTGGCTGCTAAATATTATTCTTTGTCCAACCTTGGAGTGTGTACCCCATTAGAAGATGTGCTTGAAGCACTGAAGGGAGACAATGAAGGAGCAACAGGTATATTTACATTTGTATTCTAATGTTTACTTATTCACTATAAGACTATAAAAGAGTTTTGGTTTTGGATGGTAGTTTGTTGTTTGAGGTTTTTTTCCTATATGATCCTCACTTCCATTTTCATCTGTTCTTGGATAGTTTCTTTATGGATTTTTGATGGGGGTTTTTTGTTGTTCGTTTTTTTTTTTTTTATGAAATAGACTCTCTTGCTAAAATATGAGCATTTGGTATCTGTAGACCCGTCATGGGATTCAGTTGTACAGGGAGATGGGACAGAGAAGTACGCACATCACTATTTGAGATACCTTATTAATTCTCTTTGTTTGTCTGTCCCTGAGTTGCAAGAATCATAGTTGCTACTCATGCTTTTCTTAGAAGTATCCCACTAAAATATGGCAAATGTTTGATTCCTAGAAAAAAAAAAATCTGTAAATTTTGGGACTAATACCAATTATATGTAATAAAGCAAGAGTAATTTCACTTCCTGTAGTTAAAGAAATTTAAATAAAACACTCTTAAATTGGCATTAAGTTGGACACTGGGAGTCTTACCCTGACTGTAATTTTTAAATCAGATGATAAACTGACATTTAGCCTTACTTGGACTGCTGTCATTTTCACTGCAAATGTGCTGCTCATTCAGCCTCTCTAGATTTCTCACTATCTTTGAGATTTCTCATTAGTTTTTAAGAGAAAGACTGAGCAGCTCTCTGCCTTCACCTTCTAGTGCCTTTTATCTCTGGGATGCATTAAAACTACTGACATATCTTATCCTAAGTGATAGCACCATTATACAAATGTTGTGCATCTCTCCCACTTTCTACAGTGATCTCTTTTCAGTTTTGCCACTTTTCATGGTTAGTTCCCCACGTATTTTTATAAGTATGCCATTGCTGAGGTACTCATAATGATTTGTACTGCATTCCTCTTACATTCTGGCTTCTTTCCTTATGCTCTTAGTTCATCAGAAACCCTTTTTTCTTCCTTGACAACTGTATGCTGCTTTTCTTTCCCCCTAGCTTTTTAGCTATTTTCATTTTTGCTGTATCTCATTCCCCATGTTCCTCTTAATTTTCCATACTTCTCTAGTTCTACCTTCTTGTTCTTGAGTTCATACCTGGAGTAACTTTCTTAGCCAAAACTTTGAGGTTTCTTTCATCTTCTTGTCATGCAGAATGGAGCATCAGGAATAAGGGAGTTGCTGAATATTTCATTCTCTATGTGGCAGGAGTGACATTTGGTTGGGTAACTGGGGCCTGGGTTTGTATTTTTGCAGTACTTCTCACTTGTACTTCTTGGGAAAAATAACATGTGTTCCAAATGTGTACAATAGAATTATAATTCAAAACCTTTGTGCTGAATTGGCAGTAAATATCAGTTAAATTAACTAAATTGAAGTTCCTGGTAATCATTTGGCAGAGGCAAAATACCAACTTATGGATTCATAATGTGCAAGTTGCTAAACGAAAGTTGTGATCTTTTAACTTTGAGCTATTTTAGATATTTTGGACTCATTTCTGTATTTCAGAAGACATGTTTATTCCCTGACATGCTAAAGCTTGCAAGTTGAGAGAAATGTAAGTCTGAGAAAACTGGCAAATTTATTATGGTGTTGCTTATATTCTGAAAAATATGCATCAGGATAATTCCATTTATGTTTCAGATGTTTTTAATATGTTTTCTTCTAAGACAAACAGGCTTTTGAGCCTATTCCCACAGTTTGCATACTTGCACAGTTCTCTAGCTTCTTTGCAATCCTGATGTATATATATTGCTATCCTTCCTGGGAATAATTGGGAAGCACAAACATTTTAAGCATGTTGTGGACACAACTCCTCAGAATGGAGTTGTGAGTCTGAAGGGTGTTCTGCTTTGCTTCCTAACCACCCAGAAGTGAGGGTTGGATTGAGAGTACTCCAGCTTTGCAGTGTGTTTATGGCTGAGGTAATAATCATGCCATGCAGAGACTACTAATGAATCCATCTTTAAATTCCATGTGCTGAAATATCAGTGGGCCTCAGAAGGGTTTTTTTTTCAGTGTATGGTTAGTCCAGTTCCTCACTCAGGATCATGGAGTTAAATCACCATAGTCAACCTCTGTACAGGTGTTGTTGTATGGTGTGGACTATTGATTTATACTTTTTTATCTGATGTATCTGAATTTCCACAGGTAGCTGATGTATAAAACCCCTACACCCTGCCATAGGAGATCTTAAAAATGTCTGTGTTAGCCCTGTATAAAAACAGTCTCTCCTCAATTTGCTCAGCTTCACAACTAAAGATGTAGCTGTAAATGGCACTACACAGTTAAAGCAGTTCTTCAAATGGAATACAGGTACTCATACGAGGGATTCCCAGTGGAAATGAGCAGCATTTCATTAGAAACTAAAACTGGTAACATTAAGCTTTCTGTTACTCTCTCCTATCCAAGCTACTTCAAACGGTTTTTTTTTTCATCACAAAGGGAGATGGTTCTCTAAATTTCTGATGTTTTATGAAATTAGTATTTGTTCTGCCTCTGTCAGTTGTGCACATAATAAGGAAATGTACATGCATTTTCTTGAAACATTTGTTTCAAGAAAGTGATTTTGTGATAGCAGAAGGAATTTACACAGTTTGAATCAAACTATTATTTTTTTTAATTCAAGTTCTAAGTTATCCAGGCAATATAAACAGTCCCCAGATACATTTGTTTGCATTAATTTGTAATAACTCCTTGTTTTTTATAATAATATAAAAGCCTATTGGAATTTTGCATTAAAAGCAGGAAAAATTAAACTTACTTTGAAAACTGTAATTTTTTCCAAAAAGTATCATTTTTCCTGCGGTGAAATATAAGCAGCGTGTTATCCTCCAGAAAACAGGGAAAGAAGTCAAAAAATGCTTAAGAAACTTTTGTAGCTAAGGCAATAAACAAACTATATACGTAAATGTAAACAAATTATGCTTTTTCTGTCTGGAACCTCAGCTTTTGTAAGTTAGGTAATTGTTCTGGATTTCTCCCATGTTTGAAATACTTAATTTGTTGTAAGTACTCTCTGACATAGTACTTCACCTAGCATTACTCCATTCATTCTTTTGAGTTCATAATAGTGAAGAGAGTAAAGGTGCAATATATGGTCATCGTCCAAAGTGACAGTGCTGCTCTGGAGAAAAAACAACTTTTATTTCTGTCAGGAAGTTAAATGTCTGTTTCTTCTTGTTCCAATTATGCTTCTTTTTCTGATGAGCCTATCCAGAACACAAAAATGTTCAAACATAAACAGAGAGACCTTTTTTTCTTTTTAGTTTTTCTTTTTCCTGTCTGTTTTTCTTTAACCTGGTATTTTTACAAATTAAGAGCTTTTTGGGATGCTGTATAGATAGATCTTTGCAATTTTGAAGTTAAGGAGATTCTTCAATGAGATGACAAGCACTTGTTTCTGCTATTTGTATTGTTTAAGTCTTTTAGTCCATTTTTCCTTATGGCAGTTCATAGAGTCTATATTAGATTTTAAGTATTGTCATAGCAGTTTACTATAAAAACCCCACATGTTTAAGAAATAGAGAGATCCCTTGGGGTTTGTGAAAAATAGAGAAAATGCTGGGTTTCTTATGAGCTGAATTCAATTCCCTACTCTCTTTTAAAGAAGTAACACACTTGGCTTAGCTCCCAGCATGATCTGATCAAGAAATGAACATGGTTTTTGCCTAATGATCAGTTTCTGGACAGATGAACACATACTGTGCATAAAGCAGAAAATGGGAAAGTATATTAATCTGCCTAGTTATGTAGAAAAGTCCTCTTTTCTGGGAGTATGTTCATCAGTAATGATCCAGTTTCTTCTACCATCACTTGCCACCAATTTAACTAGATCCAAGTGGTCTGCAGCACTGGGCCCCTGAGAGAAATGTGTGGGTTTCTCCCAAGGGAGTGACTTCTGAGCTCCTGCCTTGGCTGGGTGGCACAGAGGTTAGCAAGTGAGTGCTTGGTGTCCTCCACAAGCAGTGAAGCTCTGATGGAGGTTGACTGTTGACTCCATCTCATTACCACATTCTGCAGCAACACTGAAATGAGTGATTTTCTGCCATAAAGGTGCAACAGTTCCATAACCAATCCATAGGGTAAATAAAGGAATGTTCATCTTCCTCTGGATTTTCCCAGTATTGCTCATAACATTTAGTAGAGACACCCCCTCCTGATATTGTCAGCAAATCTGCAGTATTAGCAAGCTGCAAAATATGATTATTTATTGTCCCTGCGCTTATATTTCATTTATGGAAAGGTAAATGTGATAAATGAGACAAAAATAAATATTTTTCAGTGAAAAGTTAAAAGTAGTATAGTGCTGCCATGTGAACCAGACTTAACTCTTGGATGTTACGAGAATTCGGGGAGAATTCTTGATGATAGTGATGTTTACAGAAGTTAACCAATGCATGTTCAGTGTCTTATCAAGGTACCTTAGATGTTTTTAGACGGACAGATACTGCTCACTCTAATCTGTCTGCACTACTAGTTTACCTACCTACTTACCTGCATGTATGCTTACTACTTACTCTACTATTCATATAGATCTTAATAAAACATCATATTTAACCTTCTGGTTGATGGAGTCTCTATAGCTCTATTGCCTGATCAGGACCCGAATTCTCCTACATGTTATAGATTTATAGTTGTAGATGTATAGTTATTGTCTTATATCTGGTCAGGTATTAATTATGCTCCATCTTAAAAAACCTGAGTTTTACAGTGTATTGAATGTTTCTAGTTCATCCGTAATTCAGCAGATTACTCTTGTAATAATTTAGTGAATTTTTTATTAAAAATTGCTATCCTAAAATTATATAAACACTGAAGTATGTATTAGGGTGCTTTTTTTCCTGACTGATCACAAATCATTATTATTCCAGGTTGTGTTTATATGTATTTATTTTCCTAATCCGATACAGGTATTGCACCAGATGAGTTTATGAATAGTAAGAAATCACATGAGGTGCAAGTGATGTCAGAGCTGGTCAATGGCATAGCAAATTATTGTGGGATAAAGCTGGTAAGAAAGCATTTCTTATTGTGTGTTACTAGGTGCCTTCCAAATTATTCTCCTTGTTGCGTGCAAATAAATGACTTTGATAATCTGTCACTGCTGTTCTTATTTTTCCTTTACATAATTGAAGCTAAATAAGAGCTGTTGGGGCCAAACTGAAGGATGATTTTCTTTACAAATGTGGTGTTCCAAAGAAGCTGCCTCTCAGTGCCTCATAATCACTCATGAGTAATTTTAAAAAGTTATGATCCTCCTCTATGTATTGGGCAGCTAAAAACTGTTCTGCTTTTTGGACCGGTACTGCCTTGTTTGTCAGTATTATGTTGCTGACAGTTTTGCACATGTCAGTAGGAGAGCTGCCTTGTCTCATGCACACAAAAGTGTCACTTGCACAGACCAAGGCAGAATATCTTGAGAAATTTTGAAAGCTCCTTTTATTCTGACACAAGATTTAAATGATTTCCTAATTGTTTAATTCTGTTAACCTTTTTTAACATGGATTGAGATCTGTAAATTAGAAATTTAGTTATGATGGTTTTAGCTTGAAAGAGAGACCAAACTAAGCAGGGATTTATGTAAGAATGTATATGAAATACATTTGGTAGAACATGTATGAGGCCTGGACACCGAACACCATTATCACCCAGCAATTACTGCATGAGTTGGCTGTTTTGTACATCAGATGGTAGGTTTGTCTTTGGATGGTGAAGAATTGCAGGATTCCTTTCTCAAATTTGATTGTAAGTGATAGCTTTTTTTTTTTGTATACATGTGATTATGATTGCACAATACACTAGATCACTGTTTCAGTAAAACCTTGTAGAGTTTTATTTATGGATCTGTTGACAAAACAGAAGCACCCCAGCAATATTTACCTTTTTTGAGTAGTGTGTTTCACATTCTATTAGACAAAATGCACCAATACCATTTCCTCAGTTTGCATACATATGCTTTTTTGGTAAGCTTTTTCAGTGTTAAACCTTATGTTAGATTCCATACCTTAGGCCTGTGTTGTGGTATGTCTTAAATTTTTCAGTATCTGGGTGAGCTGAGTTGATTTATTCATTTTAATCTCTCTAATGCTGGTACCTGGCCAATGTAGCTTCATCCTTGTTTTAAACTAGAGGTGACATGGAGCTCTCAACACACATTTGATTCCTTTCTACATCTGAGCTGCACTTGCTTTCCGTGCAAGGAGCTGTGACTGTAAATGGAGACTTCCTCCGAGCTAATATTCATTCCCACAAAGATTTGTGGAGAACAAACTATATTTGTTTAAAACCAAAGCTTAATAAGGTACCTGCCCAGATTTTATGGTGAGGGTATTTTCTCTGAGTATTCTTTTTTGTAAGTAAATATGTATGACTATAGTTTAAAATTTATGTACCTGCAGCATCCCAAGTTGCTGTTGCTCCCACCACAGGGAAAGCCCCAAAACTTGGATTTGACTCTGAATTGCTGAAGCTGAACTTTGGTTAGGAGGTTATTTGGCTCAGGCCGAGTTAATTTAGATAAGTAAATGCTGCCGTACTCTTGCTAGATTTGGGTCAGGCCTGTGGCATCCTTGGAAACAGAGATCAAAATTCTCAGTCCTGACCATCTGTTTTGTGAGGAACAGCTGACGAAGGCAAAGTTTTAGGCAGCGTTCTTACATCTGGGATTGTCAAGTAAATAGAGAGCTTTAATTAAGGCCAAACATTGCTGGGTGAGACACAATCAGTTTGGGACCATCTGCGATCGCTTACAGCGATGGAAGGCGGTCTCCAGCAGCCCTTCAAGAGCCAGCCACCATGACAAGCGTGGCTGCCCTCCTCAGCCCTAAGGTGGGAGTGCTCTGCAGACAGCAGAAATACACTACAGCACACTTGTGAAAGTCTGTTATTCTGTCGTGAGCATGTTTTTTGCCTTGCTTACCTTTTGTTTCAGGCAAATAATGGTTGTTCAAGTATTGAAGACTTTCACATAGTGGAAAAGCTGTAGGAGAGTATAGTTTGCTTACAGTGCAATAGTAAGTGGTATCTGCATTTGCTGGAAAGTGGTGTTTCATATAGAGTTTTCATTTAGATTTAAATAGTTCCTGTGAGATTCAGGAATGAAAGGAAAGCAAAAACCCTCTTCAGAAAGTAAAAAAGTAAAGTCATCTTAATAACTTAACCAAAGTTTCAATGTAGCTGGATAATAATAAAATCACAAAGCAATCCTTACTAAGTATCAGTCAGTATGTTGCAATTTCATCCAGTGATTATATTTATCAGGTAGCTTGGAGTATCTCTATACATGGGATTATTTTCTGTTTACTTTTTAAAAAAATTCTAACATTAGATGAAAAATATTATTGCAGTGCTATCACTGAATATGAAATGTTGACTGCTCTATATTAACTTTTTTCCATTTTAGTCATACACTAGAACAGTATTTATTTGAGCAAAGTTACAAATCCCTAATAAATGAAAAGAGCTTTCCTTTTACTTTGGAAAAAAAAAAAAAGACCAAACCCAAAAAACAAGCAAAAAAACCTCCCCTCTTTCTCAGTCTTTAAAAAGCAACTCCTTTGTTTATGTTTTCTTTCAACTTAAAAAAAAAAAGTAGCAATTATAAAGTTTTAGGAGTTTTTCCTTATTGATTTTTTTACGTCCTTCTTGCAAAACAAAATGTATGTAGCATTTAATTAAAAAATCTAGAGCCATGAAAACACAGCACATGTTTTAAAACAACACATGTCCTCAGGGTATTTCTTTCAGATATTACAGATCACTGACTGCTTGAGAAATGCCCTCTATTTCACCTCCATACCCACATCATATAATGGGTGGTAGAGGATATTGCTCTCTGTTGGTATTTTATAATGTACAATAGTAAATAGTAAAATAAGAATAAAAGCAAAAAAGTTATTACCACTATAATCACTTTTAGGCTAATGATTTGAATGTAAATATTAAAGCAAAATAACTAAAGGGCTTTTTTTTTTTTCCAAGTAGTTTGCTGACTCTTTTAAGCACTGTTCCTATCATATAAGTGGAACTTTTTTTTTTAAGAAGTTGTTGATTAAACTCTGAAAATAAACCAATGTTGATTCCTCTTTGCTTAAGAGCACATTTGTTTTATTTAACTTGTTGGTCGAAGTTTTCCTTGGAAATTGCAGTATGAGCAGCAAGACTTGGAGTGTGTAATGTAGGGATGATATAATTCTGCATTCAGCATCCATTACATTTGTGATTTGGTGCTGGGAAATGTTGTAATGCTTGATTGTGCCAGAAGCTGTGTTTAAACATAGGACCCAACTCACTGTGGACAGGACCTTTGGAGTTTATTATATCATGGAAATTTAATTTTAAAGGTTCATGCTTGACAGATATGCTGTGGATTGCTTATTACCTTTCCCTGTATAATCAATGGAAGGTAAAGCAGGGAATAATTTAATGCAGTTTATTTATTTAGCGCAAGATCGTTGCTTGCTATTTTTAGTCAATTTTTGCTTTTGTTTTTGAATTGTTCTCCCAGTGCTAATTTAACTGTATTACTGTTTTCTATTTACTTGAGAAACTTTCCCCAAGGTGCAGCTGGTCTCTACAGCCACTAGGGGTCACACTTAGGAATAATTCGCTACTCCTTTGGTCCGAGTGCTGCTTTTTACTGAAAAAATTCAGAACTTGAACAAGTGGAGCAATGCACACTCTGCAGAATTGTGATGTCTGGTAAAATTGTTCCTTCACCACTTCTCTTTTCTTTCATTTTAAATGACAGAAGCACAGAACGGGTCAGGTTGCAAGGGACCACGGTGAGTCACGTGGCCAAACAGTCGTCCTAGAGCACACAGCACAGGATGGTGTCCAGATTATTCCTTAATATCTCCCTTAAGGGACACTCCACATCCTCTCTGGACAGTCTGTTCCAGTGCAAAGTCACCTGCACAGTAAAGAAGTTCTTCCTCATATTCAGGTGGAACTTCCTGTGCATAGGCTTCTACCCATTGGCTCTTGTCCTATTGCCTGGCAGCGCCGAGAAGAGCCTGGAAACTTCCTCTTAACACCCTCCCTTCACATAATTATATTCTCAGTTGTCTCCTTTCAAGGCTGAACAAGAGCTCTCTCTCAGCCTTTCCCCATAAGAGAGGTGCTCCAGTCCCTTCAGGATCTTTGTTGCCCTCTGCTTGACCTGCTTCAGGAGCTTTACATCTCTCCTCTGCAGAGATGCCCAGAACTGGGCACAGGACTCCAGATATGGCCTCACTAGGACTCAGTAGAGCAGAATAATGGTGATAAATGTGACAAATTAATGACATTTTTAAAAGTATGCTTAGGTTATATAACTTCAATTTCACTAAATTCATTCCTGTACAGATTTATTTCAAAAAAATTTATGGTTGTAGCTTGTCTAGATTGCAAATATTTGTCAGTATCCCATTATGACTACCAAGGAGAAAGCCATGCACTACCTGAGGAAATTATTTTTACCTAATATTATGTATTCTCCACTGTTTTGCATAGTCTTTAGTGACATTGGCTCAAATTTTTCTTTCTAATTCCATGGCTGTCCAAATCTTTTTTATTAAAATAAGGAATAAATCTTTCTTTCTCCTTGAATAAAAATATTGAATATTTTTACCTGGTAAAAAACTGCAGTTGAATTTAAGATGCATCAATGTAGTGCATGCTGCAATTTGGATTTAACAGTATCATTGTAAGCTTTTTTACGAATGTGTGACAGACCAAGAACAAAACACAGATGTTGTTGAATCAAACACTTCCAGGAATTTCTACAAAGAAGTCATTATATCTAGTCAGCATTATTTTTGGTACATGGCTGGACAGAAGTGAACATTTTAATTTTCTTTCCCTAGGGAAGTGTCAGTCTGCCAGTTCTCATAAAATACTGTGTTATGTATTTATTGCATATTAAAACACACATAATAAAAAGTTATGATTATGTACTGAAAGGTGTCAAATTACCTTTGTTTCTGCTAATACTTCGTAAGGGTATTTTCTTCCTGAGTTAAATCAGTCACTGAACTAGCACATTGTATCAGCTATGAGACAAATGAAACTGTCATCCTATCATTCCTTCCTCTAGAATGGGCAGTGAAAAGTACATGTGTCTAATGAGCCCCTTTGTTTCTTAGAAAAGCATCCTCATGTTAAACAAAGCTGTATGGATTGTTTTCACAAAATGGGAAAGCAGAATAAACTAGCATTCTGGCATAAAAGTATCAATATCACCAATCTTTAGGTCAAATCTGAAGGGTTTAAATTAAGCACTGAAACAAAGATCCTTTTTGCTGTACATCCACTGGTTGTAGGCTCCTCAGTGTGGGAATTACATGCCTAAACCTGAATACTGTGAATGATTTATTTGCTAATTCTACCCCAGAGTAGCAAGGGCAGGTGAAATTGCTGGTGGTTTATGGTTACTTTTTTAGCAGAAAGATCTATGTCAAAAATGTACTGAAAGCCTTTACAAGAAGCTGGGCATGTGAATTGCATAAACATTGCAGTGTCGGTTTTCTGGAGCACATCAGTTAAGACTTAATTCTGTGTTTTAAAGTGAGAAGGTAGATCAACAAAATAAAAGAACTAAGTACATTGAGAAGGATGATACTAATAAGGTAACTATTCAGTCCATGCTTAAATTTTAGAGAATAATTTTGCACTTGAAGTATGCCTTGTTGGTCATTAATATAGCAATTTTCTTTTCCTTTATTTTTTTCTCCATTATCTAGGTGATTGATATAGGTTCTGGGAAAGGCTACCTGAGTTCATTTTTGTCCATGCAATATAACTTAAAAGTTTATGGCATTGACTCCTCAAGCTCCAACACAAACGGTGCTCATGAAAGAAATAGAAAATTGAAGAAACACTGGAGGTCATATCAGAGTCGAGGAAAAGAAAACCTCAAAAGCCAGAGTTTGGAAAAGGCAAATGATAGGCCCGTGGAAAGTGAAATTAATTGTGAAACAGTCAACGAAGAACTCTTAACTAATGCAAACAGTCTTCAAAATCAGGACCAAGTGATTGTCCAAGATTTAGTTAGTTCTTGTGGCTTCACAGAAATGGCTACACTCAAAACCAACGCAGAAACTGAAGCTGAAATAGTGACTGGGACACAATCTCATGAGACCAAACTTTCTGAAGATGTTCTTGCTATTCTAAATGTTCTTCCTGCTGATGCTGTAGAAGATTTTTCTTCATCTCATTATAACTGTGGGGAACTCTGTGAAGAGGAAAAAGTACAAAGAAAAATTACATCTCTCAAGACTAAAGCAAGAAAGTCAAGTGAATCAAACCTGTATTTGCCATTGACCTCTTGCATCACTGCAGAAACTGAACTCAGTGACATCATAACAGATCTGGAGGTTATTCTACTCTAAATATTTACTCTATTTAGATTGTCCATTATCTTTATATTGCCATTTTAATATGTGCATGTTTGCTGTCTCTAGTGTAAATGAATATTCTGGCCTAATAATGGTTTTTAACCAGGTAGCAGAAGTATGTCTACCAGATAAAGATTCTTTTTCTATTTTGATATATGTGTTGGGATTATTCTGAATCAGTCTTTAGAATTTATGAGTTAGATAATAATCAGCTGTCAAAGTTAACAGCATATTCAGTTATTTTACAACTGGCATTATAGATAAAATCTAATTATTATGGATTTATTATTTACCAGGTAGATGCATATATTAAGCATTAGAGTTTCAATTTTCCTATAAGTTCTTATTTTTTCAAGTTACATATTTTTATACTTTCCAACATCTGGGAAGGCATAGGAGAATTTATTGTATATAGTACTCAAGATGACAAGTTTGTAAATAATTATTTTATTTTCACTTTACTGACTTACTTCAAGTTCATGTAGTAATTTACTGGCTGGCAGGGTTTGTGTCTACACAAACAAGCCCAAGTTCAGCTGCACAAAGACAGTGCCACAAGTCTAGAAACTGAAGTTGTATGTTTTTTATGCCTGAACTAACATACATTGATTGAGTAGGTGCATTCAGTCTTTTATGGAATGATAAAAGCTTCTCTGTGTTCAGTAGTAACCAAACTATTTTATTCTAGGGTGTAATAATCTCTGATTCATAGGTTTGTGCTGATGGCCCTATAACTTGAGCTATAAATGCTGCTGAGTATCTGAGAACATGTGGAGCAAGCTCATGTCTGTCTGCAAAAGACACCCTGAGCAGCAGGGTTTGTGGATGAAGCATATGCCTGTACATTTGCACAGCTGGATTTTGTATCCTCTTAGTGTGTAGTTTGTTCAATGTTAAAGGTGGAAGAAATCCTATCTCACTGCCTTTCTTGATATTAAAAAATACTGTCATGGAAAGTGAAAGAGGAAAGCAGAAGTTTTACTGTTTCAGACAGGAATGTGCTATGTAATATAGGTAGGTGAAATAATCAGATAAAATCAGAATGATTATAGAAAGGTATCTCAATTGAGTGACCCTGGTCTAATTTCTTGTAGATAACCTGGAGAAGTAAAGGCTCTGGGGAGACTTTATAGCACCTTCCAGTACCTAAACAGGATCTTACAAGAAGGCTGGAGAGAGAATTTTTAAAGGCCATGTAATGATAGAAAAGGGGGGAATGGCCTTAAGATGAAGGAGGGTAGATTTAGGTTAGGTAGATATTAAAAGGAAATTCTTTACTGTAATGGTGATGAAACACTAGAACAAATTGCTCAGAGGTTGTGGGTGCCACTGGAAGTGTTGAAACCCAGGTTGAATAAGGCTTTGAGCAACCTGACCCTAGTGGGTCAGAGGGGTTAGAACTAGGTGATCTCTAAGGCCCTTTCCAACCCTAAAGACTTTTTGATTCTATGAATAATAAATATGTCTGGAATTCAAAGCAACACTGTGTTTGCCATGTGTATCCCAACTAATAATGTCAGAAGGGAAATATCTTGTTATGATTGGTGAGAAGAGAGAGAATTTTCATGGAGAAATGGAAGGAGGTGAGAAGTTGCAGAAAAGAAGGAAAATAGGAAATAGAATATATAGAAGAGCAGAGCATCTGAAGCTGAAGTTCTTACTTTGTGCTGTGAAAGGGAATGCCCATTTGTTGTTGAATAGTAGTGGGCATACTGCACAGCTGTCAGTACTGCTGTTTGGGAAATAACAAAGCCTGCTATTCACCTACAGCTGTATTTAGGAAGTTGGTTTTATTTCAGCAACTTAAACTAGCAGAAATGCCTTAGATAGGTCCAGCCAGATTTACAGCAAAGAATCTTTACTGAGAAAAGTAGCAGTCGTACTAATAACACGAACAGGAAATCTGGGAAAGACAAGAGAAAATGGCCTGTGCCCAGTAAGCATGTAGATACTCCCTTCCATGCAGCTGTTACTCATAATCCTGAACTTCTGCTGCATCATGACCAGTTTGGCCCTATTTTCTTAGCACTGAAGAGCTTTGATAAGCCTTGAAAAATTCTAGAGCAGAACAGCAGGAGTCCTCATGGAGCTGAACATTTCTACCTTACAGCTCACTATTTGCACCACATTTAAGTTTTGGAGTTTTTTATTTGTGCTCCTTCAGTTGATAAAGGAGATGATTTATTGTTTCCCCGTTTTTTTTCTTTTTCTTCTTAGGACTGTATGATGGTGGGTCTGCATACATGTGGAGATCTTGCTGCAAATACACTACGAATTTTTACTGCCAAGCCTGAAATCAAAGCCGTTTGCAGTGTGGGCTGCTGCTACCATCTGTTATCAGAACAGTTTGAAAACCAAGAAGGTAATTCTGAGCTTAACTTGTGGCTGCCAGTTTGCATCTTGAGAGTATTATGCCTTTTAATTAATAACCTCCTTGCATTTGTTCCTTTCCAGTGGCTTATTTGGTATTGGTTTTATTTACTTTATGAGGGTCATTCACTCCAGATGCATTCTTGCTTTTCTGTTATGCCAATATTCCTAATATTTTTCCTGAAATTAGGGACATAAGTGCATAATGTCTTTATGTGGTTATGACTACAGCTGGTTTTATTCATTAATTCACTTATTACTTATATAAGTATATAGGCTCTTTTAGTCCAGTATGTTTCCATTCTTTTTGAAATATTTGGTACCAGATTTTGTCCTCAGCTGTGTGCAACATCCAATTATGTTAAGTTGTACATATACAGGGATGAGCAGAACTAAGTTTTTGTAATGTAAGGTAAGGATCAGAAAAAGCAGTCATCTGGGTGCTGTGCTCGTCTTTGTCTGTTCAACCCATCATGAAACAGTACATATATGAGTTTTTCTTGAGGAGGTAACCTGAAAATTATTTGAGAATTCTGAATATAGGCAAATTTTCCTACAAATGGCGGGGTAAGGGGGAACGGGGGAAGAGGAGTTAATTTTTGGAGAAAGTTGGTATTTTTACTTGAAATTCTGTATAATGAAAAAGATTTAAGGAGCTGGCTTTCCTGAGACAAGTGGTACATAGCCAAGCTCTCTAAATGACCATCTGCTGACATCCTAGGACCTGATCATCATATCAATAAATCTGGGAAAGAGATGGCTTGGCATGATTTACTTCAGCTCTTTCAGGGAACTTTGCAGACACAAAGGCATGTGGCACCCAGGTATTGCTGGATGGTATTTAAGAGTTAGCTGCTTAGGTAGTTATGGCATAGCTCCACACTGACCATAACACATGCCAGCTCTTGCTTCCTTTTGCTCTGCAACTGTTTTAAGAGATTTTTCAGTGTATTAGTTTTAGCAATTTCAAAATACTTCAGCTGACTCCAAAAGCAAAGGAAAAGAAAATATAATTGAAATTTCTGTGCTACAGAAATAAAGTTAGAGAAAAAACATACAATTACTTTTATATCAGAGTTTTAAGAAATTAAGAACTTTTCAGGTACTTTTAAGTCTGAGTGTCTGAAACATTTGGTTGTTTCTTATTATTGCAAAGAGGATAGGGCTTCCTGTGCTAGCTATGTGGGATTACTTTTTGCAGACCAGTGCATAAACTCAGACACCACCAAAGGATCAGGCTTGATAACCTTTTCAAAGTTCAAACAAACAGATATATATGCATGGTTAGAAGAGATAAAGCAGTTTCATAGCAGTATGGAAATGAAGTCAAATTGCATGTTGGAATTTCAAGCTGTTTGATTTTATTCTGCTTGAAGGACAAAATTATTCTCAAAGGAAAACATTTGGACAGAATAAAAGGAAATTACAGTATAGAATAAAAGGAAACTACAGTATTCTTTTTTTGGGAAAGAATACATATATTGTCCTAGTAATGCTCAAAATAATTTTTTTTTTTACTATTACTTTGAGAGTCCATATTCTAAAACGTATTATGCTGTTTTATTTCCCTACTAAGTCGTCTACCATATGGCTTGTTCTTAAATGTGCAGTGGAGGGCTAGAGAGACAAGGACTGATAGTATCTAAGAGTTTAGATTTTTTCAATGGGAAAATGGGAAAGAATTCAGACTGTATCTTGTGTCTCTGTTTCCTATGCATGGACTTCAAAGTGACAAACCATTTTAGAGGATGCTAGGGGTCTCTGTAACTCATCAGATGGTATTGATCCAACAATTCACTCGTACAAGCAGTAAACAAACTCCTCTTGCAGCTGTTGGAAGCAAGTAGATTTTAATACTGCTTCCAGAATGGACCAAATTATAGGATTTATGTGGCAAGTAACTTCTGGAGCTTATCTGGACCAGATCATGGCACAAAGCAGGAACAACTTAGATAATTTAATTCAGGGCCTTGTCCATTCATGCTTTGAATATTAGCCCATTTCAATTTTTGCTCTCACAATGAAATTCTTTCCCTCATATCTATTCAGAGTTTTCAGCTATTATGAACTGTCTATTGTCTTTTTCATTTTGCACTACCTAGAGTAGTCCAGCTTAATCCTTTTTGTTCTCTTTCCTTTAGATAGTTGAAAACAGCAGTTAGATCCCTACTTGACCTTCTCTGCAGCCCTTTAGTGCTCTTGCCACCAATAAATAAATTTAAGTCATTATGGTGGGCTGAAGAACCCAAAAAAGCACTCCAGAGACTCTCACAAGTGCTAAAATGGGAAAATTATCACATCCCTTATTCTGCAGGCTTCATTGTTAAGCTTCAGATTACTATCAGTTTTCTACCTATTTTAGAGTCCAACTGTCTGAGTCGTATCTTTCCATTTTGTCTATAAAGATAGTAAGAAATCCTTGCTGAAAGACTTCATAACAAAAGATAAACATAAGACTTCATAAGATAAACTATGACTCTGTTTCCCCTAATTCATGGAGCCAGTCACTGCATCACAGAAGGCAGTAGTTTGTCAGTGCCTGATGAATTCCTGCCAGCTAGTGTCAACCTTCTTCTTGTTCTTCATGGGCCTCGGCATGGTTTCCAGGAAAATGTGCTCCGTAAACTTGTTGAGACTGAGCTTATTCAGTTGAAGATGAGTGTGGTTTTTGCCTGTTCCCTGTAATCAGGATGGATATGACCTGTCACAGATGATAGAGTATGTTCTTCATGGGACAGTGGTGAGTTACGTGATCCTGAAATACATCCCATCTGGCCACGTGCAGTTGTGTATTTCTGGTTGGCTTAGCTGGTGATACTGCAGCCAATATAATCTCTACTGTAGATTGTCCTTCACTTGCCCATGCTCTGACACTGGACTTAGGAGAGCCAGTGGCTACTTTAGGCATCAATCAGAGATTGCGGAGACATGTAGATGCTTTATGTGGAGAGACTAGTTTGAATATTAGGAAGTGAATCAGAGCTACATGTCTGCAGTGATGGATAGATCTTCCTAAGAAGCAAAGAGAATTGGGCAGAATTTGCTGCAACACAGGAAATTACTTACTCATGTGAAATCAGTCCAGTAAGCAAGGGCTTGCTTGTGAGGACACAGTGGGAAGTTCTGTTATAAAGCCATCTATAGTTACTTGATTGTGACTGAGTAGCCTTAAAGTTTTTATTTTTTTAAATCTGTTTTTAAAATGTCATTTGTCCTCTTTAAAACCTTTATTTTCTTGAGGTGTGCACCCTTAAAGTCAAGGATGTGGCAACTCCACCTCAAAGCTCTTGCTCCCAGTGTAGGTCATTTTCCATCTTTGCTGTTTATTTAATGTAAGCTCAGAGGGTTGTTCTTATAAGCACAGTTGAAGCAGAGAAGCCAGCTCAGAGAGGAGCTGCAATGGACTTCTGCTTTCCATAACTTGGTATGGCTGGACAGTATGTTCTTCAGCAGCTGAGATTTAATACCAAGATCAGTCTTGTTTGAGGCCAGTGAAAAATTACTTTCACTTGATATTAACTGGAATTAAGTGATTTTCATAGGAATAAAATTAGCCTGTTATCAGGCTACATTATGCCTAACATAATGTTTATAAGTCTGAGGTGTTGAGTTGACAAAATATCACCAAATGTTACTATGGTATTTTTGTTGGGCTACTAAATTACCTAAGTTATCGCAAATTTGGGGATTTTGTTGGGTTTTTTTGTTTCTGAGATTACTTCAGGGAATAATTCATTACATTTCTTACATACTCTAAAAATAGTGCAGATATTGCAAAATTGGCTGATTCAGTTTGCTGTTGGACTTGCTGTGAATACTTTGGGAGCATTTCTGATGAAAGTAGGTGCCAGCAAGTCAAAATCTTGAATAATAGTGCAATCAGTGTACAGTGTCCTTCTATGTGCCTATAAATAAGCTGAATTCATCTGGAAATTTTTATAATGGGACCATATTTCTAATTATGCTGGGAATAATTTTGAACTGTTAAGATCATGAAAGCCTTTGCTTTGATTTATTAGTAGCTAAAACAACCAAGAGGTGCTGTATAATGTCAAATTTCAGCTGAGTTTTAAAAAGTTGAAGCCAATATCTTTTAGCACCTGTCTTTAAATTTCACTGCTGTTTAAGCAGTATGAAATTCTAAGTTTCAGTTAATAAGGAATAATATGACAGCTCTTGGAAAATTCTAAGTAGTTTCACTTTGGCTCTCTCTAAGGAGAATTGTCTGTTTATATAGAGATTCTTGTATGGATAAAATATACGTAGCCATTAGTATAATTGATTCCTTTGGGGTTTTATTCTCTGTTAGTGCACTGGATAGTCAATTACATCAGAGTAGAAAGGATTTTACTATTTATTAGAGACATTTTACATAAACCTTTTTACATAGTGAGCCATTATGTCAGTTTTTCTGGGAAAAATCAGTTTGCTAATGATTTTTAGGTTAAAACAAACTCTGGGCTTTTGTTTAGGAGATACTCTTAGGGTTTTGGGGAGCTGTTTAATCTTACCTAGAGCTAACACATTTTTTGGACAATGTACCAGCTGGTCTGTGATTATCCCTTAACAGAGAAGAACTGAAAATTTAACATATTTTTAAAAATATTTTACTTTCCTTGAAAAGGAATTTGGGTTTCTGTGTTCTGATTCTCTTTTTTCCTTCCTCCTTACTACCTAAAAATAAGTACCAGTCTAGAAACCAGTGAAATTCTTCAGTAATATATACTCTGTTTTGAGGATATAATGTTTTGAGCAACATGAATGTTGCTCTTGCTCTGGAGCTACTATTAGACCTACCACAGAGAAGGGGTAACTGAGGTTCTTTTTAATATATCCCTTGGGGCAGATTAGAGTGAAATAAATGACAGATGTGTATATATATAAAAATATATGTGTGGAAGAGAGTGTGTGTGTGGAGGTATATATATATTTTAGAACAAGTTGGTTGCAATGGAAGTGTAGCCATTTTGGTTATTATCTATAGCAATATGACATTATAAAAGCATGAAAATATCACTGAAGAAAATATGTAAGGAAGACAAAGAAATGGTAAGAGTAGCTAGCAGCGAGAAAAGATATGACCACCCGTTATTTTTGCACTTTGGGAGCACTTTGCACTTCAGATGACCATTGGTTGAACTGATGGTCACAGCCTTGATCTGTCAGGGGTGGGGGAAGCCATGAAACACTAAATGAAACACTTCAAGAGTTAATATATGCTCAGGTGGGAATGCCCAGGTACCTCCCCTGTGGGGGAAGTTTTCACACTTTGGATCATGTGCAGTCCTCAGCACGTGTGGTTGCAGCCCTAAGTCTGACAGAGTGCGAGAAGTGCTTGGGCAATGCTTTTGGGCACATGGTGTGATCCTTGGGGATGATGCTGTGCAGGGCTGGGAGGTGATCTTGGTGATCCGTTGGGTCCCCTCCAACTCAGCATGTTCTTTGATTCTGTAATTAGGAATAAGAGGTAAGTGTAATTGTATAGATACTTTCAGTGATAGCTGTCTGATAGAAACTCTTTTTGAGGTTGGTTTAAAGTTCTACTAAACTCCTGATTGTGTAAGGATTTCCAAAGTTAGGTCACTGCTGGGTAGAGGAGTTCTAAAGCCCTCCAAGCTGTGGAAAGCAGCTTCTCAATAAGGCACTCTGGAAGAAGTCAGCAAAGCTTTTGCAGAATAAACTTTGACTATTAAAAGTTACTAAAATAATTAAGGGAGCCAAAAGGGTTGCAAAGGGCAGTCAAAGTTCACATACAGAATTTTATCAGACTTGTGAAACCTGGGAAGGCCTTGAGTAAGGCGGATTCAGAGGACAAATATTCTGAAGCTGAATTTTCTAAAAGGATTACTTACACAAACATAATGGCTTCATATCACTCTGTTCCACTCAAATATGAAAGATTACTCACTGTTTCAGGGTATTAGAGTAGATGATTGATGTGTAGCCTAGGTTTATTTTCTAAGATATTCCACAGCCAATGTCTTAAAATAGCTACTACTGATACCATGGCAACACAGGAAAACACTTCCAAGCAACAGATCAAAAAGCTTAATTTCCTTCCCAAGGCATCTTTACATATTGCTGCATAGGGAACCTTTCCATGTATTTGTGATACAGCTAACTAGTCACTAAACCCCAGATGTTTTCTATAAAAAATGATTCTGAAAAAAAAGATGAAACTTGAAAAAATACTAACAAGGTAAGCTTTACAGATGTTAAATGAAAGTATTACCTATTGAAGTTATTACGATATTTTTCATTAATAAATACAGCAAGAATATATTAAAACCTGAAGCCATCTTACATTTGTATTTTTCTCAGCGTGTACGAAGTATGAGGTTAGAATTGAGAATGCCAAAGTTTTAATGCACATAAGTAAAACATATTCTAGGTTTGGGTTTTGGAAATTATTTTGGTGACAGTGGACTCTGTTTCCTGGAATTAGAGAACGTTTTTCTTCCCCACTGCCTCCTGCAGCAAAATCCTGCATAGTCAGGGGACTTTTTTGAAAAATGCCAATTCAAGGAACAGTGAATTACACGGCCAAGGAAGATTTAGTCTTTCCCATGAAGGAAAAAAGCAGTTTAGTAGTTACCTATTTTATTTAGAATAACAAGTAGACTGAACATCTACAATGTTGTGGAAGATAGAGGCTATGGAGAACCTGAAAAAAGGTTATGTGTGTTTTAGTAGTACTTTGATGCAGTTCACCATATATACAAAGAGACAAAGTAGGGTGTATATGAAAAAAAATGAAGAGGGTAATAAAGATTAATTTCCACTGAAGAATCTCAGAAGAAAAAATGCCATTTCAATTCATTGAATTACGTAACTGACTAAAAGCATCCATTAAGTTTAGGGTTGGGATTCAGAGCTTCCCACAAAGCCTACAGCTCCAGGGATACCAGGGCTGGAAAAGGCACACCAAAGGGAATGCAGTGCTCCACCAACATTGCTGCCTCCACGCCTTACTGATGTGGCTCATCCCATGGAACTTAGGTCATGCTTATTTTTTCCAGTAACATTAAAGCTTGTTGGTCCTGTTGTTTTATAAAGACCGTATTTTACTGTAAAGCTTTCTGAAGTAAAATTTGAATCACAGCACACTAAAAATGGCAGTATTTTTGTTAGAGATGAAAATCTATGGACCACCTAATATTAAAGGTATTGGAGAAGCTTGTCCCATTCTCTTGAAGTTCCTTGTCATCATTTGTGCACATACAGAGTTGCAACTTTGAAATGGATTTTACCTTCATCTTACTTGTATTGCCTTATTTTTTTTTTTATAAATACCATATCAATTAAAAAAACACTGATGTTTTGTTGCATTATTTGCAGCATTTTATTAAATGTGTGATTCAGTCTTTTTTAGAAGTTAGGCTAGAGGTAAAGTCCTTGCTATTTAACTAATCTTCTGATATTAAATACCATTAAAGCTTCATTTCAGCTCATAGAATGATTACCTAGAATTCCCCATTTTGTCAACTGTTCATAGAAGGAATTCTGTCTGATTGGCTGCTCTGTACTGAATTGTAATGTGATTGCTCCATGCACAGTTGAACACTTCAACTGTTTACTGAGAAATGTTCTATGGAATACTTAAAATGTTTCTTGAATATTTTTTGAGATTTATGCAGTTTAGAACAGCTGTTGTGTTGTTAGATAGAAACACAATACGGTATTTAGTGAGCTATATAATATTAAGTATATCTTAAATAGTTGCAGGCATTAAAAGAATTTCTAGTTTTTTAAAATGTTGCTTGTCAATATATGAACTTTATAGCAATATATTAATCCTAAATTTTTTTTAAGTGTGCTTGAGAGCAGACTGGGTGGGAAAAAATAAATAGAACTTAAAGCAATATTGTAGATGTGTAGTCAACTTTTGATATATACAAAAAAATTCTTTCTAACTTAAAGCATTAATTTCCCTCTTTTTCTCTCCTACTTTATAGTTTCAATAATTTAAATGAAGATGGTTCTTTGACTGATAATCTTTTTCAAAGATTATCAGAATTATGCATGAGTACAGTGCACTGATATTGAGATTGTAGCTGACAGGGTAGTAACTTTAACTTGAATGAATGATTAGTTTGCCTGGAGGACAGGGCATAAATTGGAAGGATTTGCTTGAAAAGATCAAGGATTTCATCTTTCTAGCTTGAAAATTTTTAGTTTGAAATATTTTAACATACATATTACAAAGACATATTAGTGAGAATCATACAATAGGAACCATGTCAGTCATTATTTTCTTTGCAAAATAAATATATTTAATAAGTTCTTACTCCCATCCCTGCAGTAGAAATATGCAAATATTCCATGTTCTCCATAATCAGACTTGAAGTTAATTAATATTTTAGAGCTTGTCATGAGGCACTTAAAAATTCTTAGTACATTCCTAGTACTGAAAGCAATTGTAATCCTTTTGGTCAAATTTCATCTTTATTTCTAAAGAATTGTCTTTCTCCTTCTGCTAATAATCAATAATTAAAATCCTATTCTTAAATCACGGTTCTCAAACCAGTATTTAGCCCCTAAGAGCCTCTGGCGTTCCTCAGGGCTAAAAGGAGAGCCAAGTGTGAGGTTGCCTGCAGAGGATTCTTGCCTGCTTGCCTTATTCTCTAGTGGTCAGCTGAGACTGGGCACTTCAGACAGAAAGCCAAAGGCTGTCATAAGTTGTGGGGAGGATTCTTTGCAGGGGTTTTTTTCTTTGCTTGATTTCTATGGAATTAATTCTACCTTACATCTCTGACTGTTGCTAAATTTTCTGCTGTCCCCTCTTTTTAACCCTATTTTGTGATTTATTCTGAAATATGCCCCAGTCACCTTCCTGTGCTAAAAAGCTAGGATCTCAGCCAATTTGTGGTGTTTTTTTTTAAGAAAGCAGTAATTCTTATTCACTCTTCTAAAAGAATCAGCTGACAATGTGTTAATGAAAACTCTAAACATTTAGAGTTTGTGTACATTTAGAACTGAATATTAAGAACATCTCTAAAGTAATCTCTGTGCTTCAGTTTTCCCACATTTGCATTAGTATTAAACATGAATAATTGTCTTGCTATTCAAAATACAAATGATACTGAAGCTGAGCACAGATTGTGATGCAAATGTTTCTTGGTGTTTTGAAGAAAGGGCAAGAGCCTTTGCAGCTGTTCTTTTCTGGAAAACAAACATTCTTCCTCGCAGCAGAATAGTCTTTCAGAACTGGAATAAACAAATACACATTGTTCTGTGTGATGTTTGAAAGATGTTTGGGATAGAATAAGAAGATAATGAGAAGTTACCGCTTCTACTGAAGCCCTGCTGCATGGAATGACTGCTTGGCCTACATCTTGTGATTCGTGGCATGGTGTAGGTTGTCATGAGTATTTGCAAACTTTTGTCTTGTCCCTTTGTTTTTTCAGTGGATTTATATAAAGGAAACTCACTTAAAATTGTTTTGGAAACTGTGAAATTATCAAAAATTCAGCATAACCCAAAAGCATCTATTACAGAGAAAACATATTTTTTGTAGCACCACCACAACTTTTGGTACTGGATGAAAAAAGTTCAGTGTTTCTGCTACATTACCTACTGTTAATCTTGCTCAATCCATTGTGTAGTCTGAAAGAGGAAAAGCTGTGCCTTTTTTTTCTCTCCATATTGCAGAATGCCACGACCAAGTATGGGGATTTCCCATGTGTCAATACTTGAAGGACAAAGGCTGGTGCTGTGGCCGCAATGCTAGGATGTCAGCATGTTTGGTATGATTCCTCTTCCTTTTTTTTTTCCTTTGGAGAGCTTTGTCCAGATGTTACAGGATTCATTGTTTTTGGCTTCTGATCCTGAAGCCATGACTTTAATCCAAGAATTTACAGAATAACATCATTAATGTTGTAAGCATGATGAATTATATCTGAAAAAAAAATAGTATTGACCCTCCAGCTCTATATATTTTGTACTTGCTGAAAGCATAAAAAATGAGTATTGACAGAAATGTATTTTAAGAGTGGACAGAAAGGCCAAAACTTTGCTGAAACCTAAACAAGGTAACCCCTCAGGATAATAGTTCTTGGACAAGGACTTAGGGAGAAACAAGGTAATTGTAGAAGGATTGCAATCAGTAACTCCCCCAATGCCTTCATGATTCATAATATTGAATGTTCTAGCTGTTCAACCCTGCCTATTCCAAAAACTAGAGGAGTCCTAAAGTCCATGTGGCTTAAGCGTCTGGAAACGTCTTTTTAACATTGCACCAAGAGATTGAATACATTTAAAGACTTAGCCTCATCAAGATAGGATGATGAGCTGTTATCTAATTTGAAAAAACAGATACGTACTGAAAATTTTGACCACTGTTTCAGCTAGAAGACTGCTTTTCCTTTAATTTATAGTGTCCAGATAAATCACATCAGGTTCTATCTAGGCTCTGCTGCTAACTCTGTACCTCCATTGCAGAGAAGACTATAGACTAAAGACTCAGTGTGGACTAATGTACTGAGGTTATGTAAACTTGAACTACCATGATAATTAAATGCTATCAGGAGAAAATATAGGAGGACAGTTGTTTAGGATCCATAAGGCTTAAATGTGTTACCCTTGGCAAAGCAAAAGAAAAGAATTGTTCATTTTAGAGATGTAGCTGTAAAACTTAACAGAAGAAAAGTGCTTTCTAAAGGGATTTGCCTTCTCTCTTTTCCTTGTCAGTGTCATACAATACCAGTCCTTCCTCAGCTGACACATTAGCTGTTTCCTATTCCATTTCTTTTGGAAAGAAAAAGGTTGGGCTGTTTTTCAGCTGTGGTAGAAAGATAAATTTTGTAAGCAAATGACCCCCAAGAGAATACTGATCATGCTATGTATATCTATTTTAGATTTTTCAGAAATCACAGAAATTTGGCAATTAAAAGCTTTTTGTTTGAATGTTCACAAAAGGCAAAGAGTTCTCTTGCGTAACTAGATACTTCTCCTTTGTAATGTTTGTCTGTATGCATTTTTCATGTCTAGGATTTTCCTTGCCATGTAGGATGTACAAGGGAGCCAGCACCAAGCCACTAAGAGCCCCCATTTCATGGGCTAATGGCTGGTTAGTAGAAAGTCAGCTGAGCAATGAGGGTCAGAGTTCAAATTGGATGAATTGCCAAGGGCCAGAGGTGTTGGGCAACCTTTCAGAGCCTTACAGTATGTCTTGGAACCCGTATCCCTCTCCTCAGCAGCAGCAGATAGATGCTGCTATGAGAGCTTACACAGCAAAAGGCAAACCTGGTAGTGGGCCAACACCGTAAATGGAGAAACTGCAACTATGTGGACTGTGTTTGAAGAACTGTGTGAAATACAAGATTAGTTCTATAAAAAGGAGAAGGAGGAGTAGGCAATTGTGTAACACACAGTCTTATTTACTATAGTGAAGTTTGGGACTAAAGGTGATAGTAATCTATAAGTGGCAAGACATTTTTGGTTTGCTACCTAATTTGATGTATCAGATAATCAGGTACTGAGGTTTTGTCTTCATTTCTAGTATGATCTTTAAAAAACTGTTGAAATTTTGGTAGGCACACTATCTTTTCCACCAGATAAGAATATTACATGCTTCTAACTATTTGTTGTTCTTTGTCACTATGCATCATAAAAATCAAGTAGTCTCACATCTCCATCAGCATTTATAGTATGAAGACTAGTGAAAAATAATGCACAATATTTTAAACTGCAGTCTCTCTGAAGTTACTTTATTTGCCTGTATATCAGCAGTTCAATTTATCTGAGTACCAGTGATTAAAACTAATGTTATCCATTGAACATTTGCATTGAATTATTTGCTTTTAAATAATTATATATGCGAAGTGAATTATTTGTATTTCAGTAGAAATAGTTCAAGAAAAATGCATTTGGTTTTAAGACTTTCACAGAAAGTGATCCTCTGAAATTCTTGTACAATAGAAAGAAAAACAAGCAAATTTTCCATGTACCTATTTCCACACAGTTGGATGTCATTGCTTCTCCTATAAATAAACCAAAATAACAGGAGTAGCTGCATGTGAGTGCCTAAAGGTATTAACACTTTAACGTGTGCAAGCTCATGTTATGTCACACCATTAATCTTTTAAAATGTCATCTCCTCTGACTTTTATACAGTGTGTTTATAAAATGTTATGATAAAGAATAAACATATCAGTAATTTAATTCCTTGACTCTTAAAGGCTTTGGAACGAGTTGCAGTTGGCCAAATGGTAAGTAATATTGTTTATTTTAGCCATTCTGAGATTAAATGTGTTTTTCCCCCTTGAATGTTCTTAGTCCATGGCCTTTTATTGAACTTCTGCATATCTGGAATCTGAAATACTGACCTACACTATGTCAAATCCTGATAGATAGCATGTATCATCATGAAATCACATTTTTATTGTTGTGGTTATACTTAGCAAATCTGTTTTCTTTTGAAAATTAAGAGTCTGAGGGAAAAAAGCACAACTTAAAATTTAAGGCATTAAATTACCCTTCCTAACGTCCTTTGCTATCTTTCAGCTAATACATAAATTCAGTTCAAATATCCTTCTGATATTCCTGGTTTGGATCACTCTGTCCCAATGTTTTATCAACTAATGTAAAAAGAGACATTGTTATGACAAAAGCTTAAACCTATTAGAAACATCATCATTCTCGTTTTTAATCCCTGTATATTTTTTCCCTGTGGATATTTTAAATAATTGTTGTGTAAATTATCCTTAAGGGGTGGGTGATGGGCATCAACTGTGCAAGTATTTAAAAGGTCAGGCTGAGAGACTTCTTTCCATATTCAGTAAGCCCACTGACCCCAGCAGTCTTTTTCTGTTAATTTTTAATTGGCAATCATTAACTGGTTTTCTGCAAACAGATTTTTCACAGACAAATATATTAAACTTTTAGGGTTTGTTTTTTTTTTAATATAGTACTTTCTGCATGGTTCAGACAACAGTCTGACTGCAGATGATTCAGTTAGGTAGGTACTCCTTTTTTCTTCAAAGCAACTTCGATAATTCTTATTTATTTTGCATATTAGAATTTAGATCATGAACAGTGTGTTTTCCTCTGTTGTCTTTCTTTCCATCAAGAGAGTCTGGGGTTTGATTTCTTTCTTGCAATTATGGTTATGTTAGAATCCGACTTAAAAACAATTTTAGCTGGATACAAGAACATTGGTAAATTGTCCTCTTAAATCTGGTATGACTGATTGTAAAGTATACAATTCAATAAACAGTTAAGCCAATATTGGTTTTGTTACTCTGATCTTAATTTCAGTGCCAATTTTAAACCCTTGCTGTTGTAAAATTTTTTGCAGCTGCCTACAGAATCATTGTTTTATCGAGCTGTTCTTCAGGTTATTATAGAAGAAATTTATGGTATCACCAAAAGGTAGGAAACTCTGATTTCACAGAATACCAACCAAAGATTTATCTGATTCTGTTCCACCTCTCTGTTACAGGGAATGTATGTTTTGGAAAGCAGAAGGATGTAGGAATCAGTCTCATCAGGTTGTATATACACATTGGTATTAAAATGCAATATAGATTTGCTCATCCTAAATCCACATCACAAATATATTGCTCTTCTTTACCTGTAGCTGAAATAGTCCCTCTTTGGTGCTGGGTACATGGGTAAAGCACATCTTCACCTGAGAATTCTCAGCAAGTGCACAGAAAAGTCAACACAGTCCTGGGCTACCCTGTCATGTAGAGGTCCTGGCAGCTTTGATACTGCAGAAGGAAAAAGGCATTTCTGTTTGTCCTGAGAAAAAATGCTGACAGCTTGATGGCCCTCATGGCTCTAAAGAGCTACTCACTGCCTGTGCCTGCACTGGCAAGTACTGCTTCTTTGTAGGAACGGGATTTGGAGAGCTGCGGCTGAGGGCCTGACATCTGCATTATACTCTACTGTGGTGGAAGTTGGACTAGATTTTATCTTATTCTGTGGGATGTATGCCTGTTAGCACTTGGAGCACATCCAGAATCACACCTTCCAGTTTAATTTAGTTTGAAAATAACCCATGTTTTGAGCTCTGATACTATTTCACAGTGTGAGCCAAGGCATGAGAGGTGGGGAAAACCAGAAAATTCACTTCAGAAGTATACTCCTGATCTAAAATAAGTGCTAATACAAATACCCTTAAAACTTTTGCTAGATGTAGAGTCAGACAGCTTACCCTTCAGAAGGTCAAATTCTTGAAAGAAGAAATGCTTCTTTATTTTAAAATTGCATTAAACACCACACAAAACGTCATGGCTGCTAAATTGTAAAGAAAAGCAAAAATGTCAGGTAAATTTTTCATTCTTTTGAAGGAAGTATAATTTGGAGGAAGTAATTAAGATTATACGTCTGTAATGAACACAATGACTACCTTGGAAAGACCTCTCTCACCCCCCTTTTTTTGTTTCCTGAGCATGATGTTAAATGCCCATCTTCCTAGAAATGACATAACAACAAAATCATTAACCAATTTTCAGACTGCATCAGCCTAAATGTTTAGATACATCTCAATATTAAATATGACAACAGAAATTATTGTAAATTAATGAGGGTCCTTGACAGCTAAAAAGCATTAGAACTGCCACTGAAATCTTTCTGTTGACCTCAGATGTTAATTCCGGGTTTTAGATAAGGGGATAGGTTTTACTAAGAATAAAGAAGGAGAAAAGTTTTAAACTAAGATACTTCTATTCCATTTTTCACTGGGAGGGTGCAGGGAGAGTGTATTTTTTGTTAATTAATTCAGTAGCTGAAAATCCTGTACCTGAATATTTAACTCCTGCACTGCACATCTAGAAGAGAAATAATGTTAGACTCAGTCAAGAAAGTTAATTCAGTCTAAAAAAAACTGTGTGTTCTTTCTCCAAGATATTTTAAACACAGAGAAGGGAAAGAAACCAATATGAGTGGTCTGCTGGAATTCATTCTTCCTATTTTTTTTTAAAGTTTTTGTGCATTATTTAAACATATTTTTGAACAACACACATTTCCATCTGACTTGAAATGCAAGCTATTGAGTTGTGAAGAGGAGAGAATTCTGGCATCATTTAGTGAAATAAAAATTGAATGGATAAGAACACCAGATAACAAGAAAAAGTTGCATATGGTCGTTCTAGTGGTTGGTGTTAAGTAAATTACAGCAACATTATGGTAGATTATTGAAGTAATATAGAAGTATAGAAGAAAATGTCTGTCAGTGGAAATAATAATTTTGTCATTCATACAAGGAAATAAAAACTGTTAGTGAAGATGTTAAAAAGAAACTTCAACTCTCTCTCAAAATTTTAAGTAAAATAATAACCCTTTTATAACTGTAATACAATTATATAGTTGCTGTGTCTAGAAGTTACTTCAGGTATTAGCTAGATTGTTTTAAGTGGAAGGGGGAAAAAGGAAAAATTGGCAGTAGTAGCCATCTAACGGATTTATTTCTCCTGTTGGAAATACCTGAATTGCTGTTGTTGACTGTATAAAAGCCTACACCTCAGTACTGTATTTGCAGTGATCGACATGTTGGGAAAACCTTCTCCAAATCATCCTCCTTTGTAGATTATGTCAGACGGTCTCTGAAAAAGCTGGAATTGGATGATTCAAAGGTGAGTCATTAATTAGTGACTATATGAAATTTTTATATCCATATAAGTTCTTGAGTCAGCATCACAATGCAAGGTTTGAGCTATTGAATGGATTTATATCATCTACTGCTGTATGAATATTATATTTGAGGACTTAATACCTTTAACTTAGTAAATGTTAAAAAAAACTATGAAAATTTTAAATCACTTTGTTAGATAGAGAAAAATAAGTAAATATAAAGTAGAGATTTAAAATATTTTATAGATTTTATTTATGTTCTTGAGCACCTTGTCTTAGTCTTAGTCCTACAACTGCTCAGTTGGTCAACAGATGGCAACATAGCATTAGGCATAGAATATGACTGTGTGAAGATCACAACCATGTTGTGAGAACAAGTTGTGCAAAGGAGACGCTAGAGAGTACTAGACAGATTGTTAACAAATTAAGTACAATCAAAGGAAAAATAGGAGCGGCAAGCATGTAAAATACTTAAGGTAAATGCTGTTGGAGTCTTCGGTAAAGTAGGTTAAACAAAACAGGTTTTGTTTAAAACTTGTAGTCAAAATGTCAGATCACGTAAAATTTGCCAGGCACATCAAAGCATGAGGTAGAAGAAACAGGCAAAAATAAATAAGCCAGTAAATTCAGATGACATTGGAATCATCCTGACAGCATTAAGAAAAGGACTTATGCCTGAGGTATGCTGTATTTTAAAGGGATCATATTTAATTCTGTAGTTAGCAAATCACATCTGGTGAATGTAGTTACCTTTTTGTTTTTCTGTATGAATAGGCAACAAGATATGTTCACCCCAGCTAGAAATAACATAGACATCTTTCTTCATGTGTGTGCAGTCACCCTAAAGCAATAGTGGATTATTTGTGTAATAATCAGGTCACAATATCATTGATTAAACTCGGCTAGTGCAGATTTGTTTGCTGTTTTCTTTAAAACCAGTAAGCATAGAAAGTTTGTGTCAAGAGGTCTGATTTTAGATATGTTGCCTTTTGCTAAGAAGGGTCTGGATGAATGCAAGTTGCCCTTAGACAAAGATGTCTGTCAGCACTACTTCAAGCTGCACATTTATGTGGTTGCTAAAGACCTGATTCAAGTAAATGCTCAGTTTTGCTCATGTTTCTCCTCGTTTTATGTGCAGCTGGCTGCATACTGAAGACTGATTTTAATGCTGATGTAAACAATATTATTTTTTATTTCCCAGCTATATTGAAATCTGCAGCAGCACAAAAACAGTGCTATTTTGATACTACTGAGAGGAAAGTTGTTACTGCTCCCTGAACAGTGGTTCTGACCCTGCAGTTTTCATGGTGAAGTCAGCACTATATCTGCACAATATTGGAGAATGTGTAAAATGCCTCTCTTCAGAAAAAAAAACCAAAAAAACAAAACAAAACAAAAACCCAAACAACTTACATAGCTAGAAATGTGGTGAAGCCTAAACATTTGCTCTGAAAGACAAAAAAATCAAAGAGAAATTTATGTGGAATTTGTTTTTTTAGCTCTATTTAGAAATGAACAAAAGAACAGCTGTGCTGCATAGACCAAATGTCTACTTTGTCTCTGGCAGTGGACAAAAACTGATGCCTTGGGAAGACTATAAGGTGGGAGTAAGCATATATGAAGCAGATTTCCAGAATAATCCAAAATGTCCTTGTCATTCACAAAAAAAAACAATTGAGGCAATCATTGTCTTAATGCATAAATATATTTAGGTGACACTAAAAAAGTGGCTACTTAGTGACACTGTGTAATACAACCAGAGTACTATGAGAAAAAATTGTTTCCATATGGGTCTCTGTTTTACATGTGCAAAGATATTTTCTAAAATACTGAAGTCAAGAAACTGCAAGTCTCTAGTCCTTTACTAGGCTTATCAGAATATTAAAAATAATTTCAGCTCTGTATGATAATAAAAGTACTGGAAAGGAAAATAGAGGGATAGAGGTACCATTTCTAGGTTTAGTAGCTTGTCATGTATGGTAAAATCTTGCATGGCTTTTATCACTGAAGCTGAATCTGTACTGTGGGGTGTAAACACTCTTCCAAACTTAATGGTTCATGATAAGCATCTCAGCTGCTTCCTTTATACAGACCAATAGCTCTGTTTCTGATCAAAAGGTAGCCCCGGGGCAATCCAGTCATTTTCCAGTCTGGACAATTATGGAGGCAGGGGAAAGAGTGCAAGCATATAAAACACCTAACCTGCCTTGATGTTGCCTACAGCATGGGCAAGGACGTCCCTGAGATTGTTTTGAGAACACCAGGAGATTCTTCATAACATCCACTGATGTTTACAGAGGTTAGCCAGTCTGATGCTGGTACAGGACTCTGCCTTATCAATATGCTCTGGATGTTTTGGACAGACGGACATTGCTGTCTGACTTGCTTGTCTGCAGGTGTGCAGCTTGCTGCTTCTCTACTCCTGCATATAGATCTTAATAAATCATCATATTTAGCCTTCATAGATTCATGGAGTCTATGTAACTCTGCTGCCCCAATCGGGGGCAGGTTATGTTACATTTGGTGACTGCCCGACATGATTTTGGCCACACCTTGATACTCATTTTTGTAACCGTATGCCTTTTGCTAATTATTACACTGATGAAGACTCATCAGGTGTAATTATCCAAATACTAAGGATTTTTTTGTTGTTGATTTTAAGTAAAGATAAGTTCTTGAATCCTGCTAATAATTCATGTGAAGAAATCCCTCTGCTTCTTTCCTTTTTGAAATAGATGTGAAGCTTTTGCTTATATGAAACAGAAATCAGACTCTCTATGAAAAGAGTCTCAATCAGAAATGAGTTAGAGACAAAATAGTAAAATAGTTTCTTTACAATAAATTTTAAAAAAACATTTATCAATAACCTAGCAGTGCTCGTTGTTAAGAATTATGTTCAAAGACCAAAGTTTTCTATTAAGTGAGCCAAAATGGTTTCCTCCATTCATGTTGTTTCTTTTTAGTGTGGAATACCTTGTCAATTAAACACTTAGATGCACTTTTTGTGTGTCTTTTGGTACAGCACCATTCCCTTCACATATCTCTTCACCTCAGTAGTAAAAATGAGATATAAACCATGACTACTGAATTTCTAACAAAACATCCTCATTTTGTGAGGGCAGAGAAAGGTCTTCTAGTGTGAGCATGCTGCTTCACAGGTATGGTTATATTGCTTATAGCTTCAGAATTAATGGAATTGTTCTGTGGGCCTTGGATTATAAAATCATAGAAGAGATGTTAAGGATCATCTAGTTCCACCCCCCCCTGCTGTGGGCAGGGGCACCTTTCGCTAGACCAGGTTGCTGGAAGCCACATCCAGCCTGGCTTTGAATGTTTCTAGGGATGGGGCATCCACACCTTCTCTGGACAATCTGTGTCAGTGTCTCACCACCCCCACAGTGAAGAAGAATTTCTTCCTTATGTAATCTAAACCTATCCTCATTAATTTTAAAGGCATTCTTCCTTGTCCTGTCAGTACATGCCCTTGTGAAAATCCCTCTCAAGCTCTCTTGTGGGTCCCCTTTAGGTACTGGAAGGGTTTTTTTTAGTGTGACCATTTAGCAAGTTGCTTATCCACCGAGTGATCTTCAGTTTAGAGACAAGGATGTCATGTGGGATAGTGTGAAATGTTTTGCACAAATCCAGGTAATGGCATCAGTTGCTCTTTCCTTAGCTACCAATGCTGTAACCCCTTCATGGAAGGCCACCATATTTAAAGGCACAATTTGCCATAAATGAAGCCGTGTTGGCTGTCACCAGTCACCTTTTAATATTCTATGTGCCTTAGCACAGTTTTCAGTAGGATCTGATGCATGATCTTAGGCATCTGGGTGATACTGACTCACCTGTAGATCCACAGGCCTTCAGTTTTTTCCCTTTTTAAAATAAGTAATGGATTATGTTCTCCTTTTTCCATGGGAGCTTCACTAGGCTAACATGACATCTCAAATATGCTGGATAGTAGCTTAGCAACTTCATCTGCCATTTCCTTCAGGATTTACAGACAGATACATCTCATCAGGTCCTATGGACTTGTGCATCCTCAGGCTCCTAAGACTTTCTTGAGTCTAATCTTCTCCTGTGAGCTGTTCTTCATTTAGTCAGCCCCTGCCTTTGTCTTCTGAAGCTCAGGTGATGTGGCTGTTCACTTGCTGGTGAAGACTTAGTCAAAAAATTTGTTGAGTATCACAGCATTCTCTGTAAGCTATCTAACGGGTCTTCTGTTCTGGAGAGTGCATGAATGTACCTATATAAGCTTTTCTTGTTGCTCTTGATGTCAGTAAAGTTTAATTCTATGAGAGATTTATCTTTCCTAACCTAATCCCTGGGTGCTCAGACAATATCTCTGTATTCCTCCCAGGCTACTTGTGCTTGCTTGCACTCTTGGTAGCCTTCCTTTTTGTTGTTTAGTTTAGCCAGATAATCATTGTTCATCCATGCTGACCTCATAGTGTTTTTGCCTGACTTCCTCTTTAAGCTTGTGAAGGTAACCCTTGAGTATTTACTTCATAATAAAAGGGCTCCTTCATAGGCCCCTTTTTCCTTCAGGGCTTTATGCCATGGTACTCTGTCAAGCTGATTCCAGAAGTCAGGTCTCCTGAAGCCCAGAATAATGAGTTTGCTCTGTGCTCTCCTCATTGCCCCAAAGACCCTGAATTCCACCATTTCATGGTCACTGCAGCACAGCTTCCCCTTGACCTTCACATTCCCCGCCAGGCATTCCTTATTGGTGAGAATTGAGAGTATTGGCTTCCCTATCTCATGGGAAGGAAGTTCTCATCAATGCATTCCAGGAACCTCCAGGGTTGCTTGTGGTCCCTGCTGTATTGTCTGTCCCTCCAACAGATACTGGTGTGTTTGAAGTGCCCCATGAGGACAAGGGCTTGTGAAAGTTAGGTTGCTCCTTTGTGCTTGTGGAGTGTCATATCCAGAGATCCCTGCACAGTGCTGCAGTAATTGGATACATACCAAAGCAGTATTTTCTTCCTGAGTGTTTTCCTTATCATAATTCACTCTATTCCTGTAGACTCTGTGCTGTACATACAGAGTATTAAGGGTCACATCAATTTTGGAGAAATTCTTTCTATCACAAGATTTCTTTTCCCTTTTATTCACTGTTTTACCTAATTAATGTGAATGGGGAACCCTCTTTTAGGAGAATGGAGCATTCATCCCTGTCCTCTCTCCTGGCCCCTCTGATACTTGTTAGCCTTTTTGATTTCAAGCAGGGAGAGCAATTCCTTCCTCTTCAGCTCTGAACACGTCTCAGCTGTTTGTAGCTGCTTTGCAAATCCATTTAAAACGAAGTCTCTTTATAATACATCTGATTCCTGCTTAAGGCAATAAGTGCTACAAATAGCATTGCCATGGCAAAAAGTTCTCATATAAGTATTTATGTATTTCTAGAGTTTTTGAGACAGAAAGCTCAAAACTCTTTAGGTTTCCTTGTGTCCTGTTCTTACTGGGGTAGATTAGCAAAAATTCTTTCATAGGGGCTAACTTAAGGTGATTAAATGGAGAAAGTACTTACAAATCTAAGGCCTGGATGTGTGTCTGACAGCCTTTGGGATCTATTGACTTGGTACTTTTCCAAACTCCAGACTATTTAATTTTGAGTGTTAAAGTTTGTAGACAATACTGAAATCAGAATTTGTGTAAAAATACATTTGTTCACTAATTACTTACTTTTTACCAGAAAAAAGTTGGTGATTTTTTTTACATTTGGTAATTAGAGATGTGTTACTCTTGACTTACTAAAGACTGTCTTTGACTTGTAAATTCTCCTCAGCAGTAACTAGTGAACCCTGTAAAATGCAGTTTGCAAATCAAGGGAGATAACATGAAGCTTACTTTGTGGCTCCATTTTCTCTTACTTTAAAAAGTGTTGAAAAGTCACTCACTTAAGACTGGGAAACTGTCAGTAGTAGAATTCTGTAATACATTAAAACATTAGCTAACCTGAATATATGTAGGTGTACTGGGGACTAAAAATAATTTTTGCAGAAACTGGGAAAGAGAGGAACTTTTAGCCTGAGATTTCTTACAATCTTAATGTCTACCCCACAGCCTGTATCAGCGTGGATATCTTGAAATGGCACTGAATAGCTGAAACTTGTTGGTCTTTGCAAGAATATTTGTAATTTGATATGTTTTATTGTCTTCAGCCACTGGGCAAACACAGAGCCAAAGTCAAATCAGCGCTCTCCACTTTCCCCTGAATCCTCAAATAGCACTGAGACTTAACTGAGACTAAGCAGACAAAAAAATGAAGGTACTACATGGATTTACACACTTAATGCATTTTACAATTGTTGAAGAGTTGACTTTCTTCACTGTTTTCTTGGAAAGAAGGTATTTAATATCACAGACTTCCTGTTTCCTTTGTTTGTTAGGGAAGTACTAAGTGACAGCTCAGGTGACACTTGCATAGCACTCTATAAAATGTAAGCACATAATGCTGTTTTTAAGCATAACTGGTTTTCACATAGACAAAATACTATCCCAGTTATGGTACTGTAGCATTTTACTCTGACAAGGAGTTTTAGGAGATGTGACTTGTATCTCAATTAGGTATAATTATAAATAATATAGATTGCATTCATTTGAAATGCATTTTAAAGAAAGTTCTAAATAAACTTAAGTCTCTCAGAAATTTCATTATCTGTTTTACATAATTTTACAGTATATATAACATTACATTATTTTTAACTACTTTAGTCATGGAAATTTCCTGTCAGGTATGTTCTCCCAAATGCTTTGAACTAATCTAAGACACTGCTCTGGTAGAAGGATTGCCTTACAGTTTTCTTGTACTTTGCTTGGTGTTCCTGATAGTGCTGGTACAATTGTACCAGTAGCGCTGGTGAGGGGAAACATGGAATTGTGCACTCAGTGCCGGAAGAAGCAGTCCCTTTGAGGTAGCAAAGAGGAACTGCATCCTTAGGCTGTCACTTCTCTGGAGGACATGTGCAGCATTGGACAATAAAAGAGACTTTCATTCAGTGAAAATACCCTTATTCTAGAAAAGGATTCAGCTCTGAAAAAATGCTCTCTGAAGAAACATGAAGTGTGGTATCAGTAACTGCCCTACACCTTGTGCCTGAATATTTTCTTTTCAGCCTGTGCCCTATCAACATGCCTGCGGGACTGCAGTCCAAGGTGGGTGTGCTCAGGTGTGTGGTATCTCACATGCCCTCAGCACTCTGTGACAGTCTCACCCTGTTCACAACAGATCTGTCAGTCCTATGGCTCATGTTTAGTGCCATCTCCATCGTATTATATTTATGGTATATATAGTATACTTATATGGTATTGTTGCAGCTAGGTCACTGGAGACCTTGCTACATCCTCTTGCTTGTTTCAGCTGTTTGACTGACCACATCAATCCACAAAGAAATCAGTTCAAAGTAAAGCTTGCAGCACCATCACAATGCAAAGAGACACGGTCCTTTTGTTCATAACCTGATAAACACCAGGAGACATTGTAGCTGTATCAGGGAAGAAATAATGGGCAAAATGAAATGAACGTCGTTTAAGTATCAGTAACATAAGTTAGATCTTCAAGTGAAGAGTCATTATGAAGACAAATATGTGTATTTGAGTTTTTTCATGTTCATAGTATCAACATCAAAATCTAAGAAAAAGTTCAGTGTATATATATGAAGAATTTTTTTGGATACACAAGTGAGTGACAACATAGATAAGTTGCTTAAACAACTTCAGTGACTGAATGGGGCTTGCTTTGCATGTGGAAGGACAATTCTTCTTCAAAAATGCCTTCTTCCTACTTCGCCTTGGAAGGAAGGAGGGCTGAAGATTGTGTTAGGTACTGAAGGCAGGTAGAAAGCTATTGCAGTTTCAGACAAAGCCAATATTATCTGGGTTTTAGTTGTTTTCCAATAAATTGACCACATGGCTAATGTTGAGTTACCCTTCTCATGCCCTTCTTTACCAACACTTTTCAATGGACACTTTCTCTCTTTTCCAGCTGAGCTGTTGCATTGAATTGGTTCACTCACCAAACTTTTATCTGAGGCACAGTTTGGAATAGTACCTACTCTGTCTGTGACAGCAGGATGTGTTCAGTCAGAATGTGTAATAGGCAGGGAAGGAATGGAAAAGCACATGCTGAGTATGGCAGTGTACAAGAGACATTTTTGACCCACTTTTTATTTGCCAAACATTTCACAGCTTGTTTTCTTTTAATTTGAATGCCTCATCTTGAAAAATGGAGAACATAAAGGAAGCAAAGGCAGAAAGGTTGCAAGATCACATTTTTCCAAATATAGATCTTTGTATTTTAATTCCAAATAGTTTGTAATTTCAAAAACCCATTATACTAAAACCCTATTAATACTCGGTTGAAATGAAAAGCTTATAGGGCAGAGGTTAAATAAACTCTTTTGTTTATTTCATGACTGATATATTTTTGTTGGTTTGACTGTTTAGAGGGAAAGAGAAAAACAAAAAGAACTCTGAAATATTTGCACAGCTTCACAGAAAATAAAATCGCAATAAGACAAAAAAATTCTTCTTAGTTCACATTAGTACTGCAGGATAAGCTACTCAATGTTGCCTTTGAAGTTGGTAAAATAGACTTACTAAATTTTAAAAAAAATATGGCTGAAATGCTACAAAAGGGTTGTGTTTTTTTCTGATCTCTTGTTTTAAAGCAGAGTTAGAATTATGCATCATTCCTGAAAATAGTGTTTGTCAGGTCTTCTAAAATCTTCCTGTGATGGAGACTGACAACCTTGCCAGTCCTTAATGAACCTCTAAGAGAAAATGTTTCTTCAGGGTTTTGGCTGACTTTTTTTTTTTTTGTGCTGCAATTCAAGCCCGTTAGTTCTTGCCCTATCCACTGCAGACACAGTGAACAAACTGTTCCCTACTTCTTGGTGAGAGCCTTGTAAAAACTGTTATTATCCCCACTCTCAATTTTGTCTCATTTAGCCTGATCAGTTCCAGTTTTCTGAGTCTTTCTTCATAGGTCATGTTTTCTAGATCTCTGATCTATTTTCCCTCTCAGGGCTTTTTCAGACAGTTCATTTCTTTCTTTGAAATCTGATGCCCAAAAATGGATGCAGTGTTCCAGCTAGAGCTTTTCCACTGCCAGAGTTGAAGGATTACTTCCTGCACTTTGCAGGCTGCTCTCCCATACATGTCACAGAATGGTGATTGCTTTTTTTTGCAGTAGCACAACTGTGACTCTCACTCAGCTTATGATCTGCTCTATCTTCCAGACTGTCATTTGGAGCTCCCCATCCTGAACAGCTGATTATTTCTGCCTGAGCCTAGTCCCTTCTGCTTTTCTGTACAGCACTGCAAACTTCTTCTCTAAGCACTGCTCCAGTTTCTGAAAGCTATTTTAAGTTCTGGCAATGCCTTCCTGTTGCACATTTGCAGACTTAGCTAATGTGGTTTCTGTTCTATTGTCTGAATTCTTAATGAAAATACTGCATTCCATAATGGACCTCCAGACAGCAGGTCGTTCCAGTTGCTCAAAGACTCATTAGGAACCACTCTCTGGTTATGGTCATTCAAACAGTTTTAGCTCACTTTTTACTGCTTTAATCTGAAGCTTATTTCCTAAATTTGCTTATAAAATTATTAGGGGAAATGTTATTAAAAATCTTTTGGAAATCAAAATATATGAGAACCAGTTGTTTTTGTCGCAAATCCTTTTATCCTCCTTACAAGTGAAGTAGACTGACTTGTGATTTATTCTTGATGAATTTGTGTTGATTATTACTCATTTGCTTATCTTTCAGTGGTTTTAAATTCATTTGTTCCATGTTTTTTCAGTGCATTTAATCTGAACTGTCTGCTCTATAGTAAAAGACATATATCTGCTATCTGTCTAACATACTCTCTTTGACGACTTTCAGTGACAGTGAGTACTAGTTCTGAGGTCACTTCAGTCCCTTCTTGGCTGTCCCAGGATAGAGTTTATAATACACACCTGATGTGAAAATTTATTTATTTTTTAAATGTTTCCTGGTTTGTTTCCGTGTTTTAGAAAAAGACTACTTCTTTGCAACTATGATAGCCACATGCTGTCAGATGATTCTTCTAATAAAATGTGCGCAAATTTATTACGCCCTTCATGTTTCCTAGTCTTTTGTCATGGAATCATAGAGTCATTTAGGCTGAAAAAGACTTTTAAGAGCAGCAATTCCAACCATTAACTCAGTAGTGCAAGTCCACCACTAAACCACGTCTCTCAGTGCCACATCTACACATCTGCCAGAGCTCGTTGCTTTTCTGCTAAGTTTGGACTCTCTCATTCCATAGCCACAACAGAACAGCCATTTTGCCAGAACTGCAAAACTCCCAGTACTGCAGAAGTGCATCAGGCTCTTTCATCTCTGCTCTTCCCAGCAGCCTCCATCAGCAATAATGCTGCTGTCCTACTTCCCACTTCTTTGGCATGTTCCTTACGTGGCCAGCTCAAGTGTCTTGTTCAGTGTCCAGGACTGTGGTCAGCAGAACAGACACATCATGACTTTCAAAAACCAGGAGGTGTGGTGGTCTGGCTGCCCTATAGAAAATAATGCTTTGTGAAGAGCAGTCATGGTCACAGCTGCAGCACCTGCTCTGCTGCACTGGCCAGCAAGGGCTGGAAAGGCTTGGTCAAGTTCCTGAACTGCCTGTGTATCAAATTCAGCCCCAAATCGTGGCATTTACAGTCATAGTGGCAGTGCTGGCAATCTCACATCAGGTGATTGGGAAAAGAAGAGAAGGAGAATGAAGTAGTTCAAAGTAAATAGAGAAATTTCTATTTTAAAGATGGGTAATTTTAGGCACAGAGAAGCAAAGCATTATTTCCAGAATCTGATGTTTTGGGATAATGTGTAATATCATCCTTGTTACTCTCACACCAGAGTTTAATTCTCAGTCTTGGGCATGGGAGTAAGGAGGGGATGAGGTACATGGAAAGGAAATGAGAATGTTATCTCCACTTTTTTTGTGTAATTCTCATTTAAGAATGGCTGGAGCTTGCTGAATAATAGATATATCTCAGTATTTAATATCAGTGGAAAATGCTGTGTGAAGAACAGTTACTGTAAAAAAGAGCTGAGAAACTGCTGTTGGAAAATTATTATAAATATTAGCAAAGTGCTAATTTCAAAAATGAAACACAGATTTCATTTTGTAGTGTGACAATATTTAATTCTAAAGTTCTCTTGAAAAACTAACTAGAATAACTCTGATACCTTTTTTTTAATCCTCTTGCAGCTCCCAGACAGCTGTATAATGGAGTACTATGAAAAGTACAAGCACAGAATGAATGAGCTTGAAGCATTTAATATGGTAAAAGTTATAGGATTAATACTACTACCTTGCATATATGTGCTAGTCTAGAACAAAGCCCTGTTAAGTTTTATGTGGAGGTGGACTGTCTTACACTGTGGTATGCAATCTCAAAAAAACAAAGCAGTTCCCCCCTCCCATACTTAAGGGCGTATCCTGTTCCAGAACTATATTAGGTGTAAGTAAAGTAATAAAGTGAACACATGGAAGATTCTTTTTCAAGAGGGACTATTGCACTGGAAAATGGAATGTCAGTCTCCTTTTAAATCTAGACTGGTCTCCATGCAGTTATTTCATAAATAACTCTTTTTATTAAAATTCATTATTTCCCTCTTTAAAATTGTTCTGCTACATTTAATACTATTTTCTTGTTGGGCAATGTCTGAAAACCAACTAAATAACCTAGTTCCATGACTTTATGGCATTCCATGTAATTTTGATCTTTAATATAATCTGTTTTGAAGATGTCCATCCCATAGGGAAAATTAGCAAGGTGACATTTGTACAACAGAACCCCTAAAAAATGATTGACCTTCCTGGAATTGTTCTGAAGAAATGTAGCCATTTGGAAGTGTATTGCCTGTTTTTCCCAAAAGGATTATCTGAAAGCATCTAATCTTTCTTTCAGTTGAAGGTTGTTCTGGCTCCTTGCATAGAAGTTTTGATACTTCTGGATCGTCTTTGCTACCTCAAGGAGCAGGTATTTTTGCATTCTCTTTTATGATACCTAAAGGCTACATCACTGAAATGAGGCTATTTCAGTCAATTTATTACTGTGCAGACAAAAAGTCTCTGTTGCAGAATTATTATTCTCTTCATATTTGCAAAAATATAAGCATTCATTCCATTTAGTATAAACATATGCCCAGCAGATGTTTTTATTTTCAACAAAGCAGCAACAGTAAAGTTTATGCTCTTTTAATTATATGGTAATTACTAGTCAATAGATAGTAAAAAATAAATTAATCAAAGATGCAGCAAATCTCATTTTATACAACAAAAAAATGAGGCGTTTAATTTTTTTTTAAATGCTAGACAAATATTGTGCTGTTAATACTCAAACTTCCAATTAATGTGCTTTGGAATATATAATTAAAAAAAAAAGTTGAATTAGATCCAAAAAGATTATCACTTCCTTTTACTGTTTCTTAATTAAAATCAGTAATAAGAGAGGGTGCACTTTTTTCCAATTGTATGGGTCAGCTGTGATACATTTGACTAACATACAGTCTGGATATATTTTATAAGTATAGATCTGGGGTATAATAAGCAAATGTTGCTACATTTACTCCATGATGACTTATATTATTACACTGTTTCTTCTAACACTGATTGAGAGCTTGGCCTGGTTAACTTGAAAGCAGTGGTAAAACTTTTTCTGCGCCAGTAAACATTTTTCACACAAATAATAATTTCCTAGGAGGAAATGGCAGCATCTTCCAGCTTCTGCTCTGGGCCATGGTCAAAATAAAATTTTAAAATAAAGTTTAAACTCATTCATATGAAGAGTTGTGTTTTTCCACTATAAACCTTTCATTTTAACAGTTCTGTTCTATTGTAAGTGAAAACTCACTTTATTCTCTGTCATGGTGCTCTTGGAACAACCGAATTGTAGTAAATGTATGCCTTTGTTCTAACTGGTGTTTTTACAGAGGGGCAATTTGAAATAGTTAAATAATGATGTATTTTCCCAAAACTGATCCAGCTAAAAATTGCATAGAAATCTGTATGATTTCCAAGATGGGAGATCAAATTTGCTGCATATAGCACTAGTTCACCTTTTCTAAATGTAGTATATGCATGGATTTAGTCTTGTAGCGATTGATTCACAAAATGTGTTTAGGGAGAAAAATAAAAGTTATAAAAGCTGAATACAGCATGATGACCAGATCCAGCCGACCTGATTAATTTTGAAAGTCAGTTAATTAGCTTCAGTAGTAGAATGTGCAACATAAAATGAGTATGACTTGATCCTTAATTTCTTTGCTCTAGTTCAACTAAAAATCAAAGCTTTATTGATGAAGCAGGTGGGAAGCTATCACTTGATAGCGCCAGAAATAATTAAATTACTTTAAAATACATCCTGTTCTGGGTGTCCATTTTTCACAACAAACTTTCCCCTGATTTTCTTACTAGATTTTCTTTGCATTAGGATAACTATATTTCTTTTCAATTTTGTATTTCAAAATGTGGACCTATTACCATATTTTAGCTTATAAGTCAAACACATTTTTATGCACTTGAATTATATATAATTTTCAGGAAAACATTGCATGGTCTGGACTTGTGAAGTTATTTGATCCTGTGAAGTCCCCCAGATGCTATGCAGTTATTGCTCTGAAGAACCAGTCATGTTCTTAAGTGGAAGCAAATTGTGAAGAACTGATAGTGCTGTTTCCTGCCATTTATTCTGTTATTTTTTATTGATTCCTCAAGTACAATGTTTGCTTTTCAGATGCAAAAAAAAAGTGCAATGCCTCTTTGAATCTTCAGAAATAAATATCTCCTTTATAAATATGATTGCTTCCTTATGTCAGTTATTAATGTTGAACATATGACTTTGTGATAAATGTTATGGCACATACTGTGTGATTATTATTTAAAATAACATTTATGTTTCTTATTTTTAAGGTATTATGCTTGTGTATCCTTTATCTTGGTACTTCTAATCTCAAAATAAACTCAATTTTTACCAGTGTCTAGTATCAGCAGCCTCAGACTGGGCTCACTTTTTTCTTTTCTGGATTCAGATGCTGCAGAGTATAAACAGAAAAATAACCTGCATTGTAAACAAGAGGCTCTTGGACTAAATAGGATTTTTGCAATGCCTCTTCTTCAGATCATCAGGACCAGCTTGTTTAGAGAGCAGTGTAGAAAAGCCTAAGCAGTGACTACCTGCAAAGGACAGTTTTCTATCAACCCCTTCTTCCTTTAGGCCTTTTCCTGGCATCCAGTTGTTTGCCTGTCACTCGGAAAGAAAATTATGTGTGCTCTAATCCCAGTGCTTAAGAATCAGCTGCCCTGCTGGGGTTCACTCTGTAATCCTTGGGTTGTGTTGGAAAGCTATTATCTGGCCCAAATCTGTTTGGTGTAAATACTTTGTTACCCAAATGAATTGATATTTTCTAGGCAGTTTCTTACTAGCTGTGCTGCATTCATGAGTGGGAAATTTATTTGTTGATGCATTTATCTCAATGGGTTGCCTAATTAAACCTGCAGATTTTCCATCAATTAAAAAAAAAATGAAAAGAGAAAAGTTTATTTTTAAGTCCTAGGGCTTTTATTAGAATTTTTCAGCATATGTAAAATGTAATTAACTAATTGTGCACAGGAAAGAAGGACAACAAATAAGTAACAAAATACAGCATTAAAGAAGAAGAAAAAGGGGAGAAAGAGGAAAAGAGGGAAATACACATGGAAGATAAGAATAACAAAAATACTTTTATATTAATTGTATAATGCCAGTAATTAGACTGAGACTGAGATGTGAGTAGGAATAGATCTTACTTTGTTGCACTTTGCAAAATTTAATGAGAGCTTGTGATCACTCAGGAAAAGAGAAGTAAGGTATTTTTTCTAATTAGGCACATATTTCTTAATGTATTCACTTGGAAGAAATATTTTGGTTTTATATCTGTCTAAACTCACTGCTGTCTGTAGTAGAACTCCAGTCCTTATTAATTCCATGGTTCCAGTAGGAGCTTCTGATACTTGTTTGGTCTGAATATATTCAATCCTTGGAGGAGCTGAACAATTTCCTTTCCGTGCCAAGGAAATTAACACAAGTTGCAGATCTGGAGCAGTAGAGCTAAGAGAAAAATTAGACCTTCCATATATGCCACCTTTTGTTATACAGAGAGTACAGAGGAAACTAACAGGCTACAGCATTTTTTTCCCAGGAGAGGAATCAAAAGAAAGAAAATCCTTTTCTGTCCTCTAAGCATCTGGAAAAAAAAAAATCTGATATAAAAAGGCAATCTAAAGTACATGACGTTAAAAAGAAAAAAGGCGAAGAAAAATCCTAGAAAAATAGGTTTTATTATATATATTCTGTTCTGCTAAGGCATGGTGACTAATTGTTACTGAAGTGTTACAGTGTTGTCATCCCTATCTAATATGCTGTTGAAAAAATGTACTTGGGGAAGAAATTGCCTTTTTTTCTTTTATTAATTGGTTCTTCTACTTTTTCTGACCAAATTCTAAAAACTGGGCATTATATTATGTTTAAACAAAGAAAGCACAGTTTCCCACTGGAAACAACGGCTTAAAAGTACCTTATTATGGTCCAAAAATATTCATTTGAGGAAGCCCTGTCTGGTTTAATCTGAACACAGTCAAAATTGCAAAGGGTATACAGAGTAGTGCTAATTCTATGCATTATGTGTGTAACATTAGATAAATTCAAAGTTAAACTTTTATTACTATCTTAAGAAAACATTTGCAACAGTTTAGGAAAACAAGCACATCTCTAGGATTAGCACAAGTGCTTGTCTACTGTTTTAAAAAGGTCTGAATAAATTTGCATTCCCTCCCCCAGCAACTTCTCAGGGCTCTTTCAATACTTTTCATGCACTTTATAGTCTATACAGGCAAAACCAGAGGCAATGTGCTTCTTAGAATAATAATATCAAGAGGTTTATATTATGAGTTTGGATTCAAGTGAAGTCAGTTGCTGTCTGCTCTCGAAGCTGTTTCAAAGCTTTGGGTGCCTGAATACCTATGAGTTATTGTTTACACAGTGGAAAAATCCCTGACAGTAACCAACATGAATAAAACCACTTCTCTTCATGGTTATTGCCAGAAATTCTCCCATAAAGTAAACTGTATCCTAAATATGATGAAGTCCTTTGGTAGGAAAGAATCTCCATTTTCTTTCAGCATGACAGACCATTATCCATCTTGCTGTGCTCCCTAAGGAGCAGAGGATATACCTGGTTTCCATCAGGTGTTTGCCTGATTCTGTTTGTGGCACAGCTCTGCATTCTCTAATAAATTCAGAGTGTTTTATTTATCTTTCTTAGGGATGAAGCCTGTTCTTAGATGGAGGAATGAGAGTATATGCAGGGTATGTGTGCAACCTCAATATTCAAGAGATCAGTGTAGCCCTAAAATCTTCAAGTCTGGTTTTGTGGCAAACTTTAATTCTGCAGGTCGAGTGGCGTTCCTTGGGGCTGATACTGGAGCTGGTGCTGTTTAACATCCTTGTGGGAGACACGGGCAGTGGCATCGAGTGCATCTCAGCAAGTTTGCAGATCACGAGGCTGTGTGGTGTGGTCAGTGTGCTGCAGGGAAGGGATGCCATCCAGAGGCATCTTGACAGGCTTGAGAGAGGGGCCCGTAAAAACCTCATGGAGTTCAACAAGGCCAGGTGGAAGGTCCTGTAGCTGGTGTGGGGCAATCCCAAACACAAGCACAGGCTGGGCAGAGGATGGAGATGAGCCCTGAGGAGAAGGACGAGTGGGAATGAGCTCAAGCTGAAGGAGGATAGGTTTAGATTAGATGTTAGGAAAAAATGGTGAGGCACTGGATCAGGTTGCCAGAGAGGTTATGGACTCCTCATCCCAAGGAGCATTCAAGCCCAAGTTAGATAGGGCTGTAAACCCTGGTCTAGTACAGGGTGTCCCTGCCCATGGCAGGGGATTGGAACTAAATGATCTTCAAGGTCCCTTCCATCCCACACCATTCTACAGTTCTAGGCGTGGTTCCTGACTTGTAACATCACACCACAAAAAATTTTGTGCTGTTTTAGTTTCTGGGATTTTAGTTTCAAGGCGGGTTTTTTTTGTTTGGGTTTGTTGTGGTTTTTTTAATTAATTATTAGGTATATTTTATGGTAAATTATCTTCTTCATTGACATTATTCATCACCATTAAAGTGCTTAATATCTTCCCAGGTTTAACCTGCTTTTGCTATGTCTTGATGCACTTAAAATCTTGAGACTATGTCCTGTGATGGCATAAAATCTGCACAGGGGAAGCATGCTAAATGTATTTGGCTTTGTGGCAGCAACAGGTCTTTAAAATTACTGAAATATTTATTGGGTTATATTTACATTTTTTCCTAAAAACTATCCTAAGTGTGTCATTATATTGTCAGATACCACTGGTACTAAGGGCAAATGGTAAAATAGGACTAGCACCAAGAAAGTCCTCCCTGCTTATGTGTGAACTGGCCAACTTGCTGTGGTGCTTCAGACTTTCCTTTCCTGGGAAAGTCACTGAATACCAATCGTTGTCAGCATCTTTAAATCTCTTTAAATCACATGCATCTTAGCATTCTTACTGATAGCTGTTCTCCTTCTTCCTGATGTATAGTCTAGTGCACTGAAAAGAGGGGAATTCATGCTAGACTGTGGGCCATGAAGAATTTTTCGTATTCATAAGCAAATCCGAATTGAGGAATAGTTGTCCAGACACTTAAGCCGGCCACTTAACCCTTAGAACTGTGACTTTAACTCCCTACTTTTCTGAAATCCATTCAAATTTTGAGTTCGAAAATCCTGCCAGATGGGAGCATGGGCCTAATTCTCTGGGAATCCAGCTGCAGTTCTCTCCCTGTCTGAAATAATCAACTCAGATTGGTGGGTCTATATTCTGTATCACCAGGCGACTGCTGAATAAGTTGATTTCTTTGAATTTGCTTATCCCTGCTTGTTATCTCTGTCAATGTTGTATTTCAGTGTACTTTGAGATAGACTAAAATCCTTCTGAGATTTAGGATGCCTCAGAAAAGCTATGCTACAGTTATGCTCCTTGTTGCTTTCTCCCTTTAATTAATTCCCGATGATCAGAAAGATTAGTAAGCACCAGACATCCTGAGAGGCATAGGCTATTAAAAATTACTGTGCACAATATCTTCTCTTCACAAGTCTTTCTCAATTCAAGAGCTGTAAAGCATTTTCTTCAAGGAAATCCAGACCACATTATCATTAAACTCAGACATCTAAGGAAACCCACCAACATAATGAAGATTGGCCTCAAACTGTTAAAACATGCTGTTGTGCCCCAATCTTCCCAGTGTAAACCTACATTCTCTTCAAGGCTGTCTGCAATGTCTGTATCAAACTGGAATCAAGTAGACACTTGTCTCATGTTCACAGCAATGCTGTTCATGAAATCCGCAAGAGAATGACACTCTACTCTCTGCTTTATGCTAAAAGGCAACAGAACTCTTAGAATGAACATTTAAAGATTTCTCCTGATACCTTTTTCAGTCAGTTCAGTCTGTTGCTTACTTCAGTCACTACTATCAACAGGTCTACAATGTCCTGTGGTTTATGTTCCACAGGTGGACCTTTCTCACAATACACTTGTCTAAAGAGTAAATTACTTCAAGTAATTGCTAGGAGTGGTAGCCATTCTTAGGTTTATTTATGGATTTTATAGTAAATTTGAGTTGCTTTATCCAAATGGAATCCTGCTATATACCATATATTTCTCTCAGAAATGTGCATTTGGAGTACAACAGAAAATAGTTTCTTGATTACCAATTAAATGTAAGAAAAATTGAAATTGTACTGTGTAAGTGTGTTCTTGGGTAGGAAAACACAGTATATGTCAGGTTATATCATGAGGTGCACTGTTAGTCAGAATTTGATAGTTCACAAATACAAAACACATAAACAAGATTACATGGAGAAAATATCTCAGAGATTTGCAGTTACCATGAAGTGTATCACTGTTCTTTATAAACCATAGGAAGAAATGTTATTTAACTGGAATAGAGGAAAACTGGAATTTTCAGTAAGTAAACAGGAGAGTCATGTTTTAAACTTGCCTGACAATTTAGGAACTATCTGCAAAATTGACAATTTTTTTTTTT
>VWZN01021049.1:81189-136337 GCA_013396955.1 Regulus satrapa | reverse complement strand
TTTTTTTTGGGGGGGGGGAGGGGGAGGTGGCAACCATCTCATACACTGTTCACCACAGGAAATCAAGCTGTTTCCTACATAACATTTACTTTGTACCTGTTCTGTGATCCAAGTCTATGCTTGTTTTGGGATTTTTTGTGTAATAGTTGATTATTAAATTATCTCATTTCAGTGTTTTGCAATTACAGTCACAGTGGTTATGTGTAATAAGCAAGGAGGTTTTCTTCTTGTAGCTAACACATGCTAACAGGATACAATTATTTCATATCTTTGTTTAAGATTAACAAAGACTGTCCAAAAGCAAAATATTACTTCTGAATTTACCCACAGTTTATCTGTGGATTGAAACATTCTGCATTTGGAACCTGTGAAAGTCCTAAGTCTTCATTACAAAATTCTCAGATTTATACAAGTCTTTCTTTCTTCATCTTGACCAGTATGTACTTACTGATGTAGATAAAGGTGTTGTCAGGGTAGCTGGTATTTGGTTTCACATGGAATTTATCAGGAAAATCAAGATGCACTAAATCTACTAAGCCAACAAATCAGATTGCTAGGCTGAAGCTGAGATGGCCTTAACATGCTGTCAGCTCTTTCATGACTCACTGATGAAAAGAGCAAAGCTGTCTGCTTACTGAATAACTTGGTAGTGTTTGGCACTGAAGGAGAAAATTCCAAAGCAGAAAGGAGCAGTGATCACCTCTCTCGATTACACAAACCTTGAGAAACAATAATTAAAATGTACAGTTGTAAATCTATGCTGTTTATTACACCTCCTATTATTAGAGTAATGAATAAAGACTGACAGCAGAAGCAACCATGCTGTTTCTCAACTATAAATCCTAAATTCACTTGTTAGTCTTAGAAAGGCTAAAGTCATCAAGAGGACACACAGATGTTAAAAACTGCAAAAAGAGCTGTACATTGCTTGAATAAATGTGCCATTTACTAAGCTTTTTGTACTCTGAGGCATGGGCATCAATTCAAAGGACACAACTCACAAAATGCTCAATGAGCAGCATATAAAACAACTTTTATCAGTTTTAAGCTCTCCAGTGTTCATTGACAGATTATTATTAGCTAATACAAAAATGCTTTCATTTCACTTAAATTTTAGTTTGAATTTGAGAATACTGATAGTAATAGAGGGTTACATAGTAAAAAATGCATGTAATTAAGATTATGCCTATACAAATTCTTGATTTAAGTAAAAGATGTCTGTCCAACAATGTAGTGAAGACCTGTATTGTCTTTTGAATCACTGGCTAATTTCTGTTGATTTCCATGGGAGCAGGCTTGGATACAAAAGCATCTGCTGAACACAAACAGTGTGGATGATCAAATACCTTTTGTACAAGGACAGTTTCAAATTTACATTTCTGAAGGTGAAGAGATCATATATGCGGAGGTTATTCATATATATTGAAGTTGAACAGTATAGAAATTATTGTGAATGCTGGTTAATCATTGAAATCTTCCTGACATATAGTAAGAGAAGGTTTGAATGGTTTTTGTTATTTTTTTTTTAATTTCAGATATGTTTGAATGCATCAAAACTCCCAGGATTTTCACTTCTCCTCTCACTACTCCTTAACAATGAGGGCACTGACTACAGTAACAGTTAAATGGCACTTTTTGTTCCTAAGAACAACTGAAGTGTCACAGCCTGTACTTTGACTGAATCCAGTGGTATAATTCTCATGAACACCATTATAACTGATTCTATGAATAAGGAAAGTAAGATTTAGTCTTAATTCTTAAAAAAAGCAACACTTGTCACAGTACTTTAACAGAATACTTTCATAGCAAGATTTCACTTTGTATTGTTCATTTCTCCTGTATCTCCCTTCCTGTCTTTCCTCAATGCATAAATTTTATAAAATATTGTAAAACAAAAAATTGAATTTATCTGAGTGGTATGTTTCACCAGTTAGCCACATCTACCAGCACTTTTTAGGTACCATATCCCTTTTTTATGAACCATGTGTTAAAGAAAGGAATGTTAATTAGTAACTCTTTCTGCACAGCCCATGAATTCAATAGAACCTATAAATGTTGACTGTCAGACCAAAATTTTAATTGATTTTTATAATTCAATTTAAGATGTATTTTAAGAATGGATTTCTATAGAAAACATTTTAAAGGTGTTTTAATGAAAATATTTTACAGCAGGACTTGAAAATTCTTTAACTGGAGGTAGAATCTCAGTGGAGAATTAAAATAATATTTCAGGTTGTCTGCAGAGATAATTTAATAAAAATCCTGTTTGTTATGATTTTGTAACAACAGGAATTAATAAAGTGAAAAAGGTGTCACAATTATGCATTCACTAAACACTTCTAGTTTATTCAAATATTACAGCCTTATATGTTGTGAATTCACTTGTCTTTGGTGAACTGCACCTAAGATTTTGAAAGAGCAAATCTGGGAACATTCATGCTTTTATGCATTAGTGTTTTACAGTTCTGTTGAATGAAATAGAAGTGTATGATATAGTAAGCAATATAATTTTTCTCTGTAAAAAAAAGCTGCCAAAACAAATCTGAATACATGCAAGAGAAGATTACAGTTCAGAGTAAGCATTTAGTTTCTTTATAGTTTGTCATCAGAAATTAATGTCAGCTTAATTCACTGGTTTTTAGTCAGTTAAGATTTGAGACCAGCTTCACATTTTGATTCTCCATCTCAGGAAAGGAAAGATAGATTCTCTTTTCACCAGGTAAAACTGCTGTGTCCCAGAGGCCACATAAGCCTGTTAGTCTGGGATACCCCCAAATTAACTCTAGGCTCTGCAGCATCACCAGACTGGGGTGCAGTGCTGCCCTGGTATGGTTCTTCTCCTGTACAGTTCATGGGAGGAGAATGTGTATGCCTTGAGTATTATCTGGGTTTTTGAGACAGGATGAACAAGAAAGAAGGAAAAAGTTTTATTCCTCCTGTTCTCCCACCCACTGCTTGTGTTACACCTTCAAGTGCTTTGGGCCCTGTTTCCTCTTTCAGTCTAGGGGTAGCAGTGAACAGCTCACACAGTGCTTGAGGGTCAAGCATTGCTCCTGCATATCTCTTCCATGTACTGGTGCCTGGGGACATGCTGCCACCAAAGGCCAGATAATTCCTTTTGTGGAAGTCAGCCTGAGTTGTAGGAGTCATGTCCGGTCCTCACAGAGAGTAGCCTTATTAATGCAAGGGTGTGGTCAGGCAGGGAACTGTTTTCTACAGGAAACTGGTGCAGGATTTACTTTCTCTTCTAGAAGCAACGCTGTGCTTTGCAATATGGGGGGGTTCCAAGTTGTTCTGAGCATTTTTTATTGAACTGGAGCTCTTCCCTTGAACACTGAAATCAGAGGCCTGCCACTGAACACTGCAATACATCTTATTCCCAGGTTGCCTAGAGGACTTTACTAAAAAGAAAGAAAACGAAACAAAACCAGCTTTGTGTTCAGACAAAACCAGCTTTGTGTTCAGGTGAGTATTTTTATGTGTGATAAGTCATAAATATCCCCCTTTGCTGGCAGAAGACCACATACACTACGTGCATTATCAATACGTATGCATTCTGACAACCCTCTTAAGAGCAAAATGCTCTTCAAGGTGCTTTTCAAAAACTGACCTTCACTCTTGAAACATCTCCCCATGGCAACTATCTTTCATCCTATAAATGTAGTTTTTATCTCTAATTTCCATGGACTTTTTAGCTGCTCTTTTTCAGGTTTTTCTTCAGTTGGGAGAAAATGGAGTGTTAGGGAGAAGTACCATTTTCAAGTTGAAGTAAAAGTTTATAACCTATATTTTGGAATAATTTAAATAAGACTTCATACAGATAAGAAATCTGATTTTGTTTTGTAAATGCTGAGAAGGTCTGTTCCCATTGCAAAATTTTAAACTTAGAAAGTTCTAATGTCAATATATGGAGTTTGTATGGCTTTCAAAAACAGTGATGTGCCAAGCAACATGAATTCCAGTGCTCTGTTTTCCCAAAAACCTAAGCAAATTATTCTAGACAGGCAGTTTTATGTAACAAAATAATCCCAAATATTTGTTATGAAAGCCAGTTACAAGCATATTAATGTTTTAAAGATTTGTTTGTCTGTTTGTTTTTGTCTCATCAATGTATCTTCTGTTGAAATTGACCTTAGAAGTGTTTGCACTTGATTTCTGAAAAAGTGTGCACTTGTTTGTTGGCTTAACATGCCAAGCTTTTTATCTCTGCAATTTGTTGCCAAGTTGGCCTGAAAAACAGGTAATAAATTGCTTCCCATACGAAACCAGGATGCTTCAGTAATCCCTAGCAGAAGAATACTACAAGCATTCTCATTTTTTTAACTGAATGTCACCTTTCCTTGTAGTAAGAATATTCTTCATTGAGTGTCTATTTCCTGCACAGAAGAACAGGAAAAAATGTCAACAGACTGATTGATTAATTTAATTTTTCACTTGGTTTATGTGAATTCTGATCCTAGGTATAAAATACATCATCTACTTATATCTAATTTAAACCCTATCTGAAGAGCTAAAAAGCAGCCTACAAGATTCCTACCTGATTTTGTCTCATTGCTTGCTGTGATTCCTCCCTGATGTGAATTGTGCTAACAGATCCTATTTATATCTCATACTTGTTGTCTTAAAGGATACATTCATTTCATCAGGGAATAACTTGGCCTGCAGATGGTTCACAAGTGGTATGTAATGATTATTTTCCACTGCTTTATTTTCTGACTGCGTAATTTTTGCAGTAAAGCAAGATCTGTTTGTGCAGACATTGGTTCATTTCCTTATCCTCACTGCTTTAGTCCAGTCTAGGTCAGGAGGAACTGCATTGTAGCAAAAATAAGTGGGAGATGTCTTCCAGGATCATAAGCTAGAAGAACAACAATGGCAAATTGCATGTGGATTAATGATGGTATATGAATTATGAATTAGATTTCCTGCTACTATATGAGCATCTGATCAAAATTAGCAGTTTTAACTACTCATTTAATGAAGAGCATTTACAAAAGTATTTATGGAACATGTACACCAAATAGGCACAAACAAAGCCAAATAAATACATTTTTCAAATAAATTAGGTAGTTAAAGAAAGTAAACATTTCTGAAACATATTTACCCCAGACTTTTCTGCAAGATTAATGTGGTATGTGTAGTATACACATTTAATATTTATGTTTATATCATGATCAAATTAAGTATGCTGTGAAGCAATACCAGAGAATCTAGGAAGGAAATTCAGACATTTGATGCCAGAAACAACACTGCATGATAGACAGACTCAACACTGAAAGAAAGTGCACAAAAAATAACCAAATATGTAGCGAATAGGACATACCACAGGATGTTTTGGAAACAGCAACAGCAACAATTGAAACTTTTTAGACTTTGTTTAGCTAAAACAGAAAACAAAAGCAGGACCGATTGAATTAATTAATGAAAAAAAAAATGTTGACCATTTGGATCATAGCAAATGTAAACCAAAATAATTGAACAGAATATAAATTAGAATTGTTTCCAGTTAGTGTTTCTACTTTTATACATACATGTATGTTCAACAGACACCGAATTTTACAAATAATTATCTCTAATGGGAATACTCAAAGCCAACTTGGTGAGCATTAAAGATGTGAGGCTACATGTTTGACTCATATATGCTTGAATATAACTATTTGATTTAGAAAAATTATCATGTGTATACTGTCATGGTGTATAAATACAGCAGCATCATGCTTTGAAGGGCACAGAGTGATGAACTTCTGTAATTGATTTTACTGTGTCTAGATCTGTGTTTCACAGTTTTTACAAATATGTCAGGATCTGATGAAAGTTGCAGATTAGCTAAAGCCGTAATAATGTTTCCATTCAGTTTTATCTTGTTTCTCTATTTTAATTTTCAACTTCATTTTTTTCAGTTCTGAACAAGAAAGTCACCTTTATCTTTTTGCATTGTTTTAGTAAATATTCTCTCTGCTGTCTATTGAATATGAGATAAGTTAATACTGCCATGAAAGGAACATCTTCCCGATTTCAATCTGTTACGTCAATCATTAATACAAATCTAAACATCAAATAGTAACCCCAGGAGATTTTAAATTGCCATTCCTTTATGCAAGCCTGTCTTAATGCTGTAGTGCTCAGGCAAGAAGCAGTGTTGAAAATCCTTGTTGGCTTTTCTTAGAGTGTATTTTCTGCCTGCTTTTTTCCCTAATCACTCCTGTGACAAATCCAGTGTCTGAGCATGCTTTTTTGTATTTATTTGGCATGAGTGAGTCTTTTTGCATTGTTCTCCTGCACTAACAGTGGGAAATACTTAAGGAGGAGCAGTTTCTGCTCAGATCTGAACAAAGACTGCTTTATGCCACCCTATCAGACATCCAGAAGCCAGTATTATTAATGGTGAGAGCAAAAAGTGTTATTTATTTATTTGTTTGTTTGTTTACTTTAACGCATTTTCTGCTTTCTTAACTGCATGGTTCACCTCCAGCACTGTTTGAGTGGGATAATACCTGTTAAATTGAAAAGATCCTTTGTAGCCACTTGACTCCAAGCATTTCAAGGAAAGCTGCTAAATGTGATTTCTTAGGGCTGCACCTTAATGCAAAAAATACTGGCAAGAGGAAGAGAGGGTTGGAGTTCACAAGCAACTTCCATGTACCAGGAAAATCGGCTGTACCTTCTGGAGGCTATATATGAAGTGTTGCGTGTTAGCAAGTTGTAAACAAAGACATTTAATAACTACTTTTACCAAGGATGCATGAAGGATACAAGATTTGAGCAGTTACAAAGATTTCTATTATTTTGTGTGGAAACAGAGGTAAGTGGTTAAATTGCTTAGATCATATCCTTCCTCCAGCTATTGAAAGGAGATTATTTTTTTTAACCTTATGAAAGATACTCCTTTTATGTAGTTCTTCTATATTAGTAGTAGTTCTGTGCATGCTCTTCTTCAAAAATTTATTCATTTTCTTGAAATATTTTTTTCGATTTTCCTTTATTAATATGATAGTATTAGTATGACCAGCCAAATAGTCAGCATTCCTGTCTGTCTTCCTACCAGTCCAGGATTTCTTGTATAGCCTATGAAAAATGAAAACGTGAATTGATGGGGACAGTTCTCTGCATGACCTATATAATCAAAACTTCCTCTACTCAGTGAAAAATATTAGGAATTTTCCTGATCTTTGTACCATTTTTATGGCATGTAGCAAGGACACCAGTGTATTTTCTATTGCAAACAAGTATTAACAATCCAGACTAGTTCTCATCCCTTTTTTTCCCAGGAAGTTAAATTAAGGATTTTTTAATTAATAAAAATGTTCTTTTTATTGTAGCAGTAAGCAGGGGGGAAATCAACAATTTTGCACAATATCTTTTTTACCATTTAAACCAAATTTTGAATGTCACTATTAAGCCTTCAAGGCCTGAACTTTTAAAGCCCCCACCCCACATCAACTAAGGAATATTATAGTTATCTTAAAAGTAAAATCCTTACATTTACCAAGAAAATAAGCTTAAATTTTGTCTGCTAGGTTTCCCTTCTTTCAGATTTCACTTTTGGTTCTATGTACACATAAACATATTTCATATGCTTCAATTTTTTTAAAGTCCTACCTGGACTTTAAAAGTCTTACTGGAAAAGAAAGTGTTGGAATATAGGTTACTTTTGGTTGACTGGAATTACTTCATGTATGGTTTCAGGTTCTATAAGCCCTCCTGTTAACCTTTGACCTACTCCAGTTCAAAACATTGTCTACACCGTAGATTCCTGAAAATGGAAGTCCTTGACAGAGCCTTATTGTACAAACTGAGTATGGATTGTTTTCTCCTCAAGAAAACTTAGGTTATGTTATACCACAGTAATTGCAGAAGGATGACGATGTCACCTTGCCAGGTTTCTGGCAGTTTTCCAGTCTTCTAAGCTTGCAGACCTCAGAAATCCATTTAGCTCCCCACAGATTATAAATTTTAGTATTTGCACATGGATTTACCTCACAACTGAATATTTCCTGTTCAAAATTATTTTTCCTGCAAACATAGGCAGAATACCTGTGAAGGTTCAGAGAAAATCTGTAGAGCCCTCTTCTGAGAGTAAGGAAGAGAAATGCTACAGGGCCATGTAACAACGGACAAAAAAAAAAAATATATACTGATGTGTGCTGTAAATCATTGACTGTCACAGATAATCAGTTTTTCTCTGCTATCATCACAGGCCTCCTCCTATGTCTCTATATATGACTGGCTCCAAAGGCACAGGGTTCCACATCTCCCATCCCATCTTTTGTAAGGCTATCTCCCAGCCCTGTTCACTGTAACTCACAGCATGCAGCCTTTCAATGCACACAGTGATGAGCACAAGGCTGGCAGGAAGATGAGCATTAATATGGGATGAATGCTCACTTCAGCCTTTCCAGTTCAGCATTGTGTCTGTATCCTGCTTGCCACTTCACATCCACTCATCTGCATCCTCATCTCTCACTGAGTCCATTGCTTATGCGTCCAGGAGCACTCAGGCTTCACTGCGTTAGGATGTTTTTATGTAAAAATGATGACAGAGAAGATGTTCAGTTGGCACAGACCCAACTCATCTCCAACAAAGTTTGATATTCAATCTAATTCATAGGTGACCTCCACTCACTAGAATCAAAAGGGCTACATGATCCCTAGGGAGCCCTTCCAGAGCCATATCTTTATGTCTTTATCCCAGTGGTTCATCTTCCACATGTTTTACTTTCCCTATCAAATGTAGAAACAGCAATTTACACAATGTCAGGTTTCAAATTTTCCCAGTCCTCTAGCCAACCACAGAAGCATTTTGTGAATTATGAAATAAGGTTAGCACTGCCACTCATAGCAACATAAAAAATATGTTTATAGGTGCTTCTTCCTAGGTTTGACCCTATAAATATTGAAATACATTTCCATGCAAATGAGAGAATGAAGACAAATATAAATGTGTTCTGCAAAAGAGACAAAGTGGAAATAGATGCTCTCCTTCTACATGTCAGCTTGCTCACTTTTGGGACACTTACATTCACCTTTTCATGACAGGGCTTCTGAAATAAAATATTCTTTGGTTAGCCTGGAACTTTCTCCCTGTCTTCCTGTATAATTTAGCAACTTCATAGGCTAAAACAACAATATAAGTTAAAGGCACATCTCAGAGGAATGAAAAAAACCCAAAACAGTAGTATTTAAAGAGCACTTTAATGTTTGAGTGGGAAAATTAATTTAAATATATACTGACATTCAAATTTATATTTAAAATTTTGCATTCAGACCCAAAGCTATTGTGATGATGCAATTCTGTACTCTGAAATATGGAGGCAGGGAAAAAAATTACAGACAATGGCAAACCTATAATATTTAAAAAAAAAATTAAAGTTTATATTGAATATCAAGAAGTCTATATAATTGAAAAGAAAAATACACTGTCACACATCATCACAACACATCATCAGCTTTGACTGAGATTCCTTTGTGTAAGTCACTAAACTAGCAGGGAGCTACAGATTTCACAAACACTTCAAAAGCTGCAGGGAATGAATGCATTGTGCTCTGCTGAGGGTCACTTTCTACGTGTGCTGCCAGCTTTCAACTCACACACTGAGGTCATGCTCTGACTGCACACTGGAATCAGGTTTAGAGTCTATAGTGCAAGATCAAAAATCACACAGTGTAAAGGCAGCATTAACACCCTGTTGAGTGCTCTTAATTTTATGAAACAGTATTTGTATGACTACACCTGATCTTGATCAAGAATAAATTACCAGTGACCTGGAAATGCATGATCCAGTGTTAATGACTGGGAGGTTACAACCTAAAGCAGACATTTGTCAAGCACTTTGATACTTATGCTTCCTAATGGATGCAGGACGCCAGAAAGGAAACTAAAAAACACAAACACCAGAACAGTCAGAAAAGGCACACTCTAAAACTCACAGAAGTGGAGGAATGCTCTGCTTCATGTTACATGAAATGGGAGAGAGGTGCTCTTAATCACAGAATGAAAAGAGGGGATATAAGGCTTTCCAACTTACAGAGGGTTGAAACACCTCAAATTATGGAGGTTAAGTATCTGTATAGCAAATCACAATGGAAATCTGAAACAGAAGATACTAATTAATCAGAGATCCAGTTTCAAATCTTTAAAAATTTACTTGGATTTTTACTTGAAGAAGTAAAGGCAATTTTGACCTAGAAGATGCAAAAAGAAGATTAACTACTGCAATAAGGAAGAAATAAAGCATGTGGAGATGACAATCAGCATACATGGAACAGTTCCGTGCATTGCAATAAACAACACAATTCCTGGCTTTCAGAAGAGAATGCAGACACTGTAAGTAATTACACCACGTTCTAAGAGTTTACTAGTGCCAGGACAGAATGAAGAAACAGGAATTTTTGGACGTCATTGCATCAGAAGATGAATTAACCACCAGTCCAAAACAAATATAACATTTATCTGTTTTAAGTTGGACACAGGTGCACAAGCCAGTGTACAGCCAGAAACCACAGTATAATCACTGAAAAAAAAAAAAAAAAAAAAACAACAAAAACAACAACAAAAAAAAACCAACCCAGAGTTAGTAGAATGTAACAGTTGGAGTCAGGCTTCAATAGGTGCGATCTTTCACCTATTAACAAAAGAGAAACGTATGTGGGTAAAAAAATATTTGGAAACGTCACGATTTCTGAACCCTCTCTCCCCTGCCAAAAAAAACCAGTATTCGTTTTTGTAAGTTGTCTTCTTGTGAAGACTCATTGTTGAAAGTAACAAAATACTGAGGAAGAGTTTAAGGATGCTTTCCAGTAGATAACATATTTCACGAAGGAGTACCTGCCAGGTCCGACAGAACTGACAGTTCACACTTCCAGCCAAGTTCTGCTTACTGTTAGGGATCCACACAGGATCTCTTAGTTGGCAGAAATAAGTCTGTGAGCAAGACCAGAAGGTCTGTGTTGTGCCAGACATTACCAAAGATACAGATCTAAAACCTCACAATTTAATTTGAGCATAAGGAACAGAAGCGAGCGATGAGCATGGTAAAGCACATGGGCAGCCAGCTCCTTGCAAGGGAACATCAGTCTCCTCTAATGCCCAGAAGCATGTGTAGATTGAAGGAGGAGTCCATGGGGATCAGAGGAGGAGCCTATGCCCACTCAGCCACAGAAGGAGGATGCCCCTTTGCCCCACCGCCCAAGAGCCAGAGCTTAAAAATGAGGTGTTTGAGGTGGCTCTGCAAGAGGTACAGCTGAGAAATGAGTGAGAAATACATAAAAACCCAGGCTGATGGTGTCAGGAGCCTGAGGGAAAAACCTTTTGGATTGCCCATAAATACTGAAAATAAGATGATTTGTATATATGAGAGCAGAAACTTACAACAGCTGTTGTCGGGACATTTCCAGGATATCTCAAACTACATGTGATTATTGGCCATTCTAGTGAAAAGGGAGAGCTCAGGCCTGAGGAGAAGAAGGTCTGCAGATATCATAGCCATATGTCTTATTTCTCTTCAAAAGAGATGGCCTCATCCACCCTTTCCTATTTGGAATGTTCCGTGGCCCTTTCTTGGGGTCCTGCCAGCACTACGCTCCTCGGCACCCTGGTGCCCTTCCTAGCGCTGCCCGTGGCCTGTGATGCCATGTGAGCCCCCGAGCCCGCAGCGTGTGCCCCAGCATCACTGCCCAGCTGCCCACGCTCCTGCCTGCAGCCCCATGGCTCGGCCTCAGCCCCATCCCAGGGAGCGCCCTGGTGTGGGCTGTCCTGGCTGGGATGGTGGGACGGGGTCTGCCTGGAGCCAGGCCCTGCCCTGCCTGCACCCAGGAGCCAGCCCCCACTGCAGCCCAGCATCCTGAACAGCATCCAAAACCAGCAGGGTAAGTGGCACAGCCTAGCACCTCTGCAGGGCTGCTCATTAGGAGCTTATCTTGAATCTGTGTCCTCTAATTTCTGCCTATGAATAGAGACATGATCTCTAGTTGTGCTCTGCTGGTATCTTACAGATAGATGGGACAATATTTTGAATTTTTTTGCTGCAGGATTGCATGATTTTCAGTTATTGATTTTCAGTTTACTTTAAACTGGGTAAAAAGAGTGTTAAGGAATTAAAACTTCAAGAAGCACTTTTATACCTAGAGCCATAATTTGTGGGCATGAGGACTTGGTTCCTGGCCTGCTGCTCAAAATGGTGTAGGAGTGAAAAGAGCTCTCTGCCAGGCTTCTCTAGTGAAAAAAACAGAAAAGGAATTACTGAATAAAGGACCTAGAGAAAGCAAAATGCATTTTAACTGGTATCTGAGAGATTGAAGTTCCCTTTCCCCAGAGACAATCCTCTTGGTATCACGTCTGAATTTTAGGGTCTGAAATTCTTGGTACCCAGGAGATCTGGGTACTGCTAAGTAGTACCTGACATCCCTTAAGGGATGGCAGAATCAAGCATCCATATGCATAGTAAACCGTCTTCATCTCATCAATGTGCAGAACTCCACAGACAGGATTTATTTTCCTTAGTCTTTCTTATTTATACCTACCCCTTTATTCATTGTAGAATTCCTGAAGGTCTACAGTTTTCCTTGCAGAAAATTAGCAAGGACTACTGCTGGCTTTTAAAATATGAGTAGCAGGTGTTCTTGTGGTATAATCACATTATAACTTAGGCTGGAAGGGACCTCTGAGGGTCAGCCCCAAAGCAGGGCTAACTCCAAAGTCAGCCAAAAGCTAAGATGAAGTTGTAGCAGTCTCGATTTGTTATGTGAGTGGCCAGAACACAGCACGTGGTGGGGATAACAGTCTAGCCTTCCTCACACCTCTTGGGCTGTGGAGATCACGACTGTAGCCAAAAAAAGAGAAAGAAAAAGGGAGACAAACACTTGTTTCTCCTGGCCATATTCTGAAGGGATCACTTGCTTCACCTGTGTGCTGTGTGGACTGCAGGCAATCCAGATGTGTTCTGAGAACATCTCCCAGACCAGTGCAACAGCCTTGGGCACGGGCTCCCAATTCCACCCCTCCCTTCTTAAATTAGATGTAGCAGCAGGCGCAGACAGCACGGCTTAGCCCTGCCAACAAGAAATACATCTGCACATGCCAAGAATAGGAGCTACAGATATCAGTGGAAAGTCTGTGATGAAAACAAGACTGCCTACAGAATTTAAGCAAATCCAAGGTCTGTTAGCAGCCGCACAGAGATTCACAGGATTATATTTTTGTACATTGGCACATACATGTGACCGAAATTTCACCTGAAACGGTGTCTGCACTGCCACATTGTTACTGATTGCAAGAGCACAGCCGTGTATTTATGCAGGTTTGTCTCTGCAGGTCATTAGCAACATTTGATGATTGCACTTTCCCTTCCAAATTCTATTTTCAAATTATAATTTAATAATAACTTTCTGACCTAATATTTCAGAATAACTTTCTGACCTAATGTATATGGAATTGATTTTGTGAATGATGACAAAAAAAAAAATTGCTTTTACTTATAATTGTCAAATTGCTTGAGATTATGTTCTTCATTTTTCTTACTTATTTTATCATTGAAAAAAAAAAAGTCTTTTTTTTTTTACTTGGTAAACCACTAGTTAAAGTATTTTAAATAGCTTCTGCAAAGGACTTGTGTACTGCTTTCTATACCTCTAGCACCTGATTTGTGTGCCCAGAACACATGCTTCATTAGCCCCTTTCACAAGCTAAGAGTCTGTTGCTCGAAATGTAATGCAAATCACTTTTTAATGGTCACATTGACTAGATAGGAAATGCTTTTGTTAGAGCTATGACTTGTAGTTAATTAAGCCAATTAGCATGTGATATAAGCACTTCTGAGAAAACAAAGCCCAAGAACAGCTCTCAAAAAAGGTTGAAGGCTTTCATGCAGACAGAAATGCTACAGAAGAGAAAGGGAATTAAGCAAGAGGAAGTTTAAAAATAAATTATAAATGTCTTCACTACTTTTTCTAGTTTACAGCAGTCTCAGCTGATCTTCTATAAGAAACATTTGTGGGGTTGAGAATCTACTTACTCTGCCTGTGTAAGGAGATAAAAACCAGATTTTTTACTCAGCAGAGATGATGGGCAATAACATTTCTGCTGAGATCTTGCTTATATCATGAAATTATCTGCTTTATCAATTGCTCTTTTGACTTCCTTCCAAAAGAAGATTTTTCTGCTTAACACCAGAGGAGAGTCTCAGAGTCTGGCTGTGAGGGTAAGGGCTGTCCTGTCAAAGTAACAACCAGAAAGACTCCTGAGCCTTTAAAATGGAAATGCATCCCATTCCTTCTAGCACTGTTTCTCAAAGTAATGGGTAACAGTGAGACATTCTATAATTTAAACACCCTAGAAATACCTGGTCTATAAATGAAGTCTTAGGAATAACTTGCATTGGTCTTTCAGAAATTCTACTGAATTTAGTCCTTGATTTGAAGTATGCAGTGACCAAGAGGTGTTAGTTATGATACATTCTTTGTAGTGTCCATGATACCTGGGTTTCATTTGCCAGGAATTTTCAGTGCTTTTGAGAAACCTGGTTTTGCTCAATGTAAAATAACAAATCTTTTGCAGTCTTTCCTAATGCAGTTTGAACCTTGTTATTGTTTTGCCAATTGCTTCTTCTTTTATATCCTGGAATGAAGCATGATTCTCAAACAAAGAAAAATCTGATTCTGTTAGATAAAGTAGAAGTTGATTAGGATGCTAAATTACTTTATTGCTATTGGTAGTTAATTTTTATGGAGTTCTAATTAAATTAATAAGAGAAAAAGTGTCAAATCAGCCTGCAGGATTTTGAACAAAGGCAGTGAGCTTTTATGCCTGCATTGCATTCTTATGCTTGCATTGGAAATTTGCTAACTTCTGTTGCAGAATTTCAGACTAGAAAATTGCTGCCTATCCAGCGCTTTCCCCCATGTAATTTAGTTCCATCATTTCTCTTTTTTTTTTTTTGTTCTCTTTTTCTTCTTTCCACCCTGAATATATACATTACTGTTTAGCTTATTAATCATAAGTTTGCAATTGGTTTTATGAGGCTGGACCTGACACTCCCCAGCTGATGTAGAATTTCACACAAATACCAATTACTAATTGTGTGACAGACATCTTTTGCAAGAGGAAAGCTTGGACAGTTCTAGTTGTTCAGTCTTCATCTAAAAATGAAGTAGACTCTGCTCTAATTCTTTCATATACATAAAGGTGCCTTGCAAAGAGATTTTCTTGTCTCACTTATCAACTATGTTCCATAGTTGCTCCACAGTTTATTTTCTGCTTTTCTTATGAGGAGCTTAGAATGGCTATAATAATTTGATCCATAATTTTACAGTGCTCAGTAGAAATGACTAAAAGAGTTTCTGTTCCTCACCCTTGATTTGGATTTATGAATGGGGTAAAAGTAAATAAAGGGGGTGTTTTCAGGAACATGCCCTAATCAAAGGGTTATAGTGAAGATGCTAGTCCTCTTGAAAACTCCTATATGGATTTAATATAGCAGTTAATTTTCTTTCCTCATAGAATAATCCTTGATCTTATCATTGAGTTCTGCAAAGAGCAAAATACTCTTGACTTGTGTTGACTTGAATAAAATGGAGGGGATTTACTGCACTACAGAATTGTGACCAGTATTTGATAAATCACTCTTGGTCTCTCAAGCCTTGCCTATACACACAGTTAAATTGTATTTAAATTTAATGTAAGTTAAATTCAGTAGCTGACAAGATTCCATTCATCAGTGTAATTTATTAATGTGCTAAGATTCTTTCTATTACTAAGCCATCTACTAGATAAAGTATTTTTATTTTTGTGAAATCTACAAAATACTAAACTGAACCTGTTTTTCACTGAAGTATCACAGAGTGCAGATTAGTTTGGATATTTTTCTCATGGCACAATTCTGCTTGCAAATCAGGATGCAAAAAAGTACTGTACTTATGGGTATGTTACCTATTGACAATGGTACTATACAAGAAAAGATATTTGAGAATTCTAATGCACTACAGTAAATTATATTGGAAATAATAATTACTTCATTTTAATAACAGCTTCAATTAGAAACAGATTTACACAATTAAGGAGAAAGTCTGGAAGAAAATATTTCAACCTGCTGAGTGAGAAATTAAAACAGCACAATATAAACATCACCAGCAAAATAGTTCATCATATTCAAAGCTAGTAACTTTTTATAATAACACTGTTGCATATCTACACTTGAATTTTTGTGCCAGCTATTCCCATAGTGCAGCTGCATTTCCAGATGAGACATTCCCTCGGATTTGTGTTGGGCAGCAGTAGGGATTAGATGTGGGCCATCCCTATGAAGTCACTGCTGCTGGTTCCCTCCCTCCACCTCTCTGACCCTGCATTACTGCAAGAAGCTGAGCAAGAAAGGGCTCATGGAGGTGAGAAAGCTCATCAGACAGCCAGAAGGGGTTCAGAGATTACGTGAGTTATTAGATGTATTTACGCCCAGGAGCTGGGTGCTCTGACAGTTCAGCACACCCAGCACCTGCTGGTTTTGCAAAAAAATTGGATGACTCTTTTGCACAGCAGAACTTACATAAACAACTGTGTGCTGTTAAATTTTTGGCTCTCCTTCTGTATTGAATGGCTTTAGAGACTAAAGGTTGAATTAAACAAATGTTTTATTCCACTGTGGCTTACACCACTATGATATCTTTACTTCCAGATGTCTGTGTTTTCTAAAGCTTCCTATTTGCCATTAATCTTTCTCTTACAGGCTTTCCAGAAGAGAAAGTTTGAGTCAATCTGAAATGTGGACAAAATATGATAAGTGAAGCCATTTGACTGTTCATACCATGTAGTTATAACAAAGAATCAGTATTTTGTATATAGCAACACTTAAGGACCAGGAAAGGATATAATATTCAAGCCTACCTATCTTATCTGTACAGAGACTGAGATGGACTGTTTTCATGATGATTGAGAAGTCTGAATGTGACAATTATTCAGATTAATATTTAGGAATATGACAGAGGAAAATTGTAATGGCATTTTTCAGCACATTGACAACGGCTCTCATCCCAGAAGAGAAACACTTCCGATCCAATTAAAGATTAGTGCTTAATAAAGAATACTCTTTCCAAAGGAACTGGATAGACTATTGGATGTGCTGACTGCAGAATCATATAGTGGACCACAATAATACACAGCAGTTTGGTTTAAAAAAAAAAATTAAACAAAACAATCACAGGAAGACTGCTTTTCATTTCATGGACATGCATTTTCAGTAAAGCTTTATAATCTCTCATAGAAGCTTTTTGGTGCACCACTGACTATATTTCATTCTACACTGTCAAGTGATAAAAATGATTTCACTATTCTGCAATCCTGTGCCTTCTGTCAAGAGTATTTTATAACTTTTTTCATTTCAGTTTCCATGAATCGTGAATTTGTGAGTTCTCTCTCACTTCTGAGTCAGGAAGTACTGCCAGCTGTGACTGACGTGTAATTACCAACTCCATGTTAGTGACTGAACTGCTAAAAGTCAATAGACAAATTAGAGCTTCTTTCGAAGTGCACAGTGACCTACATGTAAAGAATTCTACACAGGGTGGGAACCTGAGACTTGGGAAGAGAAAAATTTGGAAGTGGAAAGTTGGAGGAAAATAATTATCAAAATGATTTTATGCTCTCACGTGCAAACAGTGCAGAGGAACAAAGGGACCAGAAGGTACAGAGCAAGATGCTGTTCTGTTGTTCAAGAAAGGTAGCATTAGATAATTCATCAGCAGATGAGATGTTCAGATATGTACATGCACACCTAAGTTTGGTAATTATATTATCTAGGTGATTAACCTTTTAAAGAGGTTTAGCTGTAACCAGATGCTGAGAAAGATAGTGTGATCACCTGATCGTTGTTTTCTTAGTCTTTATTAGGGTTCCTCACTGAGCACACATCACACCAGGAAGTGTGATAACACCCTTCCTAGATATTGTTAACTAATTGGTTTAGATTAGATTTCCTTGAGGAACTTTCCAGTTAGATAAATTCTTAATTTAATTGAAAATGCACATTAAAACATGTGGGACCAGGCACAAAGTGGTAGGCATTAATTTAAAATAGTCATTTAAATTCACAATTTTGAGTTAATTTTAAAAGAACAAAAACAAAGAATGGGAATCTGAAATAAGAGTCTTCACATGGTTGCAAGTGATTGTTAAAGGATGGGTGGTTGAGTAGATTAGTGTGACTTTCTCATGTGATAAGTGATATCACCTCATCTAGCTTAAGTGGGACAGTAAAGAAATGCCATGGAGTAGAGGAATTTTAACCCAGAAGATGGAATTTTTATGTAGTGACAAATCCAGATGCAGTCTACTTTTATTTGTTTGTTTTTTGTTTTTTGTTTTTTTTTTTTCACAAGATAGGCTCTAAACTGATTTCACAAATTAAACTTATTTTTTGTTTTCTGGCAAGGTAGAAAGGTTTGGCTGTGGCTTGAGAAACCCTCTGCTTCCATTTCTGTTCCTGCAGAGTCATATGATAGACATTAGGATATTTTTAAGGCCAGACATTGGAGTGTGAAATCACTGCTGGAGATGATCACAAGGGAAACTTTCTCTTTTTGTATAAATGTATATATCCCAAACAAAGGAGTGTAAATGTCTTGCTAGCATTCTACCACTGGTATACAGATGTTACAAATCATGTTTATATTTATGAATATTCATTGCCTAAACAGTAGCAGGCATGAAAAACTCTGAATAGGAAGCTTAATAGGAACAGTCTTGCTTATTATTATTATTTATTATTTTTAAAGTTATTTAATTTTAAAGTTATATTTTAGAAAATTATTTTATAACTATGAACACTTGTACTATGAGTATTTTATTATTGGATATTACTGGGATTTTTTCTTGATCTAAGTGCAGACTATCAATCTAAAGTAACTGCAGTGTCTCAGAGCAGTTTTTGCACTAACTTCTACAATGTTTCATGGAAAGCCCTGAAGGACCTTGACTTATATTCTGAAAGAAAGGGGCAATAACAATCTGTCTTGGTTTAGGACAATTTAAAGAAGTGGATGCTCAAAAACGAGTTACTTCTCCTTAGTTCCAACCAAACCCCTTCCACCAGTAAGGAACAAATACCAGCAGATAAAAGTGGGGAAAAAACCCCAAAAACCAACAAACAAAAACCAGTTTGCTGACAAGCAAAACTGCAACAGACAAAAGATGTTACTATATAATATCTAGACAATTTAGGAATTACATATTTGCTAAATCTCAGGAACTCACTGAGAAGAAGGAGACACCGAAATTGTGGGGGCACTGCCCCCATCCGAGATGGCGGCTCCCGCTGCCGGCCCCACACAGGGAGACGAAGGGGAAATGGCAGCTGGGCCTACCCAAAGAGTGTTGACTACCACACACAAGCACCGCATGGCTTGAAAGACAAAGAAGGGGAAACGGCGTCAGCTCTCTGCCCCAGGACGGCAGCCTTCGCAGGCAGTGTACCTTCTTTTCTCCTCTACCTCTCAGGATGTTGCGTGCCCTGTGTGTACCCAGCCTACGGGCAGAAAGGTGTGCTGCTAAAATGCTCCTTTTCCCACTAATGCCTCCTTACAGGTTGTTTAAAGGAAATGTTCCTTACCTCTTCCCTGCTGTGCTCGTTTTCGTTTTTAAGAAAACCAAACCAAGCCAAACAAACTCACAGATCTACAAGGATACTCTGGGGGCAGTACACACCTGAAAGCTTTCTGAGTGTCTCATTGTGCCATAGCAGTTTGAGTGGGCAATGCCTAGCCAGGACTCCTGGGACAGCCTTCTTCAGGGGCCGTGGTGCAGCATGGAATCATCTCAGGGAGACCGTTCTGCCCCATGTACCATTTATTACCTCTTTAGAGGTGTTGCATATTTGAAATCTCCTTTGACATCCAATAATACTCAAGTGCCCTTCTTATAATCTTTGAGGATTATATTATACTGGATGAAGCAAGGTGGAGTGAATTAATGCACAGATGAACGATTAACCTGCAATTAAGCTGTAGAATCATTCATGTGAGAGTTTCAGGATTTAGAAATAAACTTGGATTTTCTGTCTTCTTTCCCTGGCTCCCTTGACTATTATTTTTTTTTTCTTATTCAGTTAAAAAGGGAATAGGAACATGTAGAAGAACAAAGCCAGAGAATGGGGAAAGGCAACATCAATTCTTTAAAATATTTTGTCCTGAACAGAATTTTATTAAATTCCTTTTTATTCCTGGGGCTCTATCAATGCCTAATTACTTTGTTCAGACCTTGCATGACATAAAATGTGCCTGGAAGAGATGCTGCATGTCAGATGTTTTTAATCTTGACTCTATTGAAGGGTCCTAGACAAGTACCACAGTCCCAGCTACCGAATCTCACTCAGCAATAAGTGCAGTTCTACCTTCTGGGAAAGGATATAAATCACCTTACTGACTGGACAAGGTAAAAGAAAGGTAGCCTGGAAAAGTCTTTGGTTCCAGAAAAAGAGTGAGATTGTAGCACTGTTTATATTGACTAAGGTATTCCCATCTTCTAAATACTCTGTCATTTCAGATTTTGAAAAGACTCTGAAAGTTGCAACAAAACATATGTGAGTGCAAGTCATGGGTCTTGTCCTTGGTATCATAATTTTGTACAGATACAGTTTTCTTTCCATGATCATATTGGGAAGTGAGATTGAGTTGAGTTGTATGGAGAATCTATTGGTTACAGATAAGCTGTTGATAGCATTTTGCACAGAGAAAATGCTTTCTAGCATGCTTTTATATCTTATTGCATGCTAAATCCTGGAATTTATAATTTAGAAATCAACAATTAAGTTCTTTCACAAAATGAAATTACAGATAGTATGTTTTATTCAATATGCACGATTTTCAACTGAGTGCACAACAGATGTGGCCAAACACCTGGAGTTACGCAGGACAGCATTTCAGCTGAAATGTTCCAACACTATTATAAATCTGTGAAAGAGGCACACCCTCTTTGATACACAGTTTTCTCTAGACTCAAGTGGTTTATTGTGCAGCTGGTTATCTGAAACCTTCCCAAAGTAATCCAAGCTAACATTTCAGAAAAAGTGTTCTGTTTTCTCCATGATATAGTTACATTTGTTACAGTGCTGTGCTTTTGTTAAACCTTATACAACTATAGCAATGCACAAGGAGCAGAGGCCACCACTCATCAAGCTCCACCAACCTCCAAACTTCAGCTGGGAAGTGGGCTGGGCACCAATTCACGTAACACTGCATTGGCTAAATAGACCTGAAACTCTGGAAGAGTTCTAGATAGCAAATGGCTGCATATGGTGGGAGGAACATTATAAATGCTGCAGCAATAATTGACTTCTGGGAAAAGCGTACAAACATTAAAGTGTTTGTAATTAATAACTATTTCAAGATGCTTGTCATGAATTGGAAACCTTTTTGCAAACTGTCCTGCTTAACTAATCATCCTATCCAGTGCCTCTGAGAGAAATTGCAAAATGTCTGATCCATGCCCTTTAAAACACATTAATAATAAAGTGAAATCCAAATGTGTTCAATTTAGCTCTGAAGTAAAGCTCAAGCTTCATGCTGAGCACAATTACAAATAATGTATGAACTACCATGATGCTAACTACAGATGTCCAGCTGGTGAAAAGGAGGGTAAGCTATGCTTGCTAGCACATATGCTTACAAAGTTTAAAACATATGACTTATCTTAATGTATTTTGCCTTCCTAACAGCACAGAACTTCTTTGCTGATACTACAGTGTACTCAGCTGCATTTGGGTATTTTCATGGATAGTCTGTAGAAGGAATGTTCTCAGATTTGGGACAACAATATCCATAGGATGTTAATATATCGACAGAACATATGGTAAACTGATTTTGTTTAAAAGGGGCAACTCAATAATTCAAATGCAATAGCCATAAAAATGTTGCTAACACAAAGTTGTCGAAGTGTTAAGTTTTCTGAAAATATTGGAGTGAAGCATTTTGTATGTAGTCTCTTGTAGTTCTTTGAAGAAGCTTCTCCATTTGTTTTTTTAAACTAGCATTAGATGAAAGAAGAGTGTGTTTTAAACCAAAGTCGAGGTGTTGCTTCATCTCATAAAGATAACAAAATTGCAAGTGCAGCTGAAATTCTGTCCATAAGTTATGTTGTGTTCTGAGACTGGTGCAGAAGCACAGCAGTCAGGCTGAAGAGGAAGGAGACCAAGCATGTGTCAGCGAGGAGCCTTGAGGGAGCAGTTGCAGAGACACAGATTAAAGATGTGAAGCCACAGCTAATTTATGAAAGATATTTGTAAAATTATTTGTGAGTGTTTTATCAAAGACAGTGGCTGTTTTGTATCTATTTTGTGGCTGACAACAGAAGGGTTGAAAACCTAATGACTGATAACAGTTTTGCTCCACTGTCTCTGAACTTCTGTTTTCAGTGGCTTTTTTGTGGCCATTTCAGTAACCCCAGGTTGTACATCAGTAAAACGTTCCTTTAAATGAAGATAAAGCTGGATCAGCACAAAGCCTGTTAACCATCAGTTTAGACTTGTAGAAATAGTTGGTTGTGTTTCTCCTAAAATAAGAAGGGGGACACGTGTGTCTGTTTTTTCACTGAAATACCCTGACTAGACACCTACTGTACGCACATGGCATCTCCACTCAGAGGTTCTTTAAGGGGTAGGTTGTACTGTACACTCATCTGCTGACAGCATAGACAGGAGGAGACATAATTCCTGGATGGGGATTAAAGAAAGACTGGGCAAGCTACACAAGAAGTGAATGGGATGGGGCTTAGGGAAATGGCAAACATCCATTATAGCCACAAGTGCTTTAGGGTCCTGGTATTATTATTTCTTCTCTGTCTCTTTGGGGTTTTATTAGAGTCAGGCAGAACCAGAGGAAACCCCATACAGCACAGGTACAATACAGCCACTTTGCCAATAAGCCAGAAGTCTTGCCTGAGGCCAAAGCAAACAGGAATAGTCATCTGCTTAACAATTTGAAAAAAATTAATAGTTCAGTGCCTGTTTTGACTGAAGAAAACTGGGGCTCTCCAGTGGAAGAGCCTGCATCTTTCTCCAAAAAAGTCTTCAACAAGTTGTCTTCTTCTAAAACTCTTTTGAGGATTGTAGCACTGAAGGGGATTATATGATCCAGCTGTTGTAAACAATAATTCAAAAAGATAATGATAATGAATCCAATGTGACAAATGCAGTAGAATGCCACAGAAATTAAATTACTCAATCTGATAAAATTAGTATTATAAAATATTATAGTACTAATTTCTAAAGATATCTAAAACCAGTGTAAATAACTTAAAGTAGAAATATGTCAGTTTTGCTAAAGGTGTGTGCTAGTTCTACACTGACTGTAGCAAGATTTCTCCATAAAGAGAGAAAAAGATTAATTCACATTTAAAATTATCTTTTATCCTTATGATTTTTCTTGTATTGTCCTTGTAACTGCTCTAAAATATCCTGTAGTTTCATCCTTTCTCCCCAAACTAGAAAATATTAATGTATTTTGCATTCATTTACTATACAATCCCCCTGATCACAATATTATATATACATTATAATATTTGCAGGCAAAACATTCTATTTAACTAGTAATCTAAAGTTTTACAGCTCGCCAAGAAAACTAAAGGGATTTGAGTGGTGGAGATTAAAATGAAGAAGAAATTTCAGCACTGTAAATTGTAAAAATTTACACTTTACAGCTGCCAGCTGTAATCCACAAGGAGACAGTGTTCTTAAGCTCCTAGGAACTTAGACTGGGCCATTTTTTAGCAAATACTTTTGTTGTTCCTTCAGAAAGGGAAGAAAAGGGAAGACAGAAGTCCCAAATCCCAGAAGAACCCTTACATACAGAGTACATAGCATTCATGAGGAGTTATTTTGTCCTTGGGTGTGGAAGGATTGTGGTGATTTGATAAGATCTATTAAGATTACACTTTGCTTGTTATTACAGTTGAAGTAGAACAGCTGAAATGCTACACAGGCTAAGTCATACTAAGCCTGAGAGGATTTTCACAATGTAACATTTACATAAGATAAGGATATGGTGGTTTCTAGTTCTTTTTAACTGAAATGCCTTCATCTTACTATTACTATTTCTATCTTAAACCAGCTTTTACTGTAAGATTAAATGCATTTCTTTTTAAATCCATAACAAGGCTTGGTTCATTAATCCATTTTCTTAATAACTTTAATAAATTAGCATCAGACAAAAGCCACGATACGGTTAAGCTAACTTGCAGAAATAAAGCAATACATTCGGCACTGAGGGGTGCTGGGCAGCACATTGCTGTGCTGAGACCTTCAATAAGGAAAACCACATCTTCTGAGTAAATGAGAGGCCCAAACGTTGCCTCTTTTTTCCTCTAACAAAAGAATAAGCAATGGAAAACTGTTTTGGGCAGATCCAGGGAAGCCTGAATTTAAGCAGTGCAGCAAGGCAAGGGAAAGACACAGGATAGCTCTATGTATCTGCTTATCATGTTTGTCTGCCTATGTCTTTGTGATGAGAGAGAGAAAAAGGGAAGAAAGAGGCATAAGAAATACCAAAAGATCAGTCAAATGTCAAATCTAAAAATGAAACAGCCACAAACGCAGAGCTCAGAGGGAATACTGGAAGACGAGAGAGAAAAACATCTTTTGAGCAAAACTGAACGATAGAGTGTACCTTGCTAATGGTATAGCTTATAAAGACATATCTGTATCCAGAATGAGTTTGTTTTCCTGGTGACAATATCCCAGAAAAATCTCTGTAACATCTAGATACCCAAGGCAAGCAAAAGTAACCTAGTGTTGTAACTCTTACTGTTCATTAGCTTTTGGGAAAAAGAAAAGTAATCTTGACAATACTAAATAAGTGCATTAGACAAGAAAGGGGCTTAGTAAACTGTTTGCTCACACAATAGTTTTAAATAGTGGTTATTTTTTCAAGTACTTCTTGATTGTGCCTTTAAATTGCCCTTGTTGTTAACTGATCTTGATTTTGTCTGAGGTTTCTTCCATGTCCATTTCTATGGAACATACTTTTTGATTGGTACTATAAAACACTTCTGCAAAATGAAATAGAAAAAAAATACCTTGTGTTGTGGAAGAGCTCCATGAAGTCCCTAGACTTAGTTTGTGTTAATTCAGATTCACATAGGTAGGTTTAGTGCTAGTCAAGTCTGTGAGCAGAATTAGAAAGATTTCCTTAAACCATACTTTAAAGATTATCATATCTTCTGTCATTTTCAATGCAGCTATTACTTTATGACTTTTCTTCCAGTTAGAAAAGGGAGGCAAGATTAATACGAAAATCTACTGCTATTCTGTGGTTCTTTTGGTCTGAAGTAAGTCACAGGAAAATGGAAGTAGTAAACACAAGAGAAAATGGTGTCTTATGCTTGTGTTAAGCTGCGTTTACTTGGCTTGACCCAGGGACAAGCACATGAAATCTAAGATCCAAAGGAAACTTGTCTGTATAATTCTGAAGTTTTCTTTTTGGTCCTGAAATCTATGAATCTTAAGTCCCTTCATAGCACTTTGGAGACAGGTCATTAAAAAGAAAAACCCTTTTAACTGGGCATGGAAGGAGCCTTTTCCCTCTTAGCAGTCCATATGGTGTGGCTATAAAAAAGGTGACTCCACCACCAGGAAGCCTGGCTGTCCAAAGAGCCAGCATTTAGTAAAAAACATTTTCCTTGTAGGCAGTGAATGAACCTGCTAGAAATGTTCTAGTGCTGAAATACAATCATTTCCAGAAGTCAGATTTTTACATCAATTTCCCATCAGTATCACTCTAAGAGAATGCACACTGCATTTATTGTGAGTCCTCAAAAGCATGAACCAAAGTATAATTTGAATCTCATGTCAAAACCAGCTACTCAGTGAGGAATTATCTCCTGGCAATAGTAAAGAGAAATGTAAGAGAGACACAAATGTCAAAAGACTTCAGGATAGTTATGCTTTTCACATTTTAATATTTTCTGACACAACAGAGCTACCTTCCCTGCCATCACTTTTCATCAGTGAGTTTCTATGGCAGGAAAACTGCACACAGAAGAGCTCTTACCCTCTAGCTGAAATCATAGATAAAGGGGCTTAAGTTGGAATCTCTTACACCATAAGTATTTTTCTACTTAAATATTGAGAAAAACTCCAGAGAAGGCATCACGTTGAAATAATTTTGATGAGGAACTATAGATGTTTTAACATTTGTAACAAATTTCTGAGGGTTTGGGAAAATACATTTTTTCTTAAAGTGTGCCAGGTTTACTAGTTCTGTTGACCTTACTAGACCTATTGAAAATGTTGCTTTAATAAGTGACCACTTCTACTCAGCTCAGTGAAAAGTCATTATTTCTCCATTTATTTTTTATCTTTCAAATGCAAAATGCTATCCAAGTTTAAAAGGTTAATTTATTTATAATTATTATTAATATTACTCTTGTTTGTTTTGGCTATTCTTTAGACTGGCTACAGAAAGAACTTTTACACTATTGAGATTTTTAGTGTGCAAAACTTATGTCAGTCAAGAAATCTACAGTACTTAGATGAAGAGCTAGAAGAGGTATGGTCAAGGAAAGAGATTATACACTCTGCTTTCTTCACTCAATACAATTTAAGGAATAATTTTCTCGTGTAACAGGTTCTGTATATTTTTCAAACACAGCCTTATTCAAAATATTTTCAATTTTTCAGTAACTATGCTTCTGACTCCTTTGTTTGATCCCCACAAACCGATCTCATATGGCTTCATTTCAGAAGTGACCCTGTTAATAATTTTTCACCTTTTCATAGAAGGATGTAAAAATTGCTATATATGCAGTCTGAAGAAGTTAAAAGTGACATGCTGAAAAGAGAGGTGACTGGATAGTCATAGCTGGCCCACTTTTATTAGCATTTCCAGTATATTAATATCTCTTATTTTATTCAAATGAAGCATGCTGTCATGCTAATTACTTTTAATTTTCATTGCTAGTGTTTAATTTTCACTGTTAATATTTCTTCCATAGGTTTTTTGGGGTCATGCATTTTCTCTTTTCCTACAGCTTGTGTCAGTCCCCAGATAAACTTGCAGGTTACCACAATATCCTGGATATGAAAATAGCCTTAGTGCATTACTTTTTTCCAATGATGCTAGCTGGTGTGGGTCATTTAGAAGAATATATTGTTGAAAAAATTGTTCTTTCTTTGACTTATTTTCCTTTTCTCAAAACCATAGTGATCTGTCAGGTGTATAACTGTATTGCACGTGGATGCCTCTTGCTCTTTGGTGTTTCATCATGTATCATTTCCAAATGCTCTGGAAGCACTCAGTAAAGCTGAACAATATCCCTTTTTTGAAGACTTATTGCATGCGGGTTCTAAAGCTGAACATATTTTCTTTGGATGCTTGAGTCCTTTATCACATCTCCCTCTCTTTTTCCTCTTTTAGTTCACCTGTGGCCCAAGAAATCTTATTCAACACATTTTTTGGGGGCTCATTACACTGACATTTGCATTTTTACAGAAGCTTTCCTTTGATGTTGACTGTGAGATGAATAGATTTCCTAATGAAATGTACATCAAAGAGTTTGTTCACTCTTTCATGGATGTTCTTTGGAGAGAAATGAGGGAGAGACATCTTGAAAATTAAATTTAAATTACTCCTGAAAAGGCATGAGCTGCAAATTGCTCATCTCAGTAAAAGTTCTAGCCAATGGAAAAGGCCAGCTGGAAGAGAAAGTCAGGTTCAGCCCCTGTGAGTGGGAAGATGGAAGGGGTTAGTCAGGCCCTTCCAGAGCCAGGAGCCTTAAGAGATTTTCACAGCCACTGTCATCACTCTTCCCTCTCCACCCCTTCCAGCTATCCTTGAGCTTTTTTAACTTGAGCTCTTTTCAACCACTGACACTTTTTTTGGTTGGTTTTTTGGGTTTTTTTTTTCTTGTTTTTTTTGTTTGGTTGGTTGGTTGGTTGGTTTGGGTTTTTTTTGTTTTTTGGGGTTTTTTTTGGAGCAGCAGAAGACAGGAAACCCTAGCTGTATTTGCCCCTTCTGGTCATGCTTGCTCTGCCTTGGCCCACCATCATGCACCATCACTTTCATGGAGCACTCCACAGCTAACCTCGGATTCAGCTGTCTTTCTTCAGTCTCCCCTTCCTCCCATTCTGTTTGCCCTGTGCTGCATTTTCACCCAACATCTTATTTTCATTGACACAAACTCTTCTTTCCGTTTCCCCTGGCAAAATAAAGGATTCGCTGAGCGAATAAAAATTATACCTGAATGCATGTCCATGAGAGATAGTGAGAAGATAAAAGTAAAGAACAAGAAAACTACAATAAGGCCTGATAGAAACAAAGGTACCTACTAAATCCTTTTCAGACTTCACTAAGCTGGTGTGCAAGGGAAAAGAAGACATGGAAATAATTCAAACTTGGGAACAATAGGAGAAGAACCTTAATATGAGAGGAAAAATTCAGCATTTCATTGTCACAGACTGGTTTATAATATTACATGGAGGACTGAATCAGGAATTTACATTGAAGGAACATAAATTTAAAGGAATATTATTAAAGGCCTATGAATATGGGAAAAGGGAACATGATAAGGTCATTATTCACCTGGAAGAATAATGTCTTTAATATTTTGCTATTAGACTCTGACCTAATATGTAACACATTACAGAAAAAATATTAATCTTATAATAATTCTAGATAAAGAGATTCAATAGCATTTTTTTGCAGGGATGTAAATATTATAGCTGAAATATAACTTTAAAAGGGAAGTGGAGAAATGGGCAGGTGATTTAGATCCACCATTTATGCTTTATAGATAATTGTATTGATTACTCAATTGCAAGTGACATGCCTGATTATTTTGTTATGTTAAACTGTAAGTGTTTCATAATCTAGGGAGTGAATCATGGTAATGACACACTCCCAAACTCATAGACTTGAGATAGGGAGATTTGATAAATACTTGCAAAAGTTGCTTTTTTATGTATCTGCACTGAGTATTAAAAAACAGTTGTATTGCACCTTGCAGCAAATAACTTCGTTAAGGAACTAGAAATACCTTTATTATCACACATGGAAACAAAAGCTCTTCCATTTTAAACAGGCTTAAATTCATGTGGGCAGTTCCATGTAACAAGTTGGACAGTCTGTAATAGAGAGGTCCAAATCTTGTGGCATGTTGGCAATTGTGTTCAGTTTCATTTGCAATAAGTTGCCCTAGTAGTGATAACTACTCATCTTGGTTAAGTTATGCAACTCCTCCAGTCTCTACGGCTCTCTTTTGGATCATATCTGAGTGGAGGCACTTTATCTGTCTCCTGACTTCATGTGGACCTGGAGAACCATTAGAAAACAGAGCTGTTGCTGAGGAAGGAGACCAATCTGACACAGGCTGAGTTGTGGTTTTGAAACAAAGAGGTTTTGTTGCTTCGGGGTACTGACGCATGATAAAAGCACTATTTGTAGTGACAGTAGCATCAGAACAAAGAAAGAAATAATGTATAATGGACACCTCAGGTCATATGCTCATCTATCCTAACATCTGTAAAGGAATAGCCTCTGAAATGCAGGTGGTCTACAAAGAGAGGCATATAAAATACCTAAATCAAAATACAAGCTTCAGATAACAGCTGAAATAGCTCCCCAGAGATCTCCCTTCCTCAAACCAACTCTGTACATGACTGCCTGTAAAAGGGAGGAAAGAAACACAGATAATTTTACAATATTAGTTGTGAGAGTTGAGCGTCGCCAGCAGATGAGACTGCTTCAGACCTACTGTTGTTTTAGGAGAACCCAACACTAAACAATGGCACAGGTGAATCTTATAAAACACATTTAACTATTAAAGGTCTTGACACAAAGGTGAAGTAATTCCAGCTGTCCAGCTGGACCACATAAAAGTGATATATGATGTCTAACTAAGATATTCATACCAGGTGCAAGTGACTGATGCAACCAGCATGATGGCAGATCAAGAGTTTTGTAAATCTCATCAGGAGATGCCATTTATTAAGGGCTTCAGCATCTCCAGCTGTTTCACGTCAGCAGATCTGACAAAATTTCTCTGTTAATAGACCTTACAAAGTTTCTGTGATTATCTAAGTCCTTATTCTAAAAGACTGTCTGGTTGTGGGTGATGAGCTACAGGAAAGATAGTTTAAAAGTTCCTTGACACACAGACCTTATTTCCACTCCCGTTTTTGTTTCTATCTGGCTGTATTCAGCCATTTCCTGAGGCAAGCCTTTTCCAGCTGAGGAGCAGAACACAGCACAGATATTTTAAACAACAGCAGGAAATTAAATGTGTAACTGCTTTTTATGTAACTTTTTACATGCAACAGTGATACTGGAGAGCAAGAAGTTGAACTTAAATAAACTGCATTAATTGTCCCTTTCTGAACATGTGGGGAGTAGACTGAGGCATTAATTCACAACTTCCCTGGTGAAGTTATAGTACAGTCTGTGAAAGCCATGGGCTGCATTAGTAGCCCTGTGTGACTCTGCAGTGACTTTCTCATAGTCCTGTGAGAATGAGTTCCCTCTGAACTGGTCCTGACCTAGATATCCACCCCAGTGTCATTGCAGACATCTTAAGACATTGCAAATTAATAATAATCCTAGCCAAATTAAGTAAAACAACTGAGCTAGTACAAATTGTGCAGCTGGGGTGAAAAATTAGTTTCTCAAATGATATCCATGTTATTGTTATACCATTTATCTGATTATTACAGATGACACTATTTATATATAATGAAACAAATGTGCTTCTTCTCAGTGTTCAAGCTTGTTCTGTTGTCAGTTGAAATCCTTAGTTATGGGGTAACTGTGATGTGACAAAGGCTGATCTGGGGTCAGTACAGGCCAGGGAATGAGCAGATAGAGAACAGCCCTGCAGAGAAGGTCTTAGAACTGCTGGTGGATGAGAGGCTGGGTAGTACCCAGCAGTGTGCAGCCCAGAAACCAAACATATCCTGGGTTTCATTCAAAATGTTGTGGTCAGCAGGGCCAGGGGAGGAATCTGCCCCTCTGCTCTGCTCTGCTCTGCAGCACCTACAGTGCTGCATCCAGCTCCGGGGTCCCCAGCGCAGGAAGGACAAGGACCTGCTGGAGTGGATCCAGGGGAGTCTAACAAGATGGTTAGAGTGATGCAGCACCTCTCCTAGGAGGAAAGACTGACACAACTGGGATTGTTCAGGCTGGAGAAGAGAAGGCTTTGGGGTTACTTAATTTTGGCCTTCTGGTACCAGAAGGGACCCTATAGGAAATATGGAGAGAGAACTTTTGCATGAGCCTGTAGTGACAGGACAAGGGGAAATGGCTCCAAACTGAAAGAGAGTAGGTTTAGATTAGATGTTAGGGAGAAATTCTTGACTGTGAGCATGGTGAGCCACTGGAACAGGTTGCCTAGAGAAGCTGTGGATGTCCCATCCCTGGAAGTGTTCAAATCCATGCGGCTTGGAGCCCATGGTAGAAGGATTGGAATGAGGTGTTCTGTAAGATAGCTTCCAACCCAAGCCATTCTATGAGTCTATGACTCCACCCTGGACAGTGCATACTGTCTAATGCAAGTGCACAGCTTGATAGTGCAGTAACTCTGGCATACCAGTACCAGCCATGGCTGAGTTAAGCCAGCTGCAGACCACAAGATTTCACAAGGCACAGGCCTGATATGGTAACTCTTTAGGACAATGGCAAACAATTTGAAGGATACAATGAAAATGACATAACAAAGAATCAGAAAACGGGGCTTTGGAGGCAGCAAGGATAGACTCATTGGACCCCCTGAAAATCAGTTCTTTAGCTACCCTGAAGTAGCTCCATTGACCACTGAAAAATGAAGGTTAGAAAACTAAATTGCATCTCTAAGGAATACAAATTGGTATTCTTATTTATTTGGAGGTTTTGAAAACAAGTAAAAGTGAGAATATTTTTTATATATGTAAGGCTGTAATACAAAAAAAATAATAAAGAAAATCAACTGAGGTGCAAAACTGGTCCATTACCTAATGTTATTCTAACCTCCTCTGAGATTCATAGTTCCTGAGTAAGGATTTGTTTATAAACTGGTGATACTTCAGCCTCAATGCTACTTCAGTATCTGAGCTATTTAAATTAAAGTTAGCTTGCCTATCTCAACATTATATTGGAGTCCTATACATGATGCCAGTGTAGATGTATATACCTCAGATCTCCAACATTCAGGTCAGTTATGGTTTGTCAAGAAACTGTTAGAAGGGAATTCACAGGGAAAGAACTGTCTTAAAAATTTCTTCTTTCATTTCTGTTTTTTCTTGCACAAAGGGCAGTCTTGTATTTTCAGTCTGCATAGCCTCAGGCAAATCACACAGTACTGAATAATACTATTCTATTGAGAAATGAATTACAGTGGAAGGTATTGGAGAGCTCTGTAACCTCAGAGAGCATCAGAAAGTCAGTGTTTCACAGAGGTGTTGCAAAACTCTCCTTCAGCCAGGTATTACAAAGTCACAGTAATATCTCTGCGAAAACCTACTTATTGCTGAGTAGCTATCCAGGTTGTTCAGGAAGGACACAGGCCCAGAATCATATATACTGAAACCTAGAGAATGGATTTAAGTATGTCAAGATCCATTACCTAGCCATATTAGTAGCTGTCCTGCTTTTGCATTAGCCTAAAGTCTCTTTGCTCTTGGGGCACTTTGCCCTCCTTCCTTTTTCAGTGACTTGATCATTCTTAGCTAGGGCAAAGGAGAGGACAGGTATCCCACTGCACTGCTGTCAAGCAGTGGTTTTGTACATCTACTGACTTTGCCCAATTAGGAACAGGATCATCAGGAAACCAAATGTGCACTGGAAGCTTAACAGGAATTTGTTAAGGAAACTACCCTGTCTGAGCATTCACAAGACTGTCTGGCAGTCTGGGGCTGAAGCCTCTCCACAGTTCCAGTGAGCCCATGGGTGCCCTGCTTGGCTCCCCGCACATCCTACTCATGGTCAGACCTGGTTTCCTGACCAGTTTAACCCCAAGTTTCCCATAGCAAAGTCTGAGATGTCTCATTCCATAAAGCTATTTATTCACAGTGCAGTAACAACAGAACACGCCAGGCTAGTGCCTCTGAGGAGAAACCCCCAACAAAGGAACCCCTCACAGTCTACCCAGGTGCAAGTCTCACTTTTCCTCCTGAGTCCTCCTTTCCTGTTGTGTCTCCCAGTGTCCAACCACCTGGCTGGCACAACCTTCTTGGTGCCATTTGTTAACCAGTGTCGGCAGTTCTTGGCCCTTTGTGTCAGGCTTCCTTCCAGAGCTCAACCTTCATGTCAATCTGCAGATTGCAAATAGAGCTACCTGCACCAGATGTATTCCTCAACGGACCATGCCTTCAGACTGGCAATTAAGGTACTGCCACCAAAATTAGTTCAAAATCAGCTTGGACAAAAAATTATTATGTGATCATCTGTGACTGCTGCAGATGCTGTGCAGCTTTAGTGGGGAACTGTTTCAGTCAGCTTCATTCTAGGCTCTCTTCTAGATGACTTGCAGCATTTCACTGTTTCTGTACATGGCCAGTACACTTTAGCCTTGACAGATCTCTCTCTGATGTGTTTTTTTTCTTATAACTACTCTCTAGGGCACACCATAAATTTTCAGAGAACTATTCCATCTCTTTTTCATTTGTCTTTTCCTCCTTGTCTCTGCTTCCCAAAGTCCTGTGATCAGCATTTTCAATGTATTCCATTATACACCTTAGTTTGCATGTTACTGGCTTTAACCTGCATTTCATACTTGCAGCCTTCTGAAGTCACACTGTTGACAACCAATTCATTCTATATGAATGAAATATAATAAATAAATAACGTTCATGTTTAATTGACAATTGATTTGGTTGGCATCATGTAAAGGTTTAATATGGTGATAAACTACTTCTGATTAATTCATTGTCCCTACCCCTAATCCCCACCATTAATTTTACAGGGACTTCTACAGTATGGTCTTCACTGAGAATTTCTTTGGGCAGGTGTACAAATTGAGAGGTCTTGCAGTGATGAGGCCTTATTCTTATTTTTGCTCAGTCACATACTCTCCTCCCCTCTTTCTTTGGGCACCTGAGGTGGATTTATATTCCAAGCAATTATTTTTATGTATTGGATGCAAAATATCTGCCTCATAATCACCTGCAGATGAACCTGGAAGGTCCCCAACCCCTTAGATTATTGTCTATCATTACCTACAGCCATTCTCTCTGTCAGGACTGCTAGATTCATTCCCTTTCCCAGCTCTCTGAGAATGCCACTGGAAGAACCAGTGACACTCTCATTGGTCAGATTTGTCAATATAGGAATACTTACTAAAGTTTTTGCTTTACTGTATTGTTTTAAAGTATATTTTTAGAACTATTTCTGATTGAATCAACATAGGGCTCCTTGTGTTCAAATCTCAAGTTTGCCTCTCACTGTCCATGCTAGTGCAAAGTCAGAGTGGCTGCAGTGGATAACAGAAGGGATATTTTGAAGAAGCAGTTCACAAGGTTTTTTTTGGACTGTAATGAAACCCTTAGCAGTCCTGTGCTCTGTCCTCAACTCTTAACCGCACTTGGGCCTGCAGGGCCTCAAGCCCCAGAACAGAAATGCCTGGCTGCCTGCTTATTTCCTTCACAGACTTATCCTAACTGCAATCTTCTGTTTCTTAGCGCACAGGAAGGTTGTTCCCATGGGAGAATGGTGCACAGGCTCTAGCACCTCCTGTGAGAAGCTGACAGCCCAGCTGAGGAAAAAAGTCCTGACAAAGGGCTCTCTAAAACAGACATGGAGTGCCTTTTTTGAATATACAACTACCCTGAAGTGTCAGTTCATGTCGTTGCTCCATGCCAAAGACAGAGGGATTCTTTTTCTCCACCTTCTGTTACAGGGCCCAAGAGCCAAATACCCTCACTGAACAGACTGTCTCTCACTCTCCAGATGTTCGCCCACTCCTGGGCAGTGACATAGGAAAATGTTTCATGTAGCAGGAAGTTTAGCGGTTCCTGCACATTCCTGAAAGCTTTTAATGAGGTTGAGGCTCATTAAAACACACCCAGCTCTCACACCATGGGAGCTGAAGTAAGGGCATAAAATACCAGATTAGTGTTACTGCAAGTGAGAGGATACACCAAGCCTGGTCTGGAAAACTGGGCAAATCATTCTGGCACTACAACAATTAAGACATCTTCTGAAGCCTCGCTTGGCTGCATAATCTGAAGAGACAGAAGTGTGATGGAGGCCATAAGTAGGCAGTAATATGTCAATGAGACAGTCTGTCTGTCTGTCTCCTTATGCACAAAGCCCAACATTTCTTTATTCTCCCTCTTCCATTAAATCACTGTCACCACCTTCAGTAGATAACCACTAAAGTCTGCAAATCATTCACTGTGATCTGAGTCCATGGCCCTCCTTATCCAAACTGATCGCTCTCCTTTTGTTGTCTAGTCAACACATGCAGAGAGCAGCATGGAAATCAAAGGGTTCTTTCAGGTGCTGCTTCCTGGATGAAAATGTTCAGGATAGGGAAATCAGTTCACAGATCTGTGGATAAACAGAATAAATTCTATATTGACTAGAAGCTTCAAAGCTAGTTATTCAAAGTTATTTATAATCTGTTCCACATGGTATTCCCTCTTAGGGAATAGGCCTACCCTGGACCTATCTCCGTGACTCAGAGGACCACAAATAAGGACAGAAAATACTGGGTTCTTCAATAAGGGAGAAATCTGAGAACTTTCACAGTGGCACATGATCTCTCCCTATGATGAAAGGGTCAGGTTGGTGTAGTGTACATTTTACTGAAAATGATCACGTGTTCCTGGCACAAGAGGTTAATGATCAACTAAAACTGAAAATATTTGTGCTTTATAACCACCTTTTCCTGTCCTCCCTACAGTGCCTACAATACTTGCTCCATGTCCTGATGGAGTACACCTCAGCTGTCGCTTGTCTCCCTAGATTCTCACCACCCTGCACCTACAGGAGCAGCTGAACATAACACATTGCTGCAAGCCTGTCCAAACCAGGGAGGGCCACACTGCACTTCTGGAGAATGAAAGTATCCAATGCTTGAAAATCTCAAGCTGAAGCTCTAGATTTTATTAGGGTTGAAAGATTAAATTTTAGAGGGTGTGCATCCTTCATTCCTAAATCTTCGTTCCTGCTCTGGAGGACACAGTGAACAAAAAACACTTACTAAGTCTTGTTTTCTTTCCAAACAAATCCTAGAGCTTTAAGCACACTTTTTATTTGTCTTATTACTTTAAAGAATGAGATGAAAGGGGTTGTCTTTATGATCCCGGTATATCTTTCACCAATTTGCCTAGCCCAAGCAGGAATGCTAGTGTTTATATCCTCTGTATTTCACATAGTACTCACTCTGTGGCCAGAGGGTCTATGTATAATTATTTTTGGTTCCGCTTTCAGGGCTTGCATATTGCAAGAAGCTTTTTTTCTTTTTTCTTTTTTTTTTTTTTTTTTTTTTGTAAAGAGACAGTAAAAACTTTGCATTTGACAATGTCTGTCTCTTGACTCAGTGCACTTTTGGAAAGCCATCTCCTCTGCTATTCACACTATATAATCCTCCAAATCAAGACAATTTAAAATAAGATATTTCCAGTCCTGCCAGCTTTCTCTAAACAAAGCCTGTGAGTCCAGAATGAGCTCAGTAAATGCATGACATGTATTGGCATAGGCACACCAATGGGAGGGGAGCAGTCAGGGTAATTTGGGATATCCTAGGAGACTTTGGGAAGAACTTTGGACCTCTCACTGGTCTTCCTTCAGGGACCTTAATTTTCATTCATTTCAATAATGCACTTTTGCACTCAGACCATCAGCCTTCACAAACCCCAAATAAAGCACTGAAACAGAATGCCTGGGCAACAGGGTTTCCTATTTCTGCAGCTGCCACAGAAAATGGGAGAAGCAGGCAAAAGCAAAGATTTATTCTCCGTGAAGTGGTGGTTTGAGATGCATCTGCTTCTGTAACAGCTAATGCATGTCCTCCAGCAAAGGTACAGTAGGAATTCTGATGAAGGAAAGAGCCACCTTTGTTATTATACATAAAGCTGGCCTGAACCTGATAAGGAGAAATGTGGTATTATAACTTTAGCATGGCTAAAATCTCTGTTGTTGATATGAGTCAGTTAAAATGTACATCAGAATACACACCTTGGAAAAAATGATTGATCAGACACTGCTTTAAAAAGTGCCTAAATTAATAACAGCATAGCATGAAATTCTTATTTGGAAGTGTCCATATAATTTAAATGCTATTTAAATATCACTAATGGTTTGAATCTTGTACAATGTTTCAGAAGCATTCACATGCCTAATTCCCTTTAACATCAGAGACTCTAAGGCATACAAATATCTTTGTAATAGTTTTTGAAGGTCTCAAATGCACTATTAGCACTGAAAACAAAATGCTGGTTTGTGGTTTTGTTGTTGTTAGCTTTTATTTACAGGCTGCCTGTCTTTACCAAAAGTTTTTTCACTGATTGCTGGCTTTTTTTTTAATGTTCAAGAACTTTAAACAATTTTGTTTGTCCTCAGTGTAACTAATCTCACAAATGGATTATTAGGCTTGTAGAATTGGTTTACATTTATAAATATTTTCTCTCATGGCTGAAACATTTTGGAGGGAGAAATTTCTACTGAAACACTCCCCTACTTTACAGAAAATGTATTTGTGTTTCGTTTGAAGGAAGCCACGTGCCCTGGCTAGGCTGCCATGAACTGGCATGTGGCTGCACATACAGTACAGAGTGTACTTTTTTTGGTAATTTTCTTCCTCTCTCCCAGTCTCTGCTTCTTTTATTCCCACAAACTTTAATAAACTGAAAGAGAAATCCTATGAAGGCTGGAGCTTTCAAACCAAAAATGCAGCACTTGAAATGAAATAGTATGATCTCATCCATCCCTTATTTTTTAGTGCCTTTTCTATGCCCAGTAGACAGCTTTACTTTTATAAAACTTGAATCCTTGAAAATACCATTTATTGACTTTGTCACTTGTATTTACTATAAGCTATGGCCTCTTGCATATGGCCCTACACAATGAGTTTCTAGACAAAATATTAAGTATTTTTTTATGTTGATCAAGAGATCTAATTCCAAAGTTAAACTATTCTTCAATTGTGCACAAGTGAAGGAAACGTTTTTCAATGTGCTGTGGTACAGTTTTGTACTCCTATACATCTGACGTAAGAATAATGTGCACTGGGCTTGATCCAACAGAGAGTGGCTTTTGTGTCTGTTGATCCTGGACATTTCCAGAGCCCCCCAAGATCTCTAGTCAAAAAGTCTATTTTTGATTCTAATGGGAGAAAAGTGCTTCCTTCTATGACTGCAGGCTGCCAAATTATGCATCCCATGCTGGCTTTTCCTGACTGACACTGCAATAATAGCTGTAGCAAAGATTCTAGTCTTTACCTCTAAAGCCATTTTGGCATGAAAGATTGATAAGCTGATGACTCAAAACCAAATGTAGTATTTCATAAGAGAACATAGGCAGAAGGAGCTGTTGGTTGTTTTTCCCTTTTGCACAGTGAATGAACTAACTAGCCAAATCCATTATTAGGTATCTGTTAAAGGGCTTTTGTTTTCCCATAAACAACCCCTGCAAGTTTTGAAAATGAAATCAGCCATCACAAACAGGCTTTTGAACATGTCACCAGGGCTGAATGCCGTCAGCATACTCAAGAAATCATTTGTCATGATTCAATCAATGGGCCAGAGCAAAAATCTAAAGAATAGCTGAAATAGAATAAAACAGCCATTCCATGCATACAGTCACTTCAGAAAATGATTAATCCAGCAACAATTACATACTTATCGAGTCCTGTGTTTTAAAGAAAAAAAAATACTGAAATGGGAAGAGTACTTTATTTATCAAAATAAACTGATAATCTCTGCAGCCAGAGATGTAAGAAGCAACAGGAAATTGCCGGACTTCCTCTATTGATACCTTCCAGTACTGTGGATCCAAAGCTGGAATAGATCCCCGGTTCACTGAAGTAGTTAAGCATGTGTTTCATCCCCAGCAAGTTCAAAGAGACTTAATCTTGTCCTTTAAGTAAGCATCTGCTTAAATATTTAAACTGAATGAGGATCTATCTTGATTCCATTTTTATTGGAAACATCCACTGACTTCCATAACTTCCATAATTGCAGAATTAGACTCCTAAATAGGACTTGCAGAACTGTGGATCTGGGTTTTAGTCATTCACCTATTTTGCTCTAAGCATGTGTCCCATGTAGAGAATGTACATCAGGGGTATGCATTTATCCAATCTTGGGATAGCTAATGGATCTTTTCTCTGTGGTGATCATTGACAGCCTGAAGCTGTGCTGGGGGGATTTAGATTGGATACTAAAAAAATTTTCTTCACTTGTTGGGCACTGGGGCAGGCTCCCCAGGGCAGTTGTCACAGCACTGAGCCTGACAGAATTCAAGAACTGTTTGGACGATACTCTCAGGGACATAGTGTGAATTTTGGGGATGTCCTATGCAGGGCCAGGAGTGGGACTCGATGATCCTTGTGGGTGCCTTCCAACTCAGCTTATTTTGATAGTATCCTCACTAGGAATCTCAGCTGATTAGGATGGCAGAGATTGACTCAGCAAAATACTCGAGCATGACTTCACAAGCTGGATAATAAGATGAAGTTGGTTGGTGTTGGTCTAGGAACGCTCTGAATAAATACCAGAGTTCCCACTTACTCCCAGTCCATTTTCCCAGAGGCCAGATACAGCTGTGAGGACACAGTTGAGTGGAACAAAGCCATAAGGCTCATGGGGTTGCAGAGCAAAAGGGCTCTGGCGTTTTGCAAAGATTCAGACCAGAGGCCCTGCTGCAGGGGCAGGCAAGGTGGAAGTAGTGGTGAAAGTGTCATGCTCAGCACACAAGGTTTGATGGGTCTTTATGTAGCCCCATTAAAGTCAATGAGAGCGAAACACACACTTTGCTCTGCAGAGATGGGATTACTCATGCGCCTAAAATTAAACATGTGGTTAAGTGCTCTGCTGAATCACGGCCAGAGAGATGGAAAATGAGCACTGCCAGTACTGATTCTCCCCCATCGTCTTTTCCACACAGCTGCCTCCTGACGCCTGCTGACTCTTTCGTAAATATGGACTGTAGCTATAGTACAATATTAATTACTAAAAGAAACTGGGCCATATCCAAAGCCCTGGCCTCATTGAGGTCTTAAACAAAACTTCCATTAACACCAAGTTAAGATCATAAAAATGGGATTCTGTAGCATAAGAACAGAGTTGCTCCTAACACAATGGATCGAGATAAGGCTTCCTGTGACAGAACCAAATTAGTGGGAAAGTACAACTACCAGATAAGCCTAGTGGAGAGGTAAATTTTCTATTGGGAAGTGGATGTTAGAGAGCTTCTTCTGCACATTTCTTTGGTGTGCACTTAATTTGTCAAATCTTTTAGCATCAATGACTCCTACAGTATGAGAGAAAATTATGTATCTTTGTGTACAACAGATTTATTATTAACACATTTGTTTATTTAACAGGTATGTTAATAATCATTAATTTGATCCAACAAACAAAAGAATTGTGGTTGCATCAAATTATTTCCTTAGTTTTAAAATCAAAACTGCAAGAGAGAGTGGAATCTCTGTTTGAATCAGGGAAAATATCATATGAGTGTGTTTGACATAAATGATTATTCATTTGACAAGTATCTGGAACTTCTGTTACATAAATTTGGTAAGCCACCATATTCTTAACATTTCCTTACCACTTTCAGAATGACATTCCAAGAGTTACATTCAACTTTCTTTTAGAATTAGGCTATCTATTCCTCTATCCATGTAAGCATCTCATGAGAAAACAATTGAGGTAAAGAATATCATACAAGAATATGAGTGATACTATAAATATTATAGCTTAACAAACTATGTGTTTTGGTACAAATTATAGAGCTATGGGTTTTCTGAAAAACACTGATGATAAGGCTTTGATGTACATTTTGTTGTCTTTGGAAATGGGGGCATTTTGCATTGAAATAAGCAATGAAAGGTAGACAGGATGCGGAATTTTAGAAAAGGTTGTCTTCCCCTCTCACAGTGCAACAAATTTTAAAAGATTTTAAAATTGCTAAGCATGTTAAATTAAATCAATATCAGAGTAAAGACCTAGGAATTCCAAGAATTTTTGCACAAATCATTTAACTTATCTGTTTCTCTACTTGTTACTGTGTTATCAGTGTATTACTGATAACTGCCCTTGAACCAACAAGGTAAAATAGAATTAGAATTGTAAAAAGCCTGATGATAGATAAAAACTGGTAAGTAAGAAAGAATAAATTATGATGTCGAATATGTACTAAATATAATTTGTAGTAGACACTACATAATAAGTTATAACAACTAATTAGAATTGGTTATTATAAATAACCAATTCATAATTATATTTTATAACTGCAAAGCAATACATAAAAATTCTTTAAAAACCTGGTGTCTTTCATTAATGCCAGTAGATCTGGGTATATGAGAGGAGATAGTCCAGCTACTTGCTTTTTAATGGAAAGAGTGTGTTGCCGGGCTGGATCAGTGAGGCTTTGTTAGATATAGACTGATCCCAGGAAAGGCAGAACTGGGCACATACTTATACCATGCTCCAAAAACCCTTAAAGGCTCTACAATCATGATTCAACATTTAAATCCTTTTTTCTTGCCTATGTTCTTGCCTAGACAATCATCATGGAAAATACAATCCAAGACCGTTGGTCTGTGCTGCTTTTTGTCAGTCTTCACATATTAAATGCATTGATGTTAGGTCTGAGGTGTTTTAGGTGCAAGAGAGCAAATACAAATGTCACAAAAATAAACAAATAATTTCTCTTCCCAAAATGAAAAGAACTCAGCCTTCACAATGTTTGTATCTTGCAAAAGCCACTTTTCTTTAGTCATTGCTCCATATTTCCACTTATCCAATTGAAATCTGAAGATGGAGAGAAGCAGATCCAAGTTGAACTTCTCGCCTGTAAAAGATGGCTGAAGAACATGGTGGCTAAAACTCAAAAAGGCTGCTGTCTGTTAGACTTCCCTGTTGAACAGTAAATCTGGGAGCTTGTGCTTGCTTTTTTTGGTTGCAAAAAATCACCTTAAGCNGGCTGTGACTAGGTTAATATTAGAGCGGCTATAACTCTTACATGACCAGCTTACTTTAAGAGATAGTGATATTTGGATGAATAAGCTAAAAGGCCCAGAAGGAGATAAAAGTGAACAATGCTGCACTGTGGTGAGCAGCAATGGATGCCCAAACATATCCTAGGGGAAGTACTGACCCTGTGACAGTTTACTCCTGGCATTGGGGTATATTATTCTTCTCTGTCTTTATCACAGTCATCTTCTTCCCCACTTCCCCATACCATTTTACCATGCATAATTTAATTTTTTTTTCATACATTTTTAATATGTGTACTTTTGATGACACATTGAGTGTCACAGAAAAATCTACTGTACAGGACCCAGGATTAAGAGGTCTGCATGATTTACCCATCCCACAAGTAAAAACTAGAAGCTGGAATACCTCTCTGTGTATCAGTTTTTAGAGTGATTTCAGGAAGTAAAGGACCCTCTGTATAATGTAGCTGAAGAAGCCATTTACCCTGCAAGGCAGACAGGACATGTCATTAAAGAATGACCTAGTTTCACTGGACTGGTGGAGATTATGGGTATTCTCTGAACCATGCTGGAAAGCAACCACATATCATATTGCTCTGCTTGGGAAAGCTATTCATGAGAAGTGGTATTAATTTTGGCCTGAAAATGAAGTTTTGTCAGTTTGGACAGCTATCTCACCAAGACAGTCTGGTCTGTGCCTGTGGTACCCTCATCTTACCATGCAGCAGGTGCTAAGCTGAGGGGTCACAAAGCTAGATTTGAGTACTAGAATTAAAGTGTGGCTGGTCATTTTACCTCCCTGATCGAGGGAGAGCAATACAAGAGCAGGAAGCATGAGGTAAGAACCACAAACAAAGCCTGGAGGGATGATTTGTTACAGTTTAGGATCATATGAGAAGTTTTGAAAGAGCGTCAACAAAATCTGGGTGTGGTAAAAGTGTGTCCTAGCAGAAGGTCTTAAAGCAGGCAACAAAACAATAGCAGGAGTTCATGTGGTCTAGACCAATGGCCAAATACAGGAAACCTCAGAGTATGCTTGCTGGCAAAGAGGAAGAAGTGCCTGAGAGCAGAAAATTGCTGTGACGGCCAAGCAATATCCAGGAGGGACCCAGACACTTCCTCACAGAGCAGCAGGAATTATGTGGGCGACCCTGGCTCTGTGTTCTCAAGGATGGATCAGGACAGATGCCAACAGTGAAAACAGCATCCCTGTGGGAGTGTATACAAGGGGGGGAAAGCAAAGCAGCAGGAGGGAAAGTTGAAGCTAGACAGAAATACCCATTCCACGGTTACCCATCACACAAAGTGGTCTGTAAGATCAATTGGGGTCTGAAAGCAGCTTGGCCTGAGAATGACCTAATGAAGGAGAGCAGCTGGCTAAGGGCTCTCTGTCAGTTAAGGAAAACAGAAGTCGTTAGGATTATGTCAGGAAGTGATTGCTGTCTGTAGATGCTCACCCCTGGATCACCATCAGCCAGTGATGAAGAAGAAAATCTAAGGGTCACACTGGCTGTGAGCCACAGTGGTTCAGCCCCACAAGACTGCAGGTAAGCCTGACCCAGCATCTGGGGAAAGAGTAACACTCTTTCTTTGCTGAGGTGTAAACAGGACTGAACAGAAGGGATTACTAGGTGGACTAGCACAAGATAAACTTGCAGCACATGTGAGTGTCACATGCTTTTTTTGCGAAGTAGAGTAAAACACTGAACATGTAACCTTGATTTACAAGAATTAGGTAACCTTGCCGTTCTCAGTACAAGCAGTTAACGGTATAACTTGTAGTTGACTTCTCTGATAGGGCTGAGTGGTGGAAAGCTACAGCATGGGATCTGCCAGATCATCCCTACAGAAAAGCACTGCATTTTTTGATTGCTGCTAGCAACTTAGTGTTGTCTGAAGCTATGCACAGCAGAAGCATTTGGTATTTTGCCAAAGCAAAAAGGAACGGGTGTTTTACCCAAACTGCTTGGAAGCCTTTAACTCTCTTTGTGTTTCATGCATACCTCTACAATGTACTCAGAGCACCATGGAGGCGAAGCAAAATCTGTATGTGAGTCAGAGAGGAGACTGACACCGAGAAGTGATGGAAGTTGGCTGGATTTGCCTGAAAAAAACAGGGTGGAAGCAGGGACTAGTATCCAGTCTTTTGCCATCCAGCAGTGATAAGGAAGGAGTGACCAAGGGGCAGCATTTTCTTAATTGTTTTGTCATGTTGTTTTCGATGATCTTCTGCCCTACTACCCCTATGACACCATTCTGATCTTGTAAACAAACAAACAAACAAACAAACAAACAAACAAATAAATAGAAAAAAGTCTTGAGAGCCTGTAAATGACAGTCAATAGGAGAGTGTCCAGCACTGGCCGCTTTTTAGAGATACAGAGCAGAGAGGTTGCAGAATCTGGAGAAGATTTGTAACATGCCCTGACTTATGTGGGATGTACCATTGATCGATATTTTACACTCTAATGTCACACAGTGCAGAAGTGTGATTAATGGAACAATTAATTTTCCTTGCTTCCCGCAGAGACCTGAACCTTCATTTTGGTGGGGTTTTTTTCAGTTACACAATGTTTAGCTAGTTTGAAGGTGTTCTTCAATTTAATTTTGAACTAATATCCAAATTTTACAGAGATATGGTAAAAGATTATGTCACATTGTCAGCAAAAACAATTAGATTATGATCCTTTAATCACTCATATTGAGCATGAAGTCCCTGATTCAGCAATGCATTTAAGTGTGCTTTGAATTTTAATTATGTGTGACGATCATTGTTATTCAGAAAGGTGTTTAGGCTTATACTTACATGTTTTGCTGAACTGAAGCTTGAGAGCAATAAGAAGGCATCTGGCACTTACCTAACAGCAATCAAGGGTGAGTCATAGTAGTGAAACTGAAGCTGTGGCCACAGAGATTTAGTGCATAGATCAGTCTCCTAACCCTGTACTGTAATAATCAAGAAAGAAAAAGATCGGCTTATCTCAGTCTTCAGATTCTTTAAGTGTCTTTCTTTTTATCTGGTCGAAACGGCATTATTTTACCAGGGTCCTTTCATTTCTTGTCAATCAAGGATGATGAATATGGGAATGTTTGTTTTTTCCATCACACTTTCCACTGGACAAATAATTACCAGCAGGCAGGCGTGGATGTTGAACAAACTCCTGCTGTAAAACCAGTTGAAAAGCTCCCATTGATTCTGAGGAAAGCAGCTTCAGGCCCTGGGTGACTCACTGCATGGGCAGCCCTGGTCTCAGAACTTCTTGTGTTGTCTCTGTAATAAGGCAGCAGATCAAGTCCTTTCAGCCAGTAACTAACAAATGCTTAGAATGGAGAATCACTTCCCAGTCTTAAAGTCTTCTGACAGCAGGCTGCTGCCTCCTCCTAGCTGTTTCTTTCTAGATGTCTGAGTCATCAGTGTGAGCTGCCCTAGGACGGCAGACTAACAGCACCTGGCAGGGCTCTGGCAAGCACTGTACTTGGATGCAAAGCACCGCTGCTCCACTTGCCTCATTATGATACTAAGGGAAGAGTTTAACCCCCTGTCAACTCAAGAGTAATGAATGAGAGAACTCCCCACCTGATTATCAGCTCTTTTGCTGGCAATGTCCAGGACCATTTAAATCTTACTATGACTGATTAAAAAACATAATGGAAAATTGATTTTTTTTTCTGTGTTATAGGGGGAAAATCAATGCAGATTAAGAACAAGAGAAACAGTGAAAGCAAAGAAATACAACTGCAAATTCAACTGGACACAAACCTAAAACCCAGAGTATATATTCTAAACTGCAGGAACACATGCTTTCTAAAGCCTCCTAAGTCTCTGTACTGGTAAAATAATCTCAAACAAACTTGAAAGCAGACTGAAAATAGATGGGGTGTCTCTAAGTTAAAAGAGACAGTTATCCTCTGCACCTGCTAACAAACACAGTTCCTTTTTTTTTGTTATGAAATGTCTCTAACTTAAAATACTGCCTGAAAGTAAACTCCTTCATCAGGTCATGATGAATTCTTCAAAGACATTTTGGAAGACACTCTAAACCATTGGTTTTATTGTAGCTTTATTTAGGATTTAAGGAGAGAGAATACTGCAATCAGAAAGGAAGAAAGACAGACGGAGGAAATTATTACCTTTCAACCCCTGTGATTTAGAAAGAATAACATGCCTCTTTCTTCATCTTTTATATTATATACTTACAGAGTAAAATTTGACAATGTGGCATTGAACTGTAACTGCCTGCTGAAGCGATATCATCCTCTACTGTATACCAGGAACTTCTGGACCTGGGAATTCTGTGCCCTTTCTAGAATGTATCCTCCCACTGCTTTTGGATTCCTCGCTGTATGCTCCCCTCTGTACTTTCCAGCAGAAGTGACGAATGGAAAGGTTGGGCAGCCACGCCCTCACTGCTATGTGATCACTTCTCTTCATTTAGAATAAAGGTCAATTTTGACAGCAATACTTTTTCTTTTTTAATTATTGTTTTTCTAAGTTCCTCAAACACTTTTGACAAACCTAGGTAAGTTTTTCTCCTTTCTGGAATTGTGCAGCCTCACATATTTATTCCTCATCTAAAGGAAAGTTGTTGCTGCACTGCTCTGGGCATTTAAGACCTGCTAAAAGTACAACACCATACAGGTACTTTTTCTGGCAGTGATGGGTGTGTGTATCTGTCTGAGGATGTACAGCTGAGCTTGCTGTTAAGGTTTGGAGGCCTTCCCAAACACTATTTCACCTGATAAGGAAAGTAGGCTGGGAAAAATGCTAGACATTAATTGTGGCAAAGATTCTCCTGTCTCCATTTTGACAACGGGATTAAGAAAACATGATTTCTAATGGCTACACTGAGAATTAGGGATGTTTGACATCTGTTTCTGTAATTCTGCACTCCCTAAATGCTCTAAAAAGCATTCAGAGGCATCAGATTCTCTGATAGGAACACCAGAAGAAATACTTCGAGGAATATAACTGGGAAACTGGGCACTGCATATAATGGGTACTGGCCTCCAGAATTGCCTGCAGCAGGACCCTGAGCTCAGCACTGCAACCCTGTTCTCCCCTTTTTTCCACCGCATCCTCTGCCATGGGAGTTTTTTGGTCTATCCACTGCCAAACTTTAAACATCAGAAAACTTATAAACTCAAAGCAAACCATTTGGCTTAAAAAGCTGCAATAAAAGTGAACATTGGAGAATATGAATCAGATAAATGCGTCCCTGTGACAAGAGTTTGTTTTTTCCACTGAAAAATAATTTGTTATTCCATATGTTTTGCCACTGAAGGCTTGCTTTTAGAAAGCACATTATCGAGACTGTGAGAAATTTTCTCTGAAGCTGAGTTCGAATATGTGCACAAATTGGACATTTCTCTTTTTCGGTGTGTGTATAAATAACATTATAGCACTCTCCCCGTAGAGGTATGGCAAAGATGGAGATACATTTACAGAAAACCTATGCAAGTCACACCAGCCTTGTTGTCTTTGTACCAAAGCAATGATGATGCAAGTTAGCTAAGGATTTGCTCCTCGTTCACAAAATCGTCTCATGGCTCAGTTCCTTTTTTCTGGTAAAACTCTTGGGTTACCAGCAGCACTTTGTGAGTATTGTTTGGTAGTCCTTTTGCCTGGCTGGTGCTGATGGTGCCCCTGGGGCAATGCTTATCTCACAGTATTCATGACTATCATTTGTCAGAACCCATTCAAAGTTGAATTCTTATTGAAGGAGGGTTGAAATTGCAAATAAAGAACATTTTTTCTTATCTGATTTTAGCATGGCCAGGGGAAAAAAGTACTTTGTGGGTTGTTTGTGGTTTATTTGTACACACAGAGGATTGTGTCACAGGAACCCTTCAGCTAACTACCATCTGCTGTTGCTGATGGAAACTGTCTAACCTGGTCCAAATTAGTTAAGTTTGAGATCAAACCATATGAAGAATGAAGAATTTGCAGTCAGTTAGATTTTCAAAATGGCATCTGAAAATGTGTGGGTTTCTTCCAAGCCCATCACTAAAATACGCTGCAATGAACAACAGTGCAGTGCTGAGGGTGAATCCAGGGAAAGAGGGGGTAACTCTGAGGGTAATGGAAAAGACAGTTTCTTTTAAACAGTTGGAATATGCCCGCTGCTTTGGATAAGTCTATAAGTTGTGGGTGCTGGGAATAGGCTGGAGAGCCAGGAATCACCCAGAAAAATGTATTTCAGTGATGGACTTTAATAACACAAGACAATGGAACAGACCTACCTTGCATATTCTTGTGATTAATAGCTGTGGTGAAGAGGTAGTGAATAACAGCCTGATGCCAAATGGATATCAATGGGATCAAACCATGCATTTGGCAGATACAGGAAGGAGCATTCATTGCAGTACACAGAATAAAGGAGAGTGCAGCAGCAACTCCCCGAACCCCCAGTAGAGCTCTGGCATGTGAACAAGAATCTGGCTGTAACCCTGCACAATAAGGACCATGCATGTACACATGTGCACACAATTACATGGCATGAATGTAACAAGAGAAAATTGAATATAAAATATTACAGAAAGCCAATAATTCTGGTTTATATCTTTCTTTCTCCTTGATGCATAAAAGAACCTGGCTATTTTAAAATCTGGGTTCTATTTACATAGCCAAATTTAATGCTCTTTCTTGTGCAAAATATGGTAGGAAGGAATTTAAAATGTCAACATTCTCTAGACCTGTTTATCTCTTTTCATGCCTCCCTCTGTATTGAGAAATAGACACTAGATGATTGAAATTGCAACAGTTCTGCTGAAGATATGACAAGTTATATTAGCTGCAAACATGATCCAAAATCTCAGACAATGTACCTGCCTGACAAAATAAGGATTTAATCACATGGTAGCCAGCATATGGGAAAATCCTTTTGTTGATCGTGGAGGTTGCATCTTTTACTCATTAGCAGATTGAGGAAACTAAATTAAGGCCTTAACACAGGAAGTCATATTTTCCATGAGATGTATTCCACAGGACATTGTTGTTTTCTGAAAATTCCTAAGGGGAATAGAAAGGAATGACATTCTTTTTACCAACTTTATCTAAAAATTATAACAACAACAATCTCATGATGGTAAATTTTTTTCAAGGTCGCTAGAGATTGATCAAAGTCCAAGTTTGCTATTACTGGTATGGAAACACCTTGGTATAAATGAGCCAGTTTGGTGATGGTAAATTTCATGGAGTTAGATGGGAGATAGAGCTAGGCATATTTTCCAAGGTATGATTTCCCAAGCAAACAAAGTATGCAAACATTACTAGAATAAAATATTAGAAGTGATGAAATAAATTAGAAAGCTGCTACTTTGCAAACAAAGGGAATTCTCTCCTCTCTGCCAATGTACATGGGAGGGAAAAGCACTGGAATAGAGTCTCTCCAAAAAATTTTATTTTTGGTGTGCACACTGGGGATCATAACCGTCATTTCATGGCATCCTATGACACTCATCAATGTAACTGGAATCCAGCATGTATATGCAATAGCCAGTAGCCAAGAAATCAACTCATGGTTTACTGAAAGCATACAATTCTGTATCTATCTGTTTGTGTGACACAGCAGGGGAGAAATCTGGGTCACCTGCATTTCCTGAGTCACTGCAGTCACTTAAAAGCTGCCAGTGCTCCACTGAACTGATTAAACTTCTGCTACAAATCTTGTGTATAAAAGAACCCTCACATGTTTCACATTTCACATTTTACCATATTTGTAAATAAAAGAAGAAATTGCCTTATCTCTAAATCAGTGTAGAAATGTCCTTAAACCACTAAAACACAGTAATATGTTTATTTCATTAAAAATTTAATGTGATTTTATTGCTAGAATGTGCTAATTATATTTTGAAGTATGGGGACAGAGGCCATCTGAGACTTTAATTCAGGATTTCATGTATACAGAGAAGGTGTTTCCTCAAATTGAGCAAGCAGATGAGAAGAAACATTAATTCCTGCTAATTTAGTTGCTGTTTCTGCTATATTGTTAATTAAGAACCTAGAACTCCTTGAATTATCCTCTCTGGGCTTGTCTATCTGCAGTAAAAAATGTCATTTAGTTCCAATATTATTATGAAAAATCAAACTGACTCTGTTTACATGGCTTCAAATGTTTCCTCCCTGTAATAATTTTCCCTTGCTTATTTAACTCTTGAGAACTGTGCTTGTGCTAGTGTTAGATATGTTTTGGTAGTTTTGACATATTCCCTCTGAAATAAGAGTAATCATGGTTTTCATGGCTTTACTTCACGCTTATACAGCAGCAAGCCAGGATTGTACTGAAATAAAGAAGTAAATTAGGTTATTCCATAGAAAATCTGCAGGGATTGAGGTGGAAATTATACTTGCATCTTTGGCTGCTTTTGCAGTGCTGTGGGATGTCTGTATCATCTTGCTGCCATAGCATAGCATAGATATGTATCATTTTTTGTCCCATTTTCACAGCCAATATCCCAGGTTGTACATTTGAAGGACAAATAAAGTAGAAGTAGACAGATCTAGAGTAAAAACTGTCTTTCAACATCTGAATCACCGGGGAAGTGTCAATTGCCTAAAAACTAGAGGACTTAGGAACAGCACAATGATTCGCTTCTTTCTATGGGAAGGAAGATGACAAGGAACAGATTTCCAGTTGCTGATGAAACTTTTCCATCTACTGGGCAATACAGCTGCCAAGAAATGATGAGAGGCAGGATATGATACACAAATCATACTCCCTATCCTCCACCTGCACAAAATCCAGGCTGTGCACTACAGACTATTCTTAGTCTGTAGGTTATGTTGCAGGCATCCATCTGCCAAGGAAGACTTTTCGCAGAATTAGTGTCCTAGGCCAAATTAATCCCTGAGATAATTCCATTGTGTTTTGTCTAAGGAAATATCAATTACTGTGAATGGAAGGATGATCTCATGATGAAAGCAAATGAATGACTTGGAACCATGACTGGGACCTTGGATAGATTCCTCTTCTGCTGTAGAGTTCTCATATGATTTGGATAAACTGACACAAATGCCAGTTGCCCTGATTTCAACCTATATAAAATTAGGTTAATTCTAATTTACTTCCAGAGCCATCTTTTAATAATCTGTATTTCTTTGAGCTGTTTTGATAAAAAGAACTACAAAAAAGCCCAACCTAACAAAACCAAACCATACTAAATCAAACCAAACCAGACCAAACAAAAAAAATTCCAAAAGTCAAAACTGACATATTGCTAATTTTATAAAGCATGAGAAAAACAGCAAGCAGATCATGTTCTGGGAGATGACAAATAGACATATCTGCATTTAGTAAGTTTATACTGTCAATTTACTCTGAACAAGAAGGATTAAAAACTCTTTTTGATCTCTCTTTGAGCTATCTCAAAGGACATGTGAGATAAATATGCAAAGCAGATTAGGATTAGTCTAGAATGGAGTAATATTAAGAGAATAATCCTTGAAAATTCAAAAGAGTCTAAAAATTAACTTTTTCTCCAGCACTGAGATATGCTCACCTATGAGTCATACAAATGCTCCTGCTCGTGTTGTGCATACAAGAAACTTCCCTTGAACTACCTTTTTTTTTTCTCTGTAGAGAGAGTCTGCATAATTAGATTAGGTCAAATTAAAAATGCATTGGTTTTCTCTCTCCCTCTCTCCCTTTCTCTCCCTCCCTCTCTCTCTCTCTCTCTCTCTCTCCAGCTCTGCAGCAATACTCTAGCTCCACTGACTGATCTAAAGTAGGAACTGGTGCCTCCCAGAAATGTACATCCTTAAGAAATGTGTTCAGTTAAAATCTCTTCTGAATACTGATGGAAGTCTTTTGTGTGCTTGTTTTTCCTGCATCTCTTAAGCTTTTATTGTCATATTTCACACAGATTTCCATGAAATTTTACAGTTTTGGAGTTGCAACTTGTTTTTACTTTGGTTGTCATTGCTGATATTATTATTATCATAACACTAGAGGAAAAAAAGCAATTTCTTAGAGAAAGCAGAAACACTGGTGTCTTTGAAGATTAACATGATCTTGTTAGCATGAAAGGAAAACAACAGCTTGGATCCTAGTCCACAGAATCCAACAACATTACCTCTTTGGATCAATGAGTAATTGTGAAAGTAACACTTGGCTAAAGCATTCTCCTCTACTCCTCTTTCTCCAATTTTGATCAAGTAAAATAATTTTTTTCCTTCCTTAGATAGCACCAGTTTATTCTTGACTGCACAGGTGTTTCAAAATGCAGCAAAGTTAAATTTCTGAGGTTCATTAGGCTACATGTTTGGGTGTCATTTGGATTGTTCAAAATTAGGCATGGTATGTTATGACATTTCTTTGATGGTATCTGAGCATAAGAACTGGAAAAAAATTAAAATCCCACTTATTAATTCCTACAGTAACAATTAATATCCAGTTACCTCATTCTAATAAAAAACCCCAACAGCTTTCAAGGGGTTAGCCTTTCTCTTCTCAGATGCTTTAAGGAAGCTGGCACAAATATTTTTCACAAGCTCCAGCAAATGAACCCAGTGTATAGAAATTGAAGTGTCTAATCAAATCTGTTGAGGGATCTGTACCACATGCATTACCCTGACATTTAAGATCTCATAGTCAGTGACCAGTTAACCAAATCTGTCACTGTGACAGACATGTATTTCTACATGCGGCGCCACAACTTAATCTTTCAGGCACTGTTTAGGTGAAATATCTTGTAGCGCAGTAACTCAGAGTCCATAATGTCTTAATTTCCCAACTGGCAGTAAAACAGATATTTTTTATTTTTGTATTTGCAATAAAGCAAAACAGTGAATTTTTCTACTGAGCTCTACACAGTAGATCAGCTATTAGACTATGTAACCCTGGTTACCTTTATGACTACTGTTGTTATTATTATGTGTTATTACAACCCTGCATCTCTTCCCTCTTCCCTGGCACTACAGCCTGTGACTTTGTGGAGGTGAAGACTGTTTTCAAAATACCTGCTTAGAGACAAATCTAAACTTCTAAATTAACTCTTCAGACACCTTGTGGTTCCTGTACATCACACTGTAAATGTGCTATGAGTCACAATGTTGTCTGATATCTCTCAATGACACAGTAAAATATAATGTTCATAACTACATGCATTTAATACTTTTAACTAACTCTAAGAAGAGAAGGAATTCTTTTATTGTGATTTGATTTCTACCCTCTTGTTTTCTTTTTGTGGTGTTGTTTAACAGGGTCAATAATTTTTATGTTCAGTTTGTCTCCAGGTTTCTGCACTGGCTCTTTCTGGCCGGCTGCCCCTGGCATGGCCCAGCTTGCGGAGTCTCAGAGCTGACAGGCGGGGTGGAGCATGCACATGTTGCCATCTGTATCTTTCTACAAAGCAGGCTATCTGGAGACAGCTCTTGCCATTGGGAGGAAACTTGTCCTTTGTTTATACACAGAAATGTCTCTGCAAGATACGGACTTGGTGGATTGTTGTAGTGCAGCTAAATCTACTTGGACAGGCTGGTTCCAGTCACCCTGGAGCGCTTGGGATGTCCTGGGGAACAGGCGCTCTGCACACTCTCCACATTTCGTCCTACCCTTTCTTGACATTTACTTTTATTAGACAGTGCCTGGCTTTGTTAAACTTTTCTTCCTGGAGGATCTATTTTGTTTCTAAAGCTTTTCTGCCAGACCTCATCTACCCCAGTCAGTAGTCCTACCTCTTTGAAGAAAAAATACATATGCTTTTGATGGAAAACAAGAAGCTTCTGCAGCTATGACTCAGCAGCAATTACACTGCTTTTTATGCAGAGTTTATTAGGATGTTCCAAAGAAGGAGCTGTACAAACGTAGTGCAAGAATTCAGCAATTTCACTGCAGCAAGAAGGACTAAGTCATGATGACTGGGATCTTGACAGTAGGTCCAAAAGCATATTGAGAATTGGTGGTTGAAAGGAAGAATCACAGGTCTTCTGACAAAGAGTACCAACTCTTTAAAATCTAGGTCACTGTGTTCAATGCTTCAGGCTGAAAAGTTTAATGCCAGATCAATGTGATCTGCTAATGGGTTCAATAAGGCCCCTCAAAGCTTTAATATTCAGAAAAAAAAATGCACTCTCCCCCCATGTCTGCAATTACTGCCACTGATGGTGATAACACACTCCCTGCATCTAAGTAGAAGCAGCTGAGACGTTTGTGACACTTGGGGCAGACTTCCCAGGAGTGCTTTAAGCATTGCTTGAAAAGAGGTCTTAAATGCACTTTGTATATTTTGAGGTTGCAAAGAGCATTAAATAATCACATAGGAGAGAAAGAAAACTTGTTAAAAGCTCCCCAATTTATTAGACATGTCTTGATGAACAGACTCCCATTCTTCTGGGACAGCATGATGTGCCACTTCATGGAAATCATGAGGAAACAGTTACATAAAAGGACTGGCTAGCAGCAAATGGAGGCAATGTTTTTAAACCTCTCTATAAAAAAGAAACCATCAACTTGATGGACCCAAATCCTTTCCATAACTTCATGCCTCTATAACCCATGAATCCTGGAAGACAGTTTCAGTGCATTATTTTCCACAGCTGGCTTTCCTCTCCAGTCTATTAATCTGTTCTGCTCGAAGTGTGCATCTCTGGCCATACCCATCCCTCCTCTCATGGGCAGCATTTGTGGGGCTGTCCTAAGGAAGCACCAGTTTGCAGCACTCCTTGCCTTGGGGTGTGTTTGTTTCTGACACTCTGCCAAGTTTCAGTGATTTTGCTTAACTGTAAGCGGAGCTAAGAGCTCCCCATGGATGCGCACACTGATAGAGAGGGAAACAGCAGGCTGTGGAGCCCCTGCTCTGGCATCTCACCCTTCTCTTTCCTACTGATCTGACCTATTCAACAGGGCTGAGTAAAAAGAAACAGAGGGAGAAAAAGGGAAACAGGAAATAAAGGTAAACGAAGACGGGAAAATGAAGAAAAGTGGAACAGAGAAAAAAGAAAAAAAAAAAAAAGAGCCAAAGAGGAAACAGAGCAGAAAAGGAAAATGGAAAAAGGAGACGAGGGGAAGGACAATGAGCCCTGACTGTGCCCAGTTGGCAGGGCAGGGCG